>JAQFVV010000084.1:1127976-1382124 GCA_028023455.1 Epiperipatus broadwayi | reverse complement strand
AAAAGAAGCTGTAGGGCATCCAAGTTCAAACCCTACCAGATCAAAATTCTAAAAGCTTTAAACAGAAAGAATGGGACAACAATTATATGCTTTATTTGTGTGTGTGTTGATAGAAAGGTAATACACACATTTAAACTATTTAATATTTAATTTTTCTTTAAAAAGCAAAGTTATAATGCATACATATAGGCAATGTATGTGTAAATTATTTAATTGTTTTATATTTCAAATATTAAACATTTTAACTTTCTTTAAAACTAACCTATGCTTGATCAATTCTAATATTTTATTCTATGCTTTTATTTTGCTTTTCTTTAATTATAATTGGGATTTAAAAGTTACAGACTTAATTAAATAATTGGTTTATAATTCCTAAGCTAGCAATCACATTATTTAGGGTTAGTTCATGAATGATTTGAAAGAATGCAGGATGTGTGTACATTACATACAAAAATTTTACATTTCCTAAATATTGAAAGAAAAGGAAGTATTAAATCTGTTAAATTATTTTTTTTTGTACAATTTTTTTTTTTGTTAAAAGAGGAAATCTGTTTAATCAGATATCGATCTTTGTAGTAAATTTTTTTTGTAAATGATTGTCACTTTGGAAACTTATCATGAGTCAGAACTATAATTTTTGAAATTGTCTTATCAAGATCTAAAGAAGGAAGCTCAAAGATTTGAAGTGTTACCTGGATGTTAAAAAGAAAGAAAAAACAAAAGAAAGGAAATAAGAATTGAGTCTATTTTTTTTTTTTTAAACAAAAGTGTCTGGAAAAAGGATTAAACTTTTCAGTTGAAAAATAATATAGTTGAAAATAAATTAGAGATCTAATTAAAACAAATTTGTCCAAAAATAGCAAGTGATGCTATCTCTGATTGGTTAAGTTAGCTAAAAATTGGATATAAAAAGCTGTCTTGAATTATTATTGTGATTGATTCAGATATTAAACTATAATATTGAACGTTGAAAATATAAGAGATGGCGGGCTAGAAAAATTATATGTATATTCCATTTGCCAGACCATCTGGGGAAGCTGCACATCACATAGGAAAGAAAAGATGTGTCTAAAATAATATTCTACACCTTTCAACTGACCAGATAAATAAGATGTTTTTAATAGAAGGAAGAAAGCATTCACCTGCATTCAAAGAAGATGAATTAATCTACTGATAAATATTAATCATCAAGTCCAATTAATTGTTCCAACAACTGATTTTAAACTCAAGAAAATTTACAAATGGGGAAACAACTGCTGTATTTCATCCACATGCTTGACAGGAAAAGAAGAAAAATTAATATAATGATTTCCAAATTATCCACTAAAGCAAATAACCTCAATAGAGTCACCATCATCAAATAGTTATCCACCTCAAGAAAGAGATTGTTCCCAGTAAAACGGAAATGGTAGCTGCAGAAATATAAACATTATACAAGACAAGTTTGAACCCTTGGAAATTCGCCACAAACAAAAGATCGGTAATATGACTTTTTATATCTATTTTCTTTATGATATCAGTCTTAATAAACATTTTAGCAATAAAGTGGTATATTTTATTTAAAGAACTTTTAAAGACTATTCAGATCGATTAAAACAAGAATGTCTTACTAAAAATAACTTTGAGCTTCATAAATGATCTTGAATGTATGAAAATGATTTGTTTATTAATTTTACAATATTAATGTGTAAAACAATTTTTTTTTATGGTATTATGATTTTAGTTTTAACTAATATATTATTATTATTTTGGGTTTTAAATAATATTTTGTTATCATGGGATAAAACACGCACATACATAATGATATTTTATATGTGTATAATTGCGATTGAATGTGGAATAATGAGTAGTATTAGAATATTAGATTATTTTGTTTCAAGTTCAGTATAGATTTCAGCGCTTGGAAGGGAGGGGGAGAAAATAATTTAAAACTCTTTTCTAAAACTTGCTCTTTCAATTTTACTAACATTTTTTTTTTATTCTATTTACATGTTGGATTTTTAAAGTATGTGTGTTAATGAGCAGATAATATTTTTTGTCTTGAAATACTTTTCATGGTCAATGTGACGTCCAACTTAATACAAAATACATTTGAAGGGAAAGGGGGAAGAACTTAAAATTAATCTGAGGATTGTTATATAATCAATTATTATTATTATTATTCATGTCAATTTTCATATTTATCTAGAAATTTTTATGTATATGTTAGAAATGTAGTAATAAATATTAGTTTGTTTTATTAAACGAGGCGTATATATTTCATTAAGTGTAGTCTTTGTTAAGTGTGATTATTCATCATCATCAATGGTTGAATATTAGTTATTTAAGATATAAGTAAATATGCTAAAATTAAGCAATAATTATGAATTTCTTTATAAAATTTAGTTTTATGTTTAGGCTTAGTCCTAGAGCTGTAGTTGAAACCCTTGTCATTATTGTTATTATTATCATCATCATCATCGTCATCAACGTTTTAATTAATGAGCTGTTTAACTGTTTAAAGGCCATAAATAAATATTGATTTTATAATATTTAGTGATTTCTTAGTATTATTATAACCACATCCCATCATCTATTTCATGCAAGGATGAGTGAATTGCCATCCTAAATTAGTTATATATAATCTGAGCTAGTGAACTTATAAAAATATTGAAACACATTTGTTATGTTAAGATCTGAGAAATGATTTATGTTCAATGAACTCCACTTTGGTTTAAAGATGTTTTACTTTTACCTAAATATTAGTGCTTATAGTGATATGGCTCAAAAAGCAAAATCTCTCATTTTTTATTAGAAATAAAGTACCAAAAAGGGATTCAAACCCGGTACATGTAAAAGGTTATTAGATATAACCGTGTCTAGATTCAGATAATCTAGTGGCGCCCTGCTAGACCATATTCACTTAGTATTTGTTTAAACATGCACTTAACATCAAACCAAGAAATGAAAGTGGATAAAACCTACTGCCTGTATACCTGAGTTATAATACTGGTTATTAATAATTTGCTTATAATTCTTGATATTTGAACTCCTTCACTTATATGGTAATAGTTATATTGTAACCATCTATAATAATTTGATCAACCTTTAATTTTGATATTGGACTCCTTTACTTATGATCATTCTATGGACTACTCAGGTATGGTAATATCTTTTTTTTTTTTGAACTCATTTAATTATGTTACAATGGACACCCAACTGGGGCCTGATATTTTGCCATATACCTGAAAAAGAGAGTCTATAGAATGATGGGAGATGTGTGGTTAAAAATAGAGAAATTTTTTTTTAGTAAAATTTTTTTTTTCAGTAAAAATTTTTTTTGTCTTACAAAATTTTCTTGGCCAAACAGTCTTATTTTAGATGATGATGTTTAATATGATTTAATTTTTCATTGATGATGATAAAATGGGTACAGCCATAAAACAGCTTGTTTTTTTTTATCAATTTTGAAAATAGAGATGAATATCACAACTTAAGACAAAGGTGAAATAAATAATAGATTTTTTTTGTGGAACATTAAAATAATTTATTGCCAGATAGGATAGGCATAGTAATAGTGATGAATTATGGAATAGTAGTCTCATGTGTGTTTGGGGAGTTCATTTTGTAAAAAGTCTATGATTTTAGAGGTTTGATTGGATGGTTGATCGTTGGAGTTTGGTTGGTTAGATTGCAGTTTTGATGATGAGTGAGGAGTTTTGTCATTGCCTTGAGAATGCTATGTATTTCGTGTAACTTATGAATGATCAAACCCATTCACTGCTCCAACCCAATTTATATGTTATCTTTATTTTATCATGAAGCAGTTAACAGCAGACCTGCCATGATATCAGCCTATAAGTCTCCAAGAGAGAGAGCATGGCATAGTTTTCCAATCAAGTTCATATGTTATTCTTATTTTATCATGAAGCAGTTAACAGTAGTCCTGCCATGATATCAGCCTATAAGTCTCCAAGAGAGAGAGCAAGGTTTCGTTTTTGTAGTCTATAATAAGCAGGGCATTCCTTGATACTTGCCACATAAGACTCCAAGAGAGAGAGCAAGGCATAGTTTATCTATTTTAGCCCCTAAGACTTAAAATACATCTTTTATTGCAACAGAGTTTGCTTCATTCAATCAAGGGTTGTGGTAGTTAATAGTGATCGAATTGGGATGATCTTCTGAGTGCTCGTGATGCATTGTGTGATTATAGTGCTGTGACTGAATTCTTTTATTTATCTCAAGATTGTGAACTGCTAGTCATTCTGTGGACTGTCAATATCTGTCGGATTTCTGGGAGAATGGATGAATGTATAATTTGGGCTATTACAGACAGACATGCACTATATAGATTATTGTTGTGTAGTTCATTAAATAAGGATATTAAAATTTTTTGTTGTTGTTGTATTTGTAAATGCATAATAAGGTGAAAATCAAATCAGTCAGTTGGTCAGAATAGGTGTCAGACAGGGAGAAGATGTGTGGATTTTTGATGGTCAGGGAAGTACAGATGGGATATATATAGTTTTATAACATGAGTGAACTAAATTATAGTATGGAAGAGGTTATGGAAGAGGAAGGTGCCCCAATACCAGGAATCAGTGATCGTTTTCATACTGAAGAAGAGGATGGGGAGGTTTTCTTAAAAACACAAAAGGAAAGAGAGGAAGTAGAGGAAGATGCCTTTAATGTTAGTAGCAATAATACGGCCTCAAGTGTGGAAGTAGATGAGGAGTCAGAAGTGGGCCAGGCTCAAATAGCAAAGATGGCACCATCAGACATGGACATGATAATGCAGATGTTCAAAAGTCTAAGAGAAGATAATAAGCAAGGGATGGTAAATCTAGAACAAAAGATAGAGAAAAATAATAAAAGTATGGTAAATCTAGAACAAAAAATGGAAAAACATATAGAAAGTCTAAGAGAAGATAGTAAGCAGCTCATAGAAAGTTTAAGAGAAGATAGGAAGCAGTTCATAGATAGTTTAAGAGAAGATAGTAAGCCCAGTATAGAGAGTTTGAGAGAAGATCTCAAAGCAAAAATAGATAACTCTATTGAAAGCAACAACCAAATGATCATGACCTGGGAAACAGAGATCGAAGAACCTCATATAGAGAAAACTACTGAAAGTATAATAGAAGATAGTCAGACTACTGATAATAGAGAAAGGAGCGAGAGATTAGAGGAAGAAATAGGTAAATCAGCTAATATACTGATAGAGGGGAGTAGATCACAAGAAGTGGAAAGGCCAATAGTAGCCATAAAATCTAATCTCTCAGTAAAAAGAATACATGAGGTGATGGACAGAGAGCAGATTGGGATAGATCATGAAGTGAAAAGAAGGAAAAGAGAGTTGGAGGAAAAACTTCATGCATCCGATAAGATGATTGATTTAAGAGAGGCAATAAGGGAGATGAAACCAGTTATTTTAGAAAGAGAGCAAAAGTTTCAACAGTCTGTAGTTCTCAATCTAGTAACTAACCAGCATGTGTGGTTTCAAAAATCTGTCTTCTTAAATAGATTGGAGATACCTTATATATGGTATAGAGAGGCAATCTCTCTGAAAAATGTAAATGTCCAGTGTGTATCAGACAGAGAATCAATCTCTCTGAAAAATTTAAATGCTCTGGAAAATTTAAGTGTGCCTTATATTTGGTACAAAGAGTCAACCTTTTTAGAGAGTTTAAAAATAAATTATACATGGCACAGAGAGTCAATCTCTCTGAAGAGTTTAAATGTCCATTATATATGGTACAAAGAAAATATCTCTCTGAAAAATGTAAATGCTCTGGAAATTTAAATGTGCCTTATATATGGTACAAAGAGTCAACCTTTCTAGAAAATTTAAAAATAAATTATACATGGCCCAGAGAATCAATCTCTCTGGAAGATGTAAGGATAAATGATATCTGGTATAAAAAGCCAACCTCTCTAGAAAACTTCAAAGTGCCTTATGTATGGTACAGGGAGTCAATCTTTCTAGAAAGTTTAAAAATAAAGTATGTATGGTATAGAGAGTCAATCTCTCTGAAAAACTTCAAGGCATATTATGTATGGTACCAAGAGTCCATATTTCTAAATGGAGTTTGTAATAGGAGGTTATATAAAATAATTCCTCCAGATATGTTTTATAAATATCCAGTCAAGATGAAAAATGGAAATATTAAAAAGGGACTGGATGTACAGGTGCATTTTTATGCAGACCACAATATGGTTTGAAAAGAAAAAGCCATTCCAAATTACCAAGAAAATAGGAGAGAATGCCTTTATGCTTGCTGCTCTTGATGGGAATAAGGGGACCTATAATGCTAGGAGTTTGATCCCTTATACTTCAGCAGAATAGCCTGGCAAAGATCTCCAAATAAATTATTTTTTTTTTAATGAAAAATATATTTACCAGTAGTTAATTTTTTTTTTTATATATTATTAGTGTTTATTATTATTAGTGTATTTATTAGTTAAGATTTTTTTTAAAAAATATAGTTAAAACAAAAGTGCTGATGATTTTATCCGAAGGGGGAGAAAGTTGTGCCATTACAATTTGGTCACTAGCCAAATTTATAGTAATGTGCATGTAGAAAAGGTAAACCAAAAATCATCATCACAATTTTATATAACCATAAAAGAAGCTGTAGGGCATCCAAGTTCAAACCCTACCAGATCAAAATTCTAAAAGCTTTAAACAGAGAATGGGTCAACAATTATATGCTTTATTTGTTTGTGTGTTGATAGAAAGGTAATACACACATTTAAACTATTTAATATTTAAATTTTCTTTAAAAAGCAAAGTTATAATGCATACATATAGGCAATGTATGTGTAAATTATTTAATTGTTTTATATTTCAAATATTAAACATTTTAACTTTCTTTAAAACTAACCTATGCTTGATCAATTCTAATATTTTATTCTATGCTTTTATTTTGCTTTTCTTTAATTATAATTGGGATTTAAAAGTTACAGACTTAATTAAATAATTGGTTTATAATTACTAAGCTAGCAATCACATTATTTAAGGTTAGTTTATGAATGATTTGAAAGAATGCAGGATGTGTGTACATTACATACAAAAATTTTACATTTCCTAAATATTGAAAGAAAAGGAAGTATTAAATCTGTTAAATTATTTTTTTTTGTACAATTTTTTTTTTGTTAAAAGAGGAAATCTGTTTAATCAGATATCGATCTTTGTAGTAAATTTTTTTGTAAATGATTGTCACTTTGGAAACTTATAATGAGTCAGAACTATAATTTTTGAAATTGTCTTATCAAGATCTAAAGAAGGAAGCTCAAAGATTTGAAGTGTTACCTGGATGTTAAAAAGAAAGAAAAAACAAAAGAAAGGAAATAAGAATTGAGTCTATTTTTTTTTTTAAACAAAAGTGTCTGGAAAAAGGATTAAACTTTTCAGTTGAAAAATAATATAGTTGAAAATAAATTAGAGATCTAATTAAAACAAATTTGTCCAAAAATAGCAAGTGATGCTATCTCTGATTGGTTAAGTTAGCTAAAAATTGGATATAAAAAGCTGTCTTGAATTATTATTGTGATTGATTCAGATTATTAAACTATAATATTGAACGTTGAAAATATAAGAGATGGCGGGCTAGAAAAATTATATGTATATTCCATTTGCCAGACCATCTGGGGAAGCTGCACATCACATAGGAAAGAAAAGATGTGTCTAAAATAATATTCTACACCTTTCAACTGACCAGATAAATAAGATGTTTTTAATAGAAGGAAGAAAGCATTCACCTGCATTCAAAGAAGATGAATTAATCTACTGATAAATATTAATCATCAAGTCCAATTAATTGTTCCAACAACTGATTTTAAACTCAAGAAAATTTACAAATGGGAAAACAACTGCTGTATTTCATCCACATGCTTGACAGGAAAAGAAGAAAAATTAATATAATGATTTCCAAATTATCCACTAAAGCAAATAACCTCAATAGAGTCACCATCATCAAATAGTTATCCACCTCAAGAAAGAGATTGTTCCCAGTAAAACGGAAATGGTAGCTGCAGAAATATAAACATTATACAAGACAAGTTTGAACCCTTGGAAATTCGCCACAAACAAAAGATCGGTAATATGACTTTTTATATCTATTTTCTTTATGATATCAGTCTTAATAAACATTTTAGCAATAAAGTGGTATATTTTATTTAAAGAACTTTTAAAGACTATTCAGATCAATTAAAAACAAGAATGTCTTACTAAAAATAACTTTGAGCTTCATAAATGATCTTGAATGTATGAAAATGATTTGTTTATTAATTTTACAATATTAATGTGTAAAACATTTTTTTTTTTATGGTATTATGATTTTAGTTTTAACTAATATATTATTATTATTTTGGGTTTTAAATAATATTTTGTTATCATGGGATAAAACACGCACATACATAATGATATTTTATATGTGTATAATTGCGATTGAATGAGGAATAATGAGTAGTATTAGAATATTAGATTATTTTGTTTCAAGTTCAGTATAGATTTCAGCGCTTGGAAGGGAGGGGGAGAAAATAATTTAAAACTTTTTTCTAAAACTTGCTCTTTCAATTTTACTAACATTTTTTTTTTATTCTATTTACATGTTGGATTTTTTAGGTATGTGTGTTAATGAGCAGATAATATTTTTTGTCTTGAAATACTTTTCATGGTCAATGTGACGTCCAACTTAATACAAAATACATTTGAAGGGAAAGGGGGAAGAACTTAAAATTAATCTGAGGATTGTAATATAATCAATTATTATTATTATTATTCATGTCAATTTTCATATTTATCTAGAAATTTTTATGTATATGTTAGAAATGTAGTAATAAATATTAGTTTGTTTTATTAAACGAGGCGTATATATTTCATTAAGTGTAGTCTTTGTTAAGTGTGATTATTCATCATCATCAATGGTTGAATATTAGTTATTTAAGATATAAGTAAATATGCTAAA
This sequence comes from Epiperipatus broadwayi, assembly GCA_028023455.1. Classification (NCBI taxonomy): domain Eukaryota; kingdom Metazoa; phylum Onychophora; class Udeonychophora; order Euonychophora; family Peripatidae; genus Epiperipatus; species Epiperipatus broadwayi. The sequence continues at coordinate 1,373,179 of JAQFVV010000084.1, read as the reverse complement.
ATTAAGCAATAATTATGCATTTCTTTATAAAATTTAGTTTTATGTTTAGGCTTAGTCCTAGAGCTGTAGTTGAAACCCTTGTCATTATTGTTATTATTATCATCATCATCATCGTCATCAACATTTTAATTAATGAGCTGTTTAACTGTTTAAAGGCCATAAATAAATATTGATTTTATAATATTTAGTGATTTCTTAGTATTATTATAACCACATCCCATCATCTATTTCATGCAAGGATGAGTGAATTGCCATCCTAAATTAGTTATATATAATCTGAGCTAGTGAACTTATAAAAATATTGAAACACATTTGTTATGTTAAGATCTGAGAAATGATTTATGTTCAATGAACTCCACTTTGGTTTAAAGATGTTTTACTTTTACCTAAATATTAGTGCGTATAGTGATATGGCTCAAAAAGCAAAATCTCTCATTTTTATTAGAAATAAAGTACCAAAAAGGGATTCAAACCCGGTACATGTAAAAGGTTATTAGATATAACCGTGTCTAGATTCAGATAATCTAGTGGCGCCCTGCTAGACCATATTCACTTAGTATTTGTTTAAACATGCACTTAACATCAAACCAAGAAATGAAAGTGGATAAGATCTACTGCCTGTATACCTGAGTCAAATACTGGTTATTAATAATTTGCTTATAATTCTTGATATTTGAACTCCTTCACTTATATGGTAATAGTTATATTGTAACCATCTATAATAATTTGATCAACCTTTAATTTTGATATTGGACTCCTTTACTTATGATCATTCTATGGACTACTCAGGTATGGTAATAATATATCATTTTTTTGATTCATTTAATTTGTTACTATATATATATATATATATATATATATATATATATATATATATATATATATATATATATATATATATATATATATATATATATATATATATATATATTGTACTGATAACCAAGGTACATGTTGTAATGAGTTCATCTAAAATTATTAAGAATAAATATTTCATAAACAACATAAAGGGTTTAAGATAAAATTCTAATAAATACAATCACTGCAGCATAAGTTACAGTAAATGATTCAAGTAGAAACATCTCATTTAAAAAACTAGTTAAAAGTTTAGTAAAAGGAAGTTTAATGTATAACTTTAAAGAGTTTTTTTTTATTAGTTTAAAACAGCTTGCTAAAGTCAGTAGTAATATTTACAAATCAATTAATAGAGGGGGAGAAAATTTAACTTGGCCAAAAAAAATTTATAATAAATTAAGAGAGTGGCATTTATAAAAGTTAGTTTTATTAAAAGAAAAGCCAGTAAGCCTGAGGGAAAGTGTAACTGAGCAAATTTAAAAGTATAAAAAAAAAAATCTTAAAACAAATAAAATCTCTCCATTTATTTAAAATAAAATAAATATATGTGTGTGAATAAAGATTGTATTTAAATATAAAGAACATAATATAATGTGTGCATATTTAAAATTAAGGTACAAAAGTTAAATATTAAAACATATACAACTGTATAATTAAAATTTCCTTCAATGATTTATATACATCATAAGCTATATAAAAAAATTAGCAAGGGCTACTAATTAAAATCCATAACAACAGGGATTATCAATGATTACTAATTAAAATCCATAAACAGATGGATTAATTAAAAGAAACCTTGAGAATTTAAACAAAGCAGTGGACAAATTTAAAAACTAATTTAAAAATGACAACAAGGTTATCATATAAATAGGGCAGGGAATTTTGTGAGGCATTCATAGACAAATCTCAGTCATTTACATATCTAAAATCAATCACATGTTATACATATTTTTTAATAAAAACAATGCAGTGTTGAGCAGTTTTAGAGCATGCAATGGACTCCAGCCTCTGTCATCAAAACTTCAGCAGTCTGCCTGATAGAAATAATGCCCATCTAACAACTTGAAGTTGCCATGAAAGTCTCACTGCCTGACATAGAAGCAACATGGAATAGCAATCATTAGACCTTCAACAGAAGCTTAAAATCCAACAGGTTGATAAAAACAGACATGGGGCAGCAAACAACAAGAAGCCACAATGGCCAAAATCATATAGGTAATAAATAACATTTTATTCCAATTTCTGATATCAATTAAGGTAAACATTTACATCACTAAAGCCTCCAGTTCAATAAAAGAAATAAACTATATAGCATGCATAAAACAAACTATTTATGTGTATGGTGAATGCTTGTAATTATTTTGATGCTTTATGTTAAATTATATTACTATTATATGTCTTCTTACAATATCTGTTTGCCTGAGATTATTATAAATCATTGTTAGTTTTTAATAAAAAATATATAATGAATTTACAAATTATAGTAAGCAGTTTAGTTAAAATATAAATATTTGTTTATCAATTAATATCAGTCAGCGCTTTTATTAATAAAACTAATTAAAGCAGCAGATTATTATATTATCCTTTTGATGGAGCTAGTTGGTATTTCTTAGTCACTGAATTAATATGCCATTATTCATGGTATGTTCGTTTTTTGTAATTAACTGTTGCCTTGACGTAATGTGAAACAAAAAACTCTTTTGAATTATAGGTGTTGAATTCTGCAATCAAAAATATTTATGTCCTTGGAATGTAGCTACAGTTATGGATCTTATATAGCTCTCACTTGGTCATAGGTACCATTTTGGTATTATGCTTCTCTGCCTAAGTGGAACAGTGTGGAAATACTTAAATTGCAGTGGAGTAAATTGAATGTATAATAAATAATTTAATAATATCATAGTTTTATATATAAAAGTAAGACTTACAAATTTGTTATCACAGAATTCTATTTCCATTGTAGAGTACAAAAATTATGCTAGTTTTGTTTTTTATTCAGACTAATTACCCCACCCAGTTCATTTGGATTTTCCCAAAATGGGAGCAGAACCATCATAAATGACATTCAATTAAATAATTTTCTTGTTTGAAAATAAAAATTTAAAGAAACACTAAATTGTGTAATGGTAATTAAGAAAGTGGCATAATTAAAGTAGGTAATTGACTGACACATTTTTTTCTTTTAAATGATAAGAGAGAACATAAAGACAGTTAGATATTTAGGGGTAGGAGTTATGGCATTGAGGATGGGTAGGGTGAAAAAAACAAGGAGGTTGGAGTCAGTCATATATTTCCTTTAAAAACAATAAGTAAATGGTATTAGTATTTTGTGATTTGTTGAATGCAAAGAAATAATAGATATTGTGTTTAATTTTATTTCCAGTTTTATAAAAAAAGTACAGCATAACAATGGATAAAGAAATGAAGCTGGAAAAGTGCCTGATTTTTTTTAAATCCACAAATAGTGGAAAACAAAATGTCAGAGACCCAGATATTGTTCAAAATGATAATGGATATGATGAAAACTGAAATGAAACAAATGTGTCAAGAATTCAAACAAATTCACTAGAGCTCAAAGCAGAAAGGAATGCAATGAAGAATGAAATAATGGAGAAATTAGAGAGAAATCATATAGCCATACAAGCTATAAAAAGAGTTGAATAAAGAAAGTCAGGAAGCTGAAAAGAAGGTTGAGGTGGTAAGTGATGTAATTGAAGAGAAGGGTGAAGTAGAAAATGCAGATCAAAAGATAGAAGAAAGGTATGAGCTAAAAATAGAAGATAACATAAAAGAGTTATCACAAAAAACTAAAAATGAAAAGGTTGAAGAAAATGTTAGTTTTAGGTGTAAGATTAAAACAGAGACAGAGTAGGGTATACAATTTTATAGCTGAAACAGAATCCATTTATAGAGCAGCCTTATTCAAACAGACTATAGAAAATGAATTTTTGACAGGTGCTATTTTTCATATTATTAAAAATAAGGTAGGGCAGTTTGAAGAATTATGAAGTTTTGATAAGTATGAATGTTTCCAAATATATGAAGTTGAAAATAGAAAAGAGCATGAAAGAGACTAGGAAATAAATTATAAGTAAAGAATAGACAAAAGAGTTAGTAGGTAGAAACAAAAAAACCACCTGACTGAGTTCATGTGTTAGTAAGGGATGAAATGTTAAATTAAATGAAAGAAATCAATGACTGGAATAGGATAATGAATTGAATATAATTATTTTGATGTTGTTGATAAACCTGAATAAGAGATTTCATTATTTAAAGCTAAAATAATAAATTAAAAGAAAATGAGGAATTGTTTTCTTAAAACAATAATAATGGAGGAATCACAGAATAATTTATCTGTTTTTGCATGCACATATTAAGAAAAATAATGTTTGTAATACATGGGTTAAATTAATGGTTTAATGTAATGTTTGTAGGATTAAGTAAATGAATAAAATAAAGGCAACATGTATAATAAAAACAATTAAATAAAAAATAAAATATCTGTAGAAAAACGATAAAATAGCATAGTAAAATAAAATAGTTTTTTTTTTTCCCCAAATACATGCAAGTTAATAAAAGAAAGTTAAATACATGGTATTAAAATAATATTTATAAGAATTAATATAAATAAATGATATAATTGAAATATCAATCTAAAATATGTTAGGAGTGTATAAAAGATTGTAATTAATTGAAAAGATGATAAGAATCATATAATTGAGTTTTAGGGAAGGAGTAATGTGTACAGCTGTAAACTAGATAAAAATAGTACCATAACAAAAGGAAAAAAAATATATTCAGGGAAGGGGTACAATTGTCTTTAAATATATGCAATGGGAACAACTAAAGTAAGCCATGAATAACTTCTTCTGGAAAGAGTTCCCATATTTCATATTATTTTCAAAGTGTATGTTCAATTGGACTGTAGATGAATTCTGCCATTCTCAGTGTTCTTTTATTTTCCCAATGTCCAGTAAAAACTAAGCATATATAAGCTTTATTTAATATATGTGTAAGCCAGTATAAGCCAGAAAACTCTGCATCCTCCTCATTTCAAAATACCTGTGTTACCATAAAGGAGTATTGTTCCAGCGGACATCATTCAGAACAAGATCATTGTTAGTAATGTTGTCAACTTAGATAGAAGATGAGAATAGTCAAAGATTACCCTCAGCATGTATAGTCCAGATATGAAGAAAGTAAACTTATAAAACCAATAATTAATATAAAGAGTTCAGATTAAAAAAATAAGTTATCAGAGATAAAAAGGTCAAAATGACACATTTTACTCTTGTCAGGGAAACAGTGTAATGTATCACTAAGCAAGATATATGTTGTAATAAAGTCATCTAAAATTATTAAGAATAAAAATTTCACAAACAATGTAAAGAGTTCAAGTTTAAAGTTCTAATAAATAAAATCACTACACAATAAGTTATGGTAAATGATTGAAGTAAAAACACCTCATTTAAAGAACTAGTTAAAAGTTTAAGAAAAGGAAGCTTAATGTAAAAGTTGAAAGAGTTTTTTTATTAGTTTAAAACAGCTTGCTACAAGTCAGTAGTAATGTTTACAAATTAATTAATAGAGAGAGGAGAAAATTTAACTTGGCAAAAAAAATAAAGTTAGAATAAATTAAGAGAGTGGCATTTAGAAAAGCTAGTTTTATTAAAAGAAAAGGCAGTTTTCCTGAGGGGAAGTGTAACTGAGAAATTTTAAATGTATTAAAAAAAGAGAAATCTTAAAACTAAAAAAAGAAAATCTCTCTGTCCATTTATTTAAAATAAAATAAATATGCATGTGCATGAATAAAGTTTGTATATAAATATAAAAAACATAATAAAATGTGCACGTATTAAAATTAAAGCATGAAAGTTAAATAATAAAGCAAATGAAAGTGTATAATTAAAGTTTTTCTCAAAGAATGTAAATACTCATAAGCTATATAAACACAGAATTAGCAATGGCTACTAATTAAAATCCATAAACAGCATGATTAATTAAAAGCATCTTAAGAATTTAATCAAAGCTGTGGATGAAATTAACATCGAATTAAAGATATGACAACAAGGTTATCATATAAATAGGGCTAAAAATTTTGTAGGTCAGTCATAGACAAATCTCAGTCATTCACATAATTAATTCAATTATCTGTTATATGTATTTGTTAATAAAGACAATGAAATGTTGAGCGGTTTTGAGAGCATAAGATGGACTCCAGATTCAGTCATCAGAACATTAGCAGTATGCCTGATGAAAATAATGCCCATTTAACAATTTAAAGCTGCCACGAACATCTAACTGCCTAAAATAGAAGTAATATGGAATAGCAATTATTAGAACTTCAATGGAAGCTTAATATCCAAGTGGTTGGTAAAAAAACACATAAAGCAGCAACAACAAGAAGCCACAATGTCCAAAATCTTATAGATAATAAATAATATTTTATTCCAATTTCTGATATCAATTAATGTAGCCATTGCAATCTCTGAAGTGTCCAGAGTCAGTAAAAAAAATGAAATTTATAAAATGCATAAAATAAACTATTTATTCTCATGTTTAAATGCTTGTAATTATTTTGATGCTTTACATTAAATTATATTACTATTGTATATCTTATTATAATATGTGTGTGCCTGATATTATTATAAATTATTGTTAATATTTAATTAAAATTTTATAATAAATTTACAAATTATATTAAGCAGTTTAGTTAAAATAACGTATTTGTTTATCAATTAATGTTGGTCAGTTCTTTTACTAATATCACTAATTAGAACAGTAATTTATTATATTATCCTTTTGACTGAGCTAGTTGGGATTTTTTAGGTGCTAAATTAGTTTGCCATTAATCAGAGTATGTTAATTGCTTGTGTAATTAACTGGCACCTGGAGTTTCCTCTGAATCAAAAAATTGCTTTGAATGATAGGTGTTGAATTTTGTAGTTGAGAAGATCTATGTCATGGAAATGTAGCCACAGTTATGTTTCTTATATACCTCTGGTTTGGTCATAGGTAACCTATATATATATATATATATATATATATATATATATATATATATATATATATATATATATATATATATATATATATATATATATATATATATATTATTGAACCGGATTGACATCTGATTCAAAGGTTTTACTGCCAAAATTAAAAACTTTTAATTTCATTAAGTTTCTAAAGTTAAAAAAAAAAATTTTTAATTATTAAAAAAGAGTATGTGTATTAAAACACTTACTCATTTATAGATCGTTTTAATGTTTATAAAATTGTTTTAAAATAGTTTTCTTATACTGCTTGTTTTTACTTTACATCAATTTGATTAAAAAAACAGGCAAGCTTGCTAATTACATTCCTGTAGCTTTTATATTAATTATTTTAATTAATTCATTTTAAAAGCAGAGATTTAATTGTGTTTTGTTTTAATAATCCCTGGGTAGAATTCTTAGATTAGATTGAGCTGGAGCTTAATATTTGCCCTGCCTTAGGTATCCAATTCAACAACAAGGACATTGTTTCACGAGAAATGGAGCGAGGTATAAATAGCCCTGACAATTTGGAGAGTTAGTTATTAAGTATTTTTAACTCAAGTGAAAGTTCATATTCTTTTATGCACTTTGATTGCAGCCTGTTGTGATCCAACATTTTGGCAGCAGTTCAGACATTTAAAATCTTCAAGAAAATTTGTTGTTGTTAAATCCTTTGCTTGCAACAAGATGACAAATACTGTATGTGTTGTCATCACCAGAATGGCATGATAACGTAACAAAGGATGGATCCCTAACTTCCAAATCTGCTCCAGTAATTCCATAAACCTCTAGAAGAAGCAGGAACCTCTTTACATCTACCTTGCCATTATCAAAGGACATGAAAATGGACTAAAAAGTGTGCATTCTACGTGAACTGTGTTTTACCAAAAAGTAACTATTTGCTTTTATTCTTCATAGGGTAAATTTTTTTTCATTAAATCTCCACTCAATCTAATTATAAATATGTATTCCCTAAATCATATTTAATATTTGTTGTGATTTCTTATATTTTGCCATGTGTCTTGGAATCTTAGATTTAAGATTCCAAGTTTGCTTTCAATTTTTGTTTATTGGAGAGTGATGAGTGACTTTTTCTATTTTTATGCCTAACTTTTACTAAATGCTTTAGCAGTCATGTATATTTTGAATGCTTACCTGTAATTATTTTATTATTCAATAATTAATTTTAAACCCTGTGTTTGCGCTTTTGCAAACCTCCAAAAATCTTTTGGCTGGCAACTTTATTGTCTAATTTTCCGCAGGTGGGGATTTCATTTCTTATATCTCTGAAAGCAGAAACTAGAATTGTTTTTCTTTGTAATTTTATAAGTTGTCAGCAGGAAGATAATATTTATCCCTTTTTAAATTACAGGTGAGAGAGACTTTCACTGTTAAAGTATTTAAAACTTTTAATATTTTTGTACTCATGTGTACTCTCTGATAAATTTATTTTTGTATTTATTATGTGTGCTTTAAATTTATTAGAGCATGTACTCAGAATTTGTTTGTAAGTTTATTTTCTTTGAAATGCTTGGGCAGACATAACTGTTTTTCTAATTATTTGCTTGTCTCCTATTGAAACCTTTAATTATTAGTTTTCGCCAATCATTTGGTTGGGATTCATCAGTTTCAATTGTTTTCCTTTTGTTTTCAATCATATTTTTTGGTTGATCTTGGGGTAAATCAATCACCTTTATTTTAAATGTAATACAAGGTGCAGCTTCTACCGACATAATGACATTTGTGGTCTGACACATTTTTCGGACATCGGAAAGCTCACCGGCACTGGTTTCATTGATTTATTTCAAAAACATATTGTTTAAATATCTGAAAGTGAAAGCCAATGTTTGGGTGAATTCTCTGCTGAATGAAATTTGCTTCCTCCCTTTATAATTCGTTTATTAGAAGATCAGTCAGTCTGCCAGAGCTGTGCATTTAGTCTTTCTGGTACACACATGAGCTAACCCTATTTATTGTATCATAAACTGATACTTCACAATTTATTTTCTCTTAAATAAAACTTGTCTTATATGTCTTCTCTTAATAAAATTGTTTAAAATTTGTTTACACTTAATTTGGCTGACATTTGTCTTAGTGCTTTGGTGTCTTAATTGTTTAAACAATTTTAAGATCTCTTGTTTCTTCCTGAGTCTAGTCGATGCAAACCATCATCACCATCCATTCTGATCACAGTAAATAAATTTTACAGACACGTAGAGGTCTGGTGGAGCCCTCTGTGATCAGAATAGATTGAGTGTCCAGTACAATATATATATATATATATATATGTGCGTGTGTGTATATATATATATATATATATATATATGTGTATATATGTGCGTGTGTGTGTAAATTATTAATCAATGTCTGTATTCCAGTTATAATATATATATATAATTATTCAAAACATGACAATAATTAATACAGTACAAAAAATGTAAAAACAAATATATACCATAATTTAATAGAAGTACTTTCAACTATCTATGTAGTCACTATCAACTAAATTCAAATTGTATTACAAAAAAAAAACATTACAATCATATACCAAAATTAATTATGTCATACATCAATTTTTCCCCAATTCATTAATTTTTATTTTTTCAGCTTTTCTATTCATCAAATGTTGCTTTTCATTATTTATTAACATAGCTTTTTTAATTTTATGTTTATTATTATTTCTTTCAGTAAACAAAATATTAAATTTATTAAAATCAAAACCGTAATTACATGTAACACTATGATCAAAAAATACTGAAGCTGATACATAATCATTTTTAACATTATCTTGTCTTGATTTTTGCACTTGTTTATATAAAAAATAATGCTTCTTTGATCTTTTCTCCAATGTACACCAGGAATCACATTTATATGCCTTTCCACAAACCCACAGCCATTTATCATTTATATATTGCACAACTTTGATTTAAAATACTACATCTATTTTTTTAATTATTTATCAATTTATTTAAATTAAGAGTAGAATAAAATATGACTCTACATATATTTTTATATATCGGTTTTATAAATTACACTTGTTCATTACAGAAGATATTCAAGTATATTTCATTTTATCAATATCGATAGCACTTAAGATATTTTTATTATTATTAAACTTAGTAACAATATTGTGAGAGTACCATATGAGCCTCATCTAAAACAATTTGTGTTTCTTTGTGAATTTAACTGTTCCTATATCGAATCAACAGATATAAATAACATACATCTATCTTAAGCTTTTCATATATCAGTTATGTACATAAACAAATTAATATTAAAAGAATAATTCTAAAAATGAATTATTCTAATTTGTTTATACACACATAAATAAATGTTTCTAACTAATACTATTTTTTTATTAATCAAAACTTGACATTGACAAAGCCGTAAGTCATCATTGCATTTTATCAGTTGAAACAAAGGAAATAAACATTTGGGGTTCATTACAAATTGGATATTTTAAACAATAGATAGCGTAAGCATGATTATGTGATATGCTTATAGAAATTAATCCAGTATAAAAGCAAACTAATATCATTATATAATAATCTTTTATTTAGTTATCAGGCAATAACTATGTCTGTAAATTTAAATGTGTTCGAATTTAGAATACATTTAAGAAAAAAAAAAGATTCACTATTTTAAAACTGTCTTCAAGTAATTAATTTACTTACTTTTAATATTATAAAGAACTATAAAAAAATAATCATTGAAATTGACAAGGTTATAAGAGTTATCAACGTCTTCGAAATGAGTTTCTCAAAATATATGTTTAAGAAGACAAAAATTTATAAAGATGTTCTTTGGCGAGACAATTTATGCCAAGGATTTCTGCTGATGTTTTAAACCTCAACATGTAAATTTATTCCTACTTAATGCCTAAACTATAATCATCATAATTTCCACTAAAAAAAGTTGCCTTAATAATGGAGTATTATATTGAAGAAGATTTTAAATATTTTACTATGCCAATATTTAAAAGAATGAATATTTGGATTACCTCTTCGAAGGATGATCAAGGAACTTTACCTTTCAACATTTATCATCATTTTATTTCTTCTAAGGAGGAATATGAAATAATTATTCTTTTGCATCTTGTATTACTTTGTTGTATACTTTAATAACCCTTAAACTTTATTTCCTTTGTGGATAATTATATTTACCTGTAGAAATTATTTCATATATTAGATTGATTTTCACAGAATACATGAATAACTGATAAGATGAACATTTTATTTTTATTTATTTAATAAAATTTATATGTTGATATTTTGATATATGCTCTGATGAAAGTGAAGGCTGACTAAGGTAAAAGTTTTTAAATTATTTCAATTTGGAAGTAAGTTTTATTATATTCCAAATTGAACCTTACCTGAAAATTATCATATTTTCTTTTTAAACAATAACATAATTAATATCAGAATTAATTCTATTATTAATCTAGTGACAATGGATGTTATCTTATATAGACATATAACACACACTGAATCATTTTAATGACACAATATGTAGATTTATAATGTAAGGTGGTATTATTTATTGTACACATGATTTTAAATTATATATATGTAAATAATTACATTATGTTTTTTTCTGAATGTTAAATAGTTTATTATTGTATATATATAATCACAGATTATAATTCTAAATTTAATATTTTTATTATTTATGTGATAATATTTTTGTTTCTATTACGGATTAAAATGGGTTAAACTTGATTTTAAAATTAAAAAGGTCTCGTTTGTTTATTTTATTTAGTCATTTTATAAAACCAATAATTATAAATATACATACTCATGCATATATATGTTGAATCAACTTAGTGATTTAATATTTATAAAAAAAGTTATATATAGCTTATACTAAATTTATCATTACTATGGGATATTTGTGGAAATGCCTGAAGAGAGTCAATTGAGATTTCTACTCTGAGATTGAATTCTGAGAGTAATGAGGTTATTAATAGAGGAGTGGATTGGATTATATTTTAAATCACATCATCCATGGCATTCTATAAGAAGACTCAAAGTCCGACTATAGGTAGATGCGACTTCCTCGAGTCCTGAAAAGGATCGTCCCATTATAATATTATAAATAAATTTATGATTATATTCAATGTTTGATAAATCCATAGTAAATACATTTATGTTACTTATTTTATCAGTATTATATTTACATAACTTATTATTCTTAAATAAAAACGATTTTAAACCAGATAATGTGTACTATTGGCACATTTGAATACCAAAAAATATATACTATTTTTTCAATATCTTTTATTACCATACACTAATCTAATTTATTTTTATTAAGAGTAACTTTAATATTCAAATATTGGATTGCCTTTTTTCTTCAAAAAGATTTACTCCATTTTAAACCTTCTAAACTATTTAATTCATTAAATGACAAATTTATAACATCTAAACTTTCACAAACATAAACATCGTCAACATACCTATGATAAATTTTATTACTTTGGTAATAATATATTATTATTAAGAATTATATCTTCATATCTTGATATTCCAAAACTACATATTTGTGAAACTACAGGGAGAGCCATTATCTATTTTATAACAATTTTCATTAAATATAGCATATATATATTCATCAATAAAATATAACACATCATTTACAAATTTTACTTCCCTAACTCTTTTGTTGTTTATGTAAACAAATTTTATACTTGTTTTGGTGGTTTTGGTAAAACGTTATCTATTGATCATAAATAACAAGTGATAGCAAGTTACATGTGAATAACTTGTTTTGGTTTTTCATAAATGTACCTTTAAAGGTTTCTTGCAATGATATATATTTCAGAGACTTTGACTATGTGGTGAAACTGAACTGAGATCAGACCCATATTGATATTGGCTTGTTAGGCTGAGTTTGAAGAGTTTACCGGTCTGAAAAATTCACGCTTGCAAAATGATAGAAACGTTTTGCATAAACACTTGGAGTCAGTATTTAGATCTAGTTTCTAACTCTATCCTTCACTGATGATAGCAAATAGCTTGAAATTAGCTGATCTGAGGATGAGCAAATAAAAGAGATAGTTAATTCTGACTCTTTTGTCGTTTATGTAAACACATTTTACACTTGTTTCGGTTGTTTTGGTAAAACACCATCTATTGATCATAAATAACAAGTGATAACAAGTTACGCGAATAGCTTGTTTTTGTTTTTCATATACATATATTATGAATAAGTATTATTTAACTATTATTGTTATTTTTAATTTTATTCAACTTCCTATTTACACAATTGTATTTAATTCAGTATAAAATTATAATAATACTAATCTTTTATTTCTATTTTTTTATTATTAAAGATAAAAAAGATTATTGTTATTATAATTATTTCATATTCAATTAAATATAATGATGAAAAAAGATGCTGTAAAATTGACAATAACAACAGGGGAGGGATGCATATTTATAAAATTAAGGAATATTAATGTATATCGTGATATTTTTAGAAGTAATGACAAATATTTAATTTTAATATTTTCATTGTTTATATTTATAGGATGTTTCTAATTTCAATATCCATGTATTTTTAAACATTGGAGATGAATTATTTGTGCAAAGATGTTGTAATGTATAAAATTTTAATGTAAAAAAAGAACATTAAAAAATTAGATAATGAAATAATATAACATTATATATATATATTGAAAATAGTCAAGCAGTTATTTTTATCATGTAAATAGATTAGAACTTTTGAAATATATTTCCAAAATACTGAAAATTAATTTTGTTGCTTATAGATAGATAGATAGATAGATAGATAGATAGATAGATAGATAGATAGATAGATAGATAGATAGATAGATAGATAGATAGATAGATAGATAGATAGATAGATAGATAGATAGATAGATAGATAGATAGATAGATAGATAGATAGATAGATAGATAGATAGATAGATAGATAGATAGATAGATAGATAGATAGATAGATAGATAGATAGATAGATAGATAGATAGATAGATAGATAGGTAGGTAGGTAGGTAGATAGATAGATAGATAGATAGATAGATAGATAGATAGATAGATAGATAGATAGATAGACAAAAAACAAACAGATAGATAGATAGACATACAGAAAGACGAAGAGATATATCTATATATAAGATAGCTAAATAAACAAACGGACAGATAAATAGATAGTAACCTAGCCATTATATATTATTCAAGCCTTAGTTATAATGACATTTTGTAACAATTCCTAAGATAACTTACACACTGTTATATGTATGACGATTTACAATCTATCATTCTTAATAAATGTTAAAGTCAAAGATTTATGCTCAGTTTTGATAAAAATGTAAATATTATTAAATTTTAAAAGAATTAACTTAATTAGATTTTCTATATAAAATATTTATATAAATATAATTCGTAGTAAATCTAATTAAATTTTGATTAAGGATTACTTAGTCCTTTTTTTTAAATTTTATTTTTAATATTCATTCTATATAATATATAATAAAAATACATTTCAAACATATGAATGCTTTTATATTTTTTATTATAAATACTCATACGCACATGTAAATAAGATTAAAAAATATATAGGTAACTTATTTCTCATTCATGGCTGAACATCATTTACAAAAATACGCATAAATTCTCATTAAATTTTCAATATATATATATATATTCACGGTTTTCATCCGTGTTTAAAAATTTAAATATTGATATATCAACGTTTTGACTTGATCACACAAGTCATCCACTTGTGTGATCAAGTCGAAACATTGGTATATTAATATTTAAGTTTTTTAACACTGATGAACCCGCAAAATGTCTTATATATATATATATATATATAAGATATAAAGTAGATAAAGACTATATATATATATATATATATATATATATATATATAAAGTCTTTATCTAACATGAAACTTTTTTCATATACTAATGAAAGACTCCAAAAAAAAATTGAGTTGAGTGATGCCAATATAAAAAAGTATAGCTATACAAATATATTCTCACGTAATAACACTGCGCTAACTTTCAGAAAATTTTCACCAAAATCATAGTCCAAAATTAATTAATTGTCATAGAATCAGAATGAATATATAGTTTATAAAATGTGCAAATTATTGCAGTGATAAATGTAAATTATAAATGGAAGGTGTTCCATTTTTTTGACAACAGCACACATAGAAGGGGTGATCATTAGAGAAAAAGCAAGAAAGCATGGGTTATTGCAAAAGCTCTGAATTCAATCCACATGAATGATTTTTATGTTTCTTTGTCAAAAAAATGAAATAACTTGACATTTGTAATTTATATTTCTCACTGCAATAATTTGCAATTTTATAAACTATATATTCATCCTGCTCCTGGAAAGTTAGTTAATTTTGCACTATGATTCTGGCGAAAATTTGCTGAAAGGTAATTCAGGGCTATTAAGTAAAATATATTTATACAGTTATAACTTTCACAGTGTATTTACATAGCTCAAGTTTTTTCAAAGTAAAAACAAATGTGAAATGCAGTGGAAAATGGAGTAATTTTTTGTGTGAGAAAAAACAAACACATATTTCATTTATTTATTTACCTTTTATATAAGATATATATTACACATTTATAACATATACAAATATCTCCATGCATTTAAGTATTTGTTTACTACATCTGAAGATATTTACTTTAAGAAAGCATTGTTAGACATTTGCTTGGCATCATATTTTTTTTGCTAACCGTAGTGATATTTTATTAGTTTTTTATTTATTTTTTCCCCATAAATGGTAAAACTGTGTAGCAAAAATATCGATTATTTAATTCATAAAAAAATCAGAAGAGATCATTGTTTTGTAGTAGGTTGTAAAGTCACAATAATTTAGTCCAGCCACGATTTATTTGATGGATTTGTTACGAAAAAGTGTTGATAATGATATAAATAAGTATAATAATAAATTAGTAAGAAAAGCTATAAAACAGAATAAAAGTCACAAGAGTGTAAACCAGCAATTTAGTATTAGTAAGAAATTTATTTGTAATAAAAAAGATATGGAAATATTACTAAAAATAGAGCAATTAAAAACAAGGAAAGTTATTTTTACAGCTGCTATATCTTCTGAATTGCTTAGAACTTTGAATCAAGTGAAAAAATGTAGTTAAATCTATGAAGAAATGAAAAGCTAAAGAAGCAAATGCAGAAATAGTCAAATTTTGCAAAAGTTATATATAAAATGACTAAGTGATAATGATGTATGAGATGAATAAAATAATGCAGTATTGTTATTAATAGTTTAAAAAGATAATAAAGAAGACTTTAGAAATTACAGTTCTATCGGTTTACAAAAATTTTACTAAATTTTACAATTATAAACTATTTTTTCCGCAAACTTTAGATTTCATCCAGCCAAAAAAACAAGCTACATTTAATAGCGGTTTAGTACAACTGATCATAGCCAAATATTGACAGATAATTGTAGAAAGGACCAATAAATAAGAATTACCATTATGTTTTGGATTTGTAGATTATAAAAAGACATTTGATTATATAAACATTTTTTATTCATCAATTCAGTGAATCATCAGTGCATAGATCAAAGATATTGCCATACTCTAAAAATATTTATAAAAGTATGATATCCATAATTATGTTATATTATTATATAAGGAAGACTAACATTAAGAAGGATGTATGACAGGGTGACTCCATATATCTAAAATGTTTACGGTAGTTTTGCCAGAAGTATTTTGTTGATTGAAATGGGAAAACAAGAGATTAAAATTAAATGTAAATTATATAAATCATCTGATTTTTCAGATGATATAATTGTTTTTGCATATCATGTTTGAGTGTTATCACATGGAAGAAAATATAATATGCCTAAACATAAAATTTAAAATGATTAAACTAATGTTCAGTATATTTTTTTCAAAAAAAGTAGACATTGATAATGATAAGTTAGATGGAAATTTATTGTATAAAATTAATCATAGAATTAAATGTGGCTACAATACCTTTGGTATAAATAACATAATATCAAATATATATATATATATATATATATATATATATATATTATTCATTTTCAAACAAATATATATATATATATATATATATATTTGTTTGAAAATGAAGGTGTTTAATGAATATGTTTTGTTAGGTTTTATTTATGAAACTGAGACTTGGATGCTTAACAGAAGTGCAATTAAAATATTTGTACCATTTAATGAAGTATGGAGAGATGTCTATTAGGAGTACCAAGAAAAGATTCAAAAATGAAATGCATAAATGAGAAAACAAATAGATATTACTGCCATCATTGAAAAAATATAAAAAAATGAAATAAAGTTGAGCTGAACATATTTCTAAAAGGGATGATAATAGATTGACAGTTAGAAGCTTAAACTGGATTTCAATAGATTACAAAAGTCCAAAAAACAGACATGTGAACTGGAGAGATGAAATAAAAAATGTGGTCAGGTAATTGTGGAGAACAATGGTTAAAGCTTGAAGATGTTGGATTGAATGTGAAGAGATCTTAATTCTGCTATAAATCAACAATAGTTTGAAAATGATGATTGTGATGATGAATCCAGATTTGAGATCACTTGCAAAAATATTTCAATATTCTCTCTTTAATTTTATTTATTTTTCTTGCTGAAACATCCAGATCTTTAATATTTAGGCTATCAAATTCTTTTCTATCTTAAATATATTTATATTTTTGGTCTCATTTATATAAACTTTAACATTTACATTAATATTTATTTCATTGAATAATCCATTAAATTCTTTATCAGCATTATATATAGCATCAACTTCCAATTTTGTTTGTCATATTTTTTTTTATTTGTGCTTTATTCAAATGATCATCCATAGCAAATACATCAACATATTTATTATTATCATCTAAGACTTCAATATTCATGCTATGTTTTTCTGTAACAGTAATACAGATGTCATTTTTGTCTTTTGTGTACTAGATTTATTTAAATCACTACAGTTTGCATCATTATTTTTTTCTATCTTAATGAACAAAGTGTCATCACTCTCTTTGCCTTCTATACTTTGAGTAATGATCTGTAATTTTATTTGTCATATCCAAATGACACTTTGCTTTTAATTGTTGACAATGACATGATACACATATTAATTTCTCCAATTTCTCATTTTCTATAGAATCCTTTATAATCATTTTTAACATTTTCTAAATTTGTTGTTCACTTTTCTTCCAAAAGATCTGTATTTATTTTTAGCGCTCTTACAATGAGTTGCTAATTTTCTACATATTTTAACATTATTCTTCACATTTTCTAATTTCTTCATGATGTTTTGCCCTATTTCTCAATTTATTCAATCAGTCTTTTAGTATTTACTTCTACTTTTCTCATTATTGCTTTCTTACATTCATTTTTTTTTATGTTTTCATTTTTTTTCTGAATTTTTATTTATGATTATGCATACCATTTTTCAAGAATTTTCATATTAAAACCATTTGAATATTCCATATTAGGATTAGTTTGTATATATATATGAAAAACAAAAAAACACAAGTTAAAAAACTTGCTAACGCTTGTATTTATGATAACAGATGGCGTTCTACCAAAAACACCGTCAAGCGTAGTTTTCTGTTTACATAAATGTCAGAGCGAGTATTCACTATCTCTAACTTTAATTCCACTTTCAGATCATGATTTCAAGCTATTTGCTATCGTCAGTGAAAGACAGGAATAAGAAACTAGATCTAAACATAAACTCTGAGCATTTATGAAACAGTTTCTATTCAGCTTGCAAGCGTGAATCTCTTAGACATGTTAATGTCTTCAAACTCAGCATAGCAAGCCAGATAGCTACATGGGTCTGATCTCAGTTCAGCATCACCACATAGTAGAAGCCTCTGCAATATACATCACTGCAAGAAAGACCTCAAAGGTACATTTATGAAAAACAAAAAAACACAAGTTAAAAAACTTGCTAACACTTGTATTTATGATAACAGATATATATATATATATATATATATATATATATATCATCAGTTATATTTATATGTTCTCTCACTTCGAGTAATGGAAATAATTCAAGTTTCAGATTTATTGTATTATGGTGTTGTTATTATTTTATTGGTATAGTTTGTTGAATATGATGTAAATGGTCCTGAAACAAACCGACAGATCCCACATTCTGTTGCACTATAGAAAACTTTTTTTTTCTAAAATAGCAACTTGATTGTGTTTTTTTTTGTTGTAAATCATTTTTTTCCAAAGAAAAAATGTTTTTTTTGTAAATTATTTTTCACTATGTTGGCATATGTTTTTGCTTCAACTGTAATTTGCATAGGCTTGGTCAGCATATCAGTGCCATTTTGCTGGTCATGTAACCAGAGGGGCACCATTGAAATGTGTTTTACGTTGAGCAACAAATATTATTGTAAAAAACACTTCATAAAAATTTATATTTTGTTTATTTTGATTGTCCAATACTTACTATTCACGTATACATGACTGCAAGTCCAAGATGAGTTGATTTCAAGTTTTTTTTTTATTTAAGTCCTAAGATCTCTGTAAACAACAATCCATTAAAATCATCATTTACTGTAAGACTCTATTATTATTATTATTATTATTATTATTATTATTATTATTATTATTATTATTATTATTATTATTATTATTATTATTATTATTAATAATAATATCATCATCATCATCATCATCATCATCATCATTATTATTATTATTATTATTATTATTATTATTATTATTATTTAACATTTCTTAAATCCCATTATCCCACCACCAATTGCACAAATAAAAGAAAATAAGATATTATTTAATCCATTTTCCATAATTCATTAAAATGTTTGGATGAAGTGGTCTGGATTCTGTACCCACACATATATATTAGACAATATAAAAAGTAATATGAGATCACTAAAAATTCAGTCATACATGTATGCATTTCTGCATTCATTCCACAGTTTAATGGTATTTTAAAATTACACATTTTTAAACTAAATGTGGAAGAATTATTAACTTAAAGAATCCTGCACATAGCAGGGAAATGATTTATCATACACACACTATCCAAATATAAATTAGATCTTTGGCATAATTAGGTTATAAATCTATTATGGCTATGTAATATAAACATATAAGTAATATTTAAGAAAATAATATTAAAAAAAACAAAATAAATTTTACCCTCTGGTGTATTGAGACTTCATCCAAACATGGGGTCTCTGAACTTGCTATACACATCTGTTCACTAGGACATCAATGACTTCTTTTTTTCACTATGATTGTCAGGCAGTCTTCATCATGAATATCCGCTGGACCTAGGTGGCCAAATTTCAATGGCTTGGGTGGAGCTGGATGGATGCACTGAAGTGGTCTTCTTCTTTATAATTATCTCGTTGGTTGATGTAGAATGGTCTTCATCTTGAGATTGTTAATGCTATGGCAATCAGATGAACATGGCTATTACATTATTATAAATAAATTCATTAGAGGCTCCACTCTATGCTCTTTCTAAACAGTTTGGGAGTTAATATTCTTGTGTGTGGGGGGGGGAGTAAAAATATATACACTAACAATTCATCCATTTTATACTGTTTATATTATAGTTAAGTAAATTAATAATTGTAATTATCTATAACTGAGCTGTAGCTTCAACTATAGCCACTTTGTATGTGGTCACTCATAGAGTGACCATGTACATATATATATATATATATATATATATATATATATATATATATATATATATATATATATATATATGCTAAATAATTATGGCTCAATGTATATGGTAAAAAAAAAAAGTAACTAATGCCACAGATTATAAATCAAAAGCACTCAAATTGTTGATGAAATAATCAAGAATGGAATAAATTCACATGTCCTTGAAAGCTGGGATATTTACAAACATAACTTTGTACATTGTTCATAATTCAGAATCAAATTAATATATCAACCATATGAATATATATATATATATATATATATGCAAAAATGAAAGAACTCATCTTTTTCCTGGCTATAAATTAATATCATACTAAATGCTGAATAAGAAATCAAGAATAGCATTAAACCACCTATATTAGGAGTGCTCATATTTATAAGCATACCTTTGTCAACTTTGTTGACAAGTCAGAGTGATTCATGTTTAATTTCAAGTTTACATATTAAATCGTGATTAATTATTAGAATCAAGTTATTAAAAGAGTTATGCTGTCTACTGTAATGTATAATTAATTATGAACTTAATAACTCTCAAGAGTCATATTTCATTCAGTTGATAAATTAATTTCCCTCTGAATTATCAACAATTCTGATAAAAGTGTGCTTATAAACATCAGATTATCCAAGAATAAGTGAATTTATTATACTATTGAATCTTTGTTTACCATTTATAATGCACTTAATTCATATTCTCAGGGGAGCACAATTTAATCTCTTTGTTTTCTTATACATGTTGTAATGAACATTTTCATATATTAAGCTAGAATAAACTTTTAGATAGGCTGAAACCAGGAAATCCTCAATTAAAATTGAGGAATCACATAAAACGAGTAATTAATAACAGCATTAAGTAGATTTTACTTTAAACTAAAAGACCTAAGATAGTATACATCAAGTAATATGGATCAGAAATTTTATCATGTGTCAGAATTTGAAGATTGACATCTTCAATGAAGCTACACATTTAACCTAGTTTTTACAGTAAGTGTTGGTAGACTTATAATGTAAAATTGTATATTTTAATAAAAATATTTTAAATATAAAACTAAGACAAACTCTCTGCTATAATGTAATTATACAACCCACATACATGAATAAGTATTTAGTCTGATTTCCTGGTCATATAAAATATTTGGTATTAAGCTAGATGTGACCATTGTTTAGCTTAAAATAAACAATAAAAATGCTATTGTTAATTACTAGATCATGTGGTTTAGATTGTATTATTGATTTACAATTGTGGCTGCCTTGTTACATATATTACTCAATGGTTTGTTTTAGTTTAGTAAATAAAATGTTCTTTTTTAATATCAGTGTTTACATTAAAACACAAAAAATATATTTACAATATACATACAATGATCAGCTAGGGGCACAGAAATGAAGATACAACTATTTTAATTTTTTTCCTCATTTAGTAAATCAAAATTATTCATGAAATATAGGTGTAGTCACATACTTATTGTGGAAGTATATTCATATATTGTTTACATAATGGATTGTGAAATAAGTATAGCATTTACAAAAATTAAATCTATTTATATTCACAGATTTCAATGCATATATTTGATATATTTATCATAATAGAAAATTTTATTTTCCACAAATGGTAATAATTATCAAATATAGTATGAAAATTGTTTACTAAAGTATGAATAAAAAATTTTGATTTTTACTTAATTATCATCAGTTCATTAGGATCTCAAGTAATATTATTTTTACTAGTCTATCACTGTTTATCACATTATTTATTTAATAGAAGACTTCAAACTTAAACATGCATTATAAAATAATGAAATTATGTGTATTATGTTATTGTAAATTAACCATAATAGTTGTTTTTCAATAACAACATATAATTAAAAGTTTCTCTGTTTTCTAGTTTTCATAATTATTTTAGGTAAGTGTTTGATATAAAATGTTTTAACTTTTAAACTATCTAACATTAAGGTTGATATAAACTTCACTTGATACACATGTATTGTACCGATCAAAATATGTTTATCCATCTAACATGAGCTGGAACTCACAAAATGTACTTCAAACACAGTCAAGCCCAAGATTTAGGTCAGGAACCAGCCTGGATTCGAACCCACTCTCTAAGTCCCAAATCGAACACCTAATGAATAACATAATAGTTATGGCTCACGAGAATTAATCTTAATTCGGCCGACTAGCAAAGCTGAGAAGACAATGAGACATCTATTAATTATGATTATATTAAAATATACATAAGTATGACTGTAATATATGTGGAAGATGTGGAGGAAAAGGAATTCGAACTACTCAAATAAGTTAAACAATAAAAGATAGTTTAATATAATGAAAATTTAGTTATATACATTTATAAATTAAGTACATTAGTGTGTGCGTGAATGAGCAAGCGATTACATAGTGTCATTCACGCTATTAGTTCTCATATGCTCTTTATTAGCTAAACAATATATTACAAATAAACACACATCTTTGGTGGGTCCAATATTAAGATGCCAATCAGTTAATAAAAGGAATTACATAATATTGCTATTAACGCTTTGGGTTACAGTTCAGAAATGTGGTGACTAACATATATTAGGGGAGCGTTCTGGGATTCATTACAGATATAAATACAAACTATTTTCCTGCCATTATGGTCGTGAAAATACATAAAATACATTTGATTATATTTAAACCTATGACAAAATATTTAATGACAAATTATTTTAACAATAGTAAGACGAACGCTTTATTTTCCCCAAGGCATATAGATACTCTTAAATATAGATATATAAATCACGAAGGTAGGATTGTATATGATTGAAATAAACTTAATTAATCAAATAAAAGTAATTGGCATTTATATATATATCTTTTAAGCAAAGCTTAATTTTAATATTAGAGCATTAAAACTGGGTCATGAAGCAAAAGAAATAATAATAATAATAATACGAAGAAGTTTGCGGTGCTGACATAATCGCCTAAAAATAACTAAGAGGAAAAGGTCGTGCTTCTGGATGAAAAACGAAATGGATGGGCATAGCGTGTGCCAAACTTAGGGGATCACCGCCAGTGGCCTTTTTATACGAAGAAATGGATGGGCATAGCGTGTGCCAGACTTATGGGTCACCGCTAGTGGCCTTTTTATACGAAGAAATAATATGCATAGCGTGTGCCAGACTTAGGGGTCACCGCTAGAGGCATTTTTATACGAAGACGAGAAGAAATCTATGGGTTCGAACCTGTCATAACCCCCAGATTAAGAAGCACGTAATATATATATATACGAAGATAGGCTAAATGACAGAAACGCAGTAATGATATATGTCTCTAACAACATTGAATAAATTTTACAGCTTTAAAATAAACGAGCCCAGTTTGAATACCATAATTTAGACAAATAATACACTATGCAGTTATATATAGAGAGAGATTTTACTAATTAAGTAAAATATTAAAATTTCCCAAATACGTTAAGATTTTATTTAATAAAGAAACATTAAGATTTCCCCCCATCCCTTTTCTGCTATTTAAAATAAATCAATCCCACTTTCGTGATTTTTATAATAACTGAAATATATAAATACAAGATTTGAAATGTTAAGAGTATGAAAATGAAATAAGGTTAGCAGTGATATAGAAAACAATTGAGTCACCTTATTTTAGAATTAAATAAATAATATTTTATAAGATTTCAAAGCGTTAATTAGTTTTAACTTTGAATTTACACCGGTAGAAAATTCAGAGTTAAACAAATATATATATTTTTATATTAGAACATAAATAAAATGTTGGTACATAAAACAAGCTGGCGAGTATATCAATTAATTAATAATATGTATATATATTTAAGGGGATGTTAATAACTTGCTTGAAGGTTTAGTTTAAAAGAAGAAAGGATTTTTAGAAAATTCAATTTGTCAGATTGTTTTAGATTGACATATTAATAGGCAAACAGATATATAAATCAAATAATAAACACATGTAAATAAATGACCCTACCAAAATTAAAGAGCATATAAGATAGAATTAAATTTATATAATTTATTTAAGAGCAAATTACATGTTATTTATATATATATATAAAAGGCAAAGTTAAAGAATACATAAAAAAAGATCTTGAGAGATTATTGAGACTAAATTGACTATTAGGTAGCGGCTTGAAATTTACCTTTCAATTTTAAGAGTCCGATTAAAATATTGTCTGTGCACGGCAGTTGAAAATGAAAGTTCTCCGATGGCAGAAAACTTCTATCATATTCTAAAGTTCTTTTTTTGACGTTTCTTCTTTTCAGGGCAGCAGTATATTATGATAGCGGCAGATGATGACCCAAAAGGGGTCGAGCAAGTTGGTGGATTCACTGCTACATATTTTTCTTAGTTTTACAGCAATGTTAACAATCTCTCAATCAATAGTAACTAATTAATTAATAACTAATCCATGTGATTCAAAATTTACTCATTTTATACTTTTTCTCTTATCAGTTGTTTTTGAAGATGCAATTGTTAGATAACGCCCAAAATAAATTCAAATCTATTTCTAGATTAGAAATAGATTTAACAACATGTTTTTAACACAAGTAAATCTAATCTTAACTAATCCCATTTATCTTAAGTAAAACTTTAATTAAAAAATACCTTTCCCAGATTAAAACAACAGTGCTTCCAACCCCTAATTATTTTTAGACAATTAAACAACACCTGCATCCTCCATATTGGATTTTATATAAAAAATGTATAATTTATAGAAAAACAAGCAATTTGAAAAGAAAAAGCTAAAACGACATATAATAAAATATTTACAAAAACATCAATATTTTGTTAGTAAGTTTTGCTCCTAAGTATATATTTAAGTTGCAACTATAATTTTAATAAGAAGAACTAATAATTAATAAAAAGAATCAATAATAATAAATATTGAAAGTTAAACTACAAATTTAGGTGCGCATCTCAAATATATACATGAAATATATATACTGACAAAAGGAGCAGGATGGGATATAGGGGTTTGAACACGGGTTAGTAAGTAGAAACATGAAGCACAATCTTAAGCTAAGATTACTGCTTCAGTATTTTATATTATTATAAATGTTATAAATTCATACAAATAAATATAATCATAAAAATATATACATTATATAAATATATGCAAACAAGAAATATTATTTATTTATTTTAAATTTTTTTGAAAATATAATTAAAAATATCTTGTTTTGATATGCAAGCTAATGAAAAAAATACTATTTATCATTTGCTATACATAAGCAAAAAATCAAAATAAACAAGTATTTTATTTTTTCAATAATATGTTACTAAAACAAAAAGTGTACATTATATTAGCTTTCAAAATTAAATAAAGAAAATTTAAATAAAATTAAAAATGAAAATACTTCATTTTAAAATTTATATTTGAAGTAAAAAAAATGCCTTCCAGAAAATTATTTAGTTTGTTGAGAATTTTAAAAATTTCAAATGTCACAATGTCATGATAGTTTATATATCGAACTTTAGGACAAAAAATATATAGAGAGTATTTGAACGTTTAATGTCTTTTTTGTTTAAATGACAAATTATAATTGAAATTTTAAAAGAAAAATTTAAAAAAATGAAAACATAAATTAAATTTTTCAAGAAATTAATTTCTCAATAATTATTAAAGGAAAACAAAATTCATACAAATATTTATTGGTTATATTTGTGGCGCTATATATATATGTTAATTCTAATATTTTCACAAATAAATGATGTCATATTATTATTATTATTATTATTATTATTATTATTATTATTATTATTATTATTATTATTATTATTATTATTATTATTATTATTATTATTATTATTATTATTATTATTATTATTATTATTATTATTATTATTATTATTATTATTATTTGTGGTATATTCTGTGTACTGAAACATCAGCATTTAGATTTTTCACTACATAGAATATCCCACAAATAATATATATATATATATACACAACTTTATAAATAAGTATTTAAAAATACAGTATTTAAAAGCTTATAAAAATATATGTGTAACCGTCACTTAGGAGCACTTTCAACAAACTTGTAGCTTTGTCAACTATCACGTTTAAAATGTCAGCTTTCCCATAATTCTATGATGTCAACTTTCCCATAATTCTGTGATCTTAATGTTAGCTGCTTGCCTATTAACCAAATGTTGCTTGTATTTACATATCAACATTGCCTCTTTAATTTTCCTTTTATTATTATTTCTTTCAGTTTCCAATATTTTTACGTTGTTATAATTAAAATCGAAACCATATATACATGATTTATTATGGTAATAAAAGACAGAAGCTGATAAATTATCATTATTTTTAAAATTTTGTTTTGTATTTTGAACCCTTTTAAATAACAATAAGTATTCCTTTGTTCTTTTTTCCAATGTGCACATCAATTCACCTATATATCCATGGCCACACCCACATGTCCATTTGTAAATGATATAATTTTTATTTGTAAATAAAGTTTTATCCTTTGAATTGTCTATTAATTTATTTAATTTTGATGGTGCATAAAATGCAATATCACATATTCCTTTATAAATTTTCTTAATGAAACTTGCCTGTTGATTTGAAATATATGGTATTGATATCCACAATTTTTATCAGAAAAATTAACACTATTATTATTTTTATATTTATAAGTAAAATTTTTAATAGTATAATAAACAGAATTATAATTGTAACCAATGTTTAACAATTCATTATAATAAGTTTCAATATCTTTAGTTTTATCTGATGCATATTTACAAAGGTTATCATTTCTAAATAAAAAGGATTTCAAACCTGCCATTTTATGTGACATTGGTACTTTTGATTTGTATGGAATATATCCTCTTTGCTATTGGTTTAAGAGTCATATAGTAATCCAGTTTATCCTTGTTTCTGGTTATCTTGAGATCTAAAAATTGTATACTCATTAAATTTTCATCTGTTTTAATCCACTTTAAGCCTTTTATATTATTTAATTCCTTGAACAAATCATTATTAGCTTGTAAAGTAAAGTACAAAATAATAATAATAATAATAATAATAATAATAATAATAATAATAATAATAATAATAATAATAATAATAATAATAATAATAATAATAATAATAATAATAATAATAATAATAATAATAATAATAATAATAATAATAATAATAATAATAATTTGATATAATTTTGAAAACAAGTGTTATGTATGTATGATATATATATATATATATATATATATATATATATGAGATGCTCTGTAAAAAGAGAAAGTGGTCTTTGTGGGTTTACTGTTCCAACCAAAGAGTAAGAAAGACAATAGCATAAGAAATATGTGTACAACCATTGACAATGTGATGTGTACACCAATGCACCTACTTAAATTACATTGACATAAAACATCTGTACATCTAATCACTAGCATCAATTTATCTATGAAACAACTAGCCCAAAATTAACACACCTTAAAGTAATATAATCTTATGAATATATGCAGTCTTTTATGCTTATTTTTAAATTATCAATTTAAAAGAAATTTAGAAGAATGGAAATAATATCAAACACCTATATACAAATATAATAAATAATTAAAAATTCTAATCAGATAAAAGATTTCTTTTAAAATTAAATGATGTTTAAAATTGCTACTTGAAAAAAGTTCATATTATATAATTAGTATTCATATTTCATTTAAAACAAAAGTTTATACTTTTTAATGTTGTAGGTAAAGTTCATCTTTTGTAGTCCTTGACTCTATTCAAAGTTCTTTTCATTTCATTTTGTTTTAGGAAGAGACAAGTCCATTGCTGTCCAGTTTCTGGGAAACATCATACTCTGGAGACTGCCTGAACTGTGCAAACATGGAAAACATAAATTATTGCTGACCCCTACATTTTGGAGATACGTAATACACTAATAAATATATTTAAATAATGTGCAATCAGCAAGAGCAATCCAAATCTAAATCTTGACTTCAATGTTTGCTTTTTATATTTTTGTTAATTCTTATCACCAAATTCCAGGATCTATCTTGCCTGGCTTGGCACTGTTCTTATTGGAGATAATGAATTTTTTTAGTGGACCATGTGCTTATTTTCATAATTATTGGTCAGTTTGCTTTAGAACAGGAACTCAAAATTTTATCATTAATATATTTTTTTAAATTTATCTCTTATCTAATTTTATGTTCCAAGGGCCTGTTTGCTATTTATGTCAATATAGAAAATCATTTTCATTCTAAGATTAAAATAACTAATTAACAACTTTTTTTTGTTCTTTTATATTAAAACAATCTTGTTTTTAGATTTTTAAACTTTAAATAATTATATAATTAGTTTGCCATCTGTGCATTATATATATATATATATATATATATATATATATATATATATATATATATATATATATATATATATATATATATATATATATATATATATATATAATAATAAATAAAAGTATTAATTTCTTTTTTTTATATATACATTTTTACCTGAGGGTGATTATATGTTTTTTTTTTTCAATTTTTATTTGAAAGTAATTATAAAATAATATATTATACCAGATTACATTGACAATTGTTTACTACTATAGTAATATATGAATTAATTTACTGATCTAGGCTTTTGATACATCATATCTTTGAAAAACCAATAGTGCAATGGCTAGCATATACAATAGCATATCCATATGCATATAAACAGAAACCAAACTAGGAAGTTGGTTATCATAGATATTAGCACATTTGCATGTTTATAATTGCAAATTGACATAATTGTTGGCTAAGATATTAAATTAAATTACCAGTTTGGGGCTCTTTTATTTATGCAGTTCTTAGAATTACTTGTGTCTCCTCCTTTTTTTATTTTATGTTTTTTATGATTATTTTTCAAATGAAATTTTTTTATCATCAAAAAGTTTAAAATAATAATCAGATTTTTTATTATAATTTATAAACAATGAACAAAGTTCGCTATTGCATTTAGTTGTATTATATAGATCAGCTCACTGATTAATCTTAGATTTAAATTTTCACATGTCTGTTCATGTCTGGAATTACAAAATTGGCCATCAAAAGCATATACCAATTAAGTTTCATCATCATATTTAATCATATCTATAGCATAATTAATGTCTATTGATAAGACATTGGAAATTAATATTTAAATCTTTATATAACAATTAATATAATTTTTGTTTAGTGGTGTAAGACATATTACATGACTTAAAATTAGATTAGGTTTTTTTTTTAAATTTTTGTCTAACATTAAATTATCTTACTTATTTCATTAGAGAGACATGTGCAAATGTAAAATCTAGAATTATATAGCATGCAAGTATAATTTTATTTTCGTAGACTATGATAAAATATCTATTATTTAAACCTAACAATACTAAAATTAATTGTTTAGAAAACAATCATGAGAAATGTAAAATAATAAAAAGCTTGATGCATAACTAATTCTATGAATTCCATAAATATACAAGCCAATAACATTTTTCTCAACAAGAACTGGTCATAAAATCCAATGACATAGCCAAATGATATGTCAATGTATTATTAATTATACACATGAAAATATGATATATATATATATATATATATATATATATATATGTCCACAGATGGCATTCTACCAAAAACACCGATCAAGCGTATGTTTTGTTTACATAAACGTCAGAGTAGTATTCACTATCTCTAACTATAATTCCACTTTCAGATCATGATTTCAAGCTATTTGCTATCATCAGTGAAAGACAGGAATAAAGAAACTAGATCTAAACACAAACTCTGAGCGTTTATGAAACAATTTCTATTCAGCTTGCATACTACTCTGACGTTTATGTAAACAAAACATACGCTTGATCGGTGTTTTTGGTAGAGCGCCATCTGTGGACATAAATACAAGCGTTAGCAAGTTTTTTAACTTGCATTTTTGTTTATCATAAATGTACCTTTGAGGTCTTTCTTGCAATGATATAGATTGCAGAGGCTTCTACTATGTGGTGATGCTGAACTGAGATCAGACCCATATAGCTATCTGGTTTGCTATGCTGAGTTTGAAGACATTACGTGTCTAAAAAATTCACGCTTGCAAGCTGAATAGAAATTGTTTCATAAACGCTCAGAGTTTGTGTTTAGATCTAGTTTCTTTATTCCTGTCTTTCACTGATGATAGCAAATAGCTTGAAATCATGATCTGAAAGTGGAATTATAGTTAGAGATAGTGAATACTACTCTGACGTTTATGTAAACAAAACATACGCTTGATTGGTGTTTTTGGTAGAACGCCATCTGTGGACATAAATACAAGCGTTAGCAAGTTTTTTAACTTGCATTTTTGTTTATCATATATATATATATATATATTGTAATGAGTGAGTAGTTTGTTTATGTGGATATGTTAATGTTTATTGTAGTCATGCTTGGCTATAAGCCTGCCTCAGCAGAAAGCAAATATTGATAAGGTTTATTACCATAATAGTTGACAATTATCTATTCTTATATATTATCTACTGTATAGACATATTATTTAGTCTTATATATAGACACATAGTGTAGATAGAGAGAAAGAATAATACAGAAAAGAAAGATAAATAAAAAAAATGTAAATAAAAAATAATGATGAAAAGATATAAAACAAATTAGCAAAAATTTAAATGAAAAATATATGACATTTGTATTTCACAAATAATTTGGCAGAATCACCACTAAAATTTCTTCCTTGACTTAATGTTTCCTTAGCTGCTTTTTTTTTCCGAGTTAGGATCACAAAATCCATGACTTCAGAAGTAAAAAGTATCCACTGATTAAAAAATTTCAAAAGTGGTTTTGTGAGAATATTTTTTTTGGAACGTAATGATGATTTGGTAATTTTTATGATTATAAATAAGTTTTTGATTGCAAAATTTTATATAAAGACTTTTAAAATATATATAAAATTTAATAATGCTAAAATGCGGAAAAAATAAAAAATAAATTGACCCAAAACAAAATAAAAATAGCACAAACAAATCCAATTTGTTTAACAATTAACTCAGTTACATTATTAAGGAGAACATATACGTAATTTAATAAAAGAATGATTCAGATTCAAAATTCAATTTAGGAATAAAAAAAAGTGCGAAATTCATTTATCTGATGAAATTTCAGAACAATTTTCAATAACTCTAGATTTCTAAATATAATTGTATTCTTTCTATTACAGGAGATGAAATTCCACATACTCACACACAATCTCATATGGGCGTGCAAGTGTGTGCGCATTCGCCGTTTATACATATATCTTTTAAATTAATCAATTATTGAAATTTTTTTTCACTTTTACTTTTTTTTTATTTATTTAAATAGACAGGTTTTTTTTTCCGTCATAAATTATGATGGAAATGTTATAAACATAAAAGCAAGTTTATAAAATAATTATATAAACATCTATCTATAGTTACTAGAATATTCTTATTTTGTAATTTTACTACGCAAAATATTTGATTATAACTACAAATATAAAACTTTCTGCTTGACCTTTTTTGACATTATCAACTTTAGGTAAATACAATATTGATTATTACTATTCATTTATTAAGCTACAGCTTATCATATCATTTATATTCCAAATATATATTTTAATCTTGTTTAAGATCAATATTATCTGTTTTATATTAATATAACACATATACATCTGGCATCATTAATCCATTCTATTTCTGTTTCTATCATGTGAAATAGTACAATTTGATATTGGATCAATTTTAAACAAATTATACTGAACTATAACTAAAAATGCTATTTTATTATAAAATGCACATTGGAATACAATTTTTCTTAAAAAAAGATATCTTTATTCGCATTTAATAATGAATATTGCAAAGGTACTTTAATTATTTTTAAATTTGACATAATCATCTAGATTTTTAAAACCAAACTAATGGTCACTTGTCAAGCATTGGTGGTCGAGAGGTCAACAACAGCTGCTTTACAAGCAGTTGTCCCAGGTTAGTGGGTTCGCATCCCAGCTGATGCTATAATGCACGAGAAACAAATAATGATCACTTTTTGTGATTAAGTAGTTCCTAATAACTGAATGCACATATATTTTTTCTATATAATATTGGATATAATAAAGATACTTTTTCAGAAGTTTATTACATTTGCATGTAATTTTCTACATACTACAAATTAAAGTTTATTTAAAACATCATTCATTATTTAGAAATATGTATTATGAAAAAGTCAGAATTTATTTTGTAACTCTTAGCAAGGTTGGATTAATGTGAACTTGAATATTGGTATCAATATCATTGAACATTACAGAGTATAAAAAATATAGAAGACAAGTTCATAGTTGCACTAGTAAATATATGACTTTATCATTAATTACTCAAATAAATTTACACTTGGGAACTCATACAATGTTCAACTACCAAAAGTGGCAGAACCTAGTTATCATGAATCTTTTGTACACAAGTCTGTAAATTTACACTTAAATTTTAACATATATTAAACAATATAAAATATTGGTTAATAAAGTTGGCTTTATTCTTAATATAAAGTAAGATTAAATATGTTAATTAGAATGTAAAACAATATTCAAAGAATTTTTAACACAGAAGTCTCACTATTCAACTCAACCTCACTGAACAGCTACACTTCTGAAATCAAATAAAATACAAAAAATTGAATGATGTGCTTTAAAAATCCTAATAATTGTATTACAGATTTATATAAATGATGTTAAAAGATAATTAGAAGAGATGTAACTTGTAGTAAATCAATAATAAAGACATAAAGATCTATCAGTCTTTGTTATTTAAGAATGCTTTATTTTTTTAGCAATACAATTAGAGATATTATATGTCATACTTTCCTAGCACAATATAAATAGTGTAATTGTAAAGGAGAGATAAATATATAATTCACTGACATTTTCATCAGAGGATAAATCATAACACATCATTTAACTAGGATCAATATATCACATAAAATTTCATAATGAGGTTATATTATCATGTGCCATTTTAATCACAGTCCAAGTCATTGTATGATCTTCTCAAATCCATTCAAAAAAGTTATGAAATATTTTAATATATAAAACATTTATTTCATATGTATTGTTTTGGTAAATAATCTGTTTCAGAAAATTAGAATATAAGTTCAGATTACAAAATATTTAACTTTGAAATTAGTCTATTTCTTCTTATTTCAGGTTACAAGTTAATCATTGTCAGAACTTCTTTATTTACTTTCATTTTATTATTCAGATAAAAATATATGTAATAATTTGGAAAATGGTTAAAAAAAATTAGGAGAACTGAAAAGGTATGATTCTGCTAATACATCGCTTTTATAATCTATTGTGCACATTTAGATATTTGAAATGTTTATTACATTTGTTTATTATTAATTATTTTTGTTTGCAAATAAAAATTCTTTTTAAAAAGTTTAAATTTATATTATGTATTTAGAAAAAATCGTTTATTATTTAAGAAAAAAAAAATACACACATTTTGAACACAAGGTTTTGACGTCATCATAATGATTTAAATAATAATTATAAGTGTATGTAATAATATATTTCTGGGATGAAAAGTTGAATATTATAATAAACAAATTAAAATGTATTGATGATTAATTATGTCATTAAATATCAGGACAAGATATACTATTACTGTTAAACAAATTGATCTTCAATTTGGAGTGTATCATTAATGTACTTACTTAATGATATGTCTAAGAAAAATATATATATATATATATATATATATATATATTATGTATAATAAAAATATATATATATATATATATATATATATATCAGTAAAAACACAGGAGGTATTTCAGAGCTATAACTTTTTAACCAATAATCATATATAAGAACATCATACCAAAAAAAAAAAAAAAACCATGGAATAAATCATGCAACATTAAAAAGCTTTTAAATAATTTCTTAACCTTATAGATCTCTCATATAACTGACTATTTAATTTTTAATCTACAATATATTACAAAAAACACTAAGTTTGTATTAATTAGAGCAAACAATTATTTTGAAATAGCATAGGAAAAACAAAAAAAATGTATAGCCATTATTAGTTGTATGGTATATCATTAAGTACAATTAAAATATTAGATAAAACTTCTACGCAAAAAATATTTTTGACTCATTGGCCTAATATATTTGGTAAATGATAAATATATGGCTGGATTCTTATTACAGTAAAATGTAAAAATTTACTTAAGGATGGGAATGTTTCCCAGCATGAGTAATAATAACCATATAAAGTATAAAAAATATTTATAGCTAGTTAATAAATAAGAATACATATATTGTTTTTAAGTTATACAAGTTATGTTTATCAATAAGTACAAAACACATTATTGCAAAGTGCATCACCATAATATATTTACACATGATCATTCAATTTTTCCATTCATTGGGTTTCCTTTTTCAGAGAAAATTATCACATTGGAAAGCTTATCAAACAATGTTTTCTGGGAAAAGTCAATCTGTTAATATACTTCCTATAGGAATCTCTCGATTTTCCAAATTAACAAGATTCATCAAGTAAGTACAAAATTTATCAATTAATAAAATCATCCTTGGAGCTCTCCTCACTGGGGCCTTTCTCCACTATCAAAGAGGTTACAAGATTAACCCCCTATGTCCCCTATGCAATAAACAAGAGGAATTCACTGACTCCAATCTGAATCAATGTAGTTCATGGACTTACCTCTGGAACTTTGCATTAGACCACATAAATGGAAATGATCCTGCTAACATTTCTCTTAATACCACAATTAAAAAGGATCAATTCAGAAAAATAAGACTGGCCACTTTCATTAACTTCTCAATTTGGGCCACCAGATTAGTATGATATTTGATCATGGCTGCAATAACTCAATAGGGAATCATTTTTTCAAGTCCCTCTACAAGATAAAAGATGAAGATAAACAAGCATGTCAGTCTTAACTGGCTGAACAGACCTGGAGGCAGATGAAACTATAGTCTTGATTCATGCTGTTCCATGACATAAGACCTCAACCTTCCCCCATCTTTTGAATGAATAATGTATCCCATCTTTCATCTACTAATAACTTAAACTGTAACTACTTAGATCTTTCATATACCCTATATATTTATTACATATATTTCCCATTGATTATATGCTTTATAATTAATATACTTATGTATTCTAATTAGCAATTCCTAATAGATCCTATTATATATCAACTTTTAAGTATTGCTATGATCCTCATTTGTCTTTAAGCCAACCAATTCAATAATCAATGGAATGTGGAAACATTATATATAAGTTTGACTTCCTCTATATCCCTAGTAGATAACATATATGACACTGCCTTAAAGCCTTAGTGTAACCTTTGATTTTGGTTTTCTCTTTATACTTGCATTAATTTACCTGTCATAATTTTTATGTAACTCTTGAGTTCTATGTAATTGACTTAATATATTACTTTCATTAATTTCTTTTAAAACATTGTTTTGTCTTATAAAAGTTCATCAACTTTGTATATAGATTTTACATCCTTTATATTTCAATCATGTTATATATATATATATATATATATATATATATGCAATATATATATATATATATATATATATATTGCAATGGAAACATGACGATCGAAGGCACTTCCCTTTTATTTATATATAATATGGTTTCTTAAATTCAAAATCATCCACCTTTCGTTACTGCAAGCAAAGAGAACATACGGACATAAATAAACCTATATCTGTACTTGACCGAACCTGTGACCATACAGATATTGCCCCAGGTTATTTTTCCCCATCAAACATCTCTTGACTGCTGTAATTATTAAAGAGTTACAGCACTTGGATAATTTATAAATTAAATGGAATCAAGAATACTGCACCGCTAGCCTCACGTGTTACTTAGTACTCAAAAAGGAGTAATAATTATAACCCAAACCCCTTTGGATATATTAACTGTCTGGAATGGCGATGAATGAGACAAAACAGATAAAATAATTAAAGAAAATTATCATAATAAATAAACAACAAAAAAGAAATCAATTGAAATATTTACATACAATAAAAAAATCATTGGATATAATGCTACGATTAAATAATGGTTTAAATTCTACAAATGATTATAATCTACAAAAATAAATTATCCATTTATAGTCATCATTCCAAATATTAGAAAGAGTTTAATTATTGTCTATATCATTAATATCTGGAATTTGAAATTGCTTTAAATCAAAAGTATGTGCACATATGTTCTATATAGGTGTGATACATAATTTATCTAGGTTTTTCTTCATCTCTGATATGAGTTAAGGTCCTGCTGACCATCATGTGGAATTCCACCACTTCTTTAGCAGGAAATGGTCACTCTTAGATTGGATTTGGTTTGTGGAATTTCTTCTTATTCGTAGTAACTTCTCCATACTAGGATGTCAAGGTCATGGTAGGCACTACATCAGCAGTTGTTGCATGGTGAAGTTGACCATACAAGCATGGTGGGTCTGAATTGACTAGTGATCATGATGGCCCTTAGCCACACATCCTTGAAGCTTCACTTATGTTGTAGTTTATTTTCATGTTCATACAGTGTTCAGTCATTTATGTTGAGATCCTTTGACTCAGCTTTCTGGTTTTTCTTTTCAAATTTAACTTTTCATGTCTGCTTTCTATTATATTTTTCTGCTTCTTATCAGAGCAGTGTCCTCACTGAAGTCTCTACATGAACTGTCTTTAGAATTAATTTAATGCCTTTTTTTCAATTTTTTTCATTATCTTGATCTTTTTCTCTATCGCTTTCCATTCACACCTTTCACTCTAAGATGCCTTCAGCAACTTATACAAATTTACTTTTCATACAATTTCGTAGCAATATTTTACATTTATTTCTTATTTATTTATTTTTCCTTTTAATAAAATAAATTCTTAATATAATTATTTTCATTTGACATGCAATAAACATTTTTGTCTTTATACATACTTTACACATATTTTCACACTTACATTTCATTTTTTGTCAAAATGTGTACTTTTACAGAATAGATTTTATCTTTTGTAATGTTTTAAATACTATTTTAATCTTATTTAAACTTCTCAAATTTTTACTTTTTTCTTATAAATCATTTTTTAGTTCCTATTTTGTTCATATATCCTTTCTCACTTTTGATTTTAAGCCAAATATATGATTTCAATATTTTCTAACTTTACCTCTTATATTTTCAAAATATACATTTTGGAGGGTAAAAGATAAGGATCTTGTGCAATTCTATTTCCCTCTCTTTTATTTCATTACGGTAATTAATTACATTTTCTTTCCTCATTGGCTTAATTCTTTTATTTATTTATTTATTTTTCTATTTCGAAAAGAAAACTACATTATTTAATATTGTTTAATATTAAATATACATGTGGGATCGCAGTATGTGTGATCATCACAATATATATATATATATATATATATATGATGCTAATGCAATGTTTGATTTCTTTATATGCATTGTTCACATACCACATTTATATGTATTCATTGAGACATTAATATTCAACTAATTTTATACTGTGATTGATTTCTCTTGTAGCACTCTAAAATGTGAATCAAGTTTTGATTTTTGAAAGTATAAAACATTTACATATATATTTTAAATAATATGATAATTTTAGTCATGATTGTTCTGCACATTTAGAATAAAAATTATGTACTTTAATATAATTTAATGTCAACTTGGAGAATCATTGTATTTTCATATCAATTTTTATTAATATACTATTGAATACCTAACAGTCAATAAAATCAGCTTAATAACTTTGTTATTTAGTTTGGTAATTAATACAAAATTTTATCTGCATGTTGTCAGGATATGCAAAACTTCTTAAACTTATATAAACATCAAATACAAAACAAAACATTAATTTTAAACACTCATATCTTCAATTAAGTATTTCATGATATGCATGTTCATTACATAAAAATATGAAGTTTTACAAAGCATCATATTGATTATAACCCTAGATCTTAAACAAATTTGGAATAAATATAAGCTTCATGTTTAAGACCTATTCAATTAAAAAAACAATAATAAAATAGCATTATAAAAATATGCCTGATCTGGAAAAATAGTTAGTTTAGGAGCCATGATAGTAAATGTATCAAATAAATTACCCAAAAAATCAATATGTTTATATAGATATAAATTTAAAAAAACAAAACAAAACATAAAAATGGTAAAATTAATATATATCATAGAAACATGTTTGTCTGGTTTAAACCATAAGATGATTTTTAAAACAATTAATAACATGAACAATTTATTATTTCTTAAAAGATTACAAATTAAAAAAAAAGGATTAGTTTATACAACCAATCACAAATTAACTTTCTTCCTCAAGAAATACTTAATATGCATACCAAAAATGTACTACCCAATGTAATTAATCTTGTTTAAACATAAATGTGAGCTTATAAATAAAAAGTTGATAACTTATAAATATTTTATAATTCAAGAAGATTTTTTAGATACTTTATATTATTTTGATTGTGTTCAGGATGCAGGTTTATAAAATAAATTAACTTACACATTAACTTACCATATTATCTTATTGAACTCTGTAATAATTTCATTTACTTTGTGAATATAAATTTCCCTAACTCATCATATAAATACTTTCTTTTGAGATTGTAAACATGATCACTTAATGTTTTACTCCATACTAAAAAAAATAATGGTGTTAAACTTCTTAATTTGTAGCATTTTGTGATAATGATCATATTATGGCAAGTAAGAGTCTACAAGAAATCATTCATGAAATAGCCAATACTGCTTAAATATTTTATTCATAAAATTATTTGAATACATTTGCATGAAAAACTGATTGTGTGAAAATAATTTCATATTAACAATGATAATTTTATCACTATTTGTAGCCAAGTCTATTGACAATAAAGAAATTAATTTATATTGTGTGAGATGTGAAGCAGCAGTTATAAAATTACATTTCTGGTATAAATTTAAAAAGAACAACTTTATAAACAAAAAAATATTTCTTATTTTGCATACATCAGTGTTTCATAAAATTATTGTTGTGATAAAAATTATATAGGTTTAATCAAAATTATTTATTTGAGAAAATTGCAAAAACTAGGCTACAATGAGTCATTCTGTGTTTTTTTTATATTAAATTATTTTGATAAATAAAGATTACAAAATAGTTATAAATGTGTTTAAGTTAACACTAGAGAAAAGATTATTATTACCACAATGAAGTGATCCAATTTCTATTGAATTAATAATAGACTATAATTACATACAATTACCTCTAGAATTTGTTTATATACTAAATAATGATATCTTAAATTGACATGGAGAAAATAAATTTGAAAAAAAAAATACTGAGGCAAAAAGTTAGTTAATTTACAGTTTATGTAGTATACAAAAACTAAATTGACAGATATTTTGATTATATCCAATAATTCTAAAAATAAAAAAAATACATTACAGTATTCTGTTAATGTCTTTCTACTAAATTAAAAAAAATATTGTTACAATAATAAGTTAAAAATAATATGATCATACTGTTAACAAAAAGACATTTGACAAATATCAGTAATAAATAAAACCATTGCCTTTATATTTGCGATTAAGCTTTAAGTCATCATAATTATTAATCATTTTATTGAACAATGTATAAGGATCAGATCTATTAAATGTTTTAAAAGTACAATAACTTTCTAATGATAGGTAATGACTGCAATTTAAAAATAATAAAAATATTTTTTTATATATTAATTGCTTTTATTGACCATGCTCTAAAAAAATAAAAATAAATAAAAAATATTTTTTTCAATAATAGGTGTGGTTTTTAGATTAAACTTGAAATAAAAGCATATAGAAGGGAAATCGAGAAATTAATTTAGTCAATCAGTTGTTATAAAAACATAGATTAAATTTATTAATTTATGGACTCACCTTCCATGTTTTAATTCAAGTTAAATTTACAAATCTCAATTGTGGTGAAGAGCACAGTCAATAAAAACATTTAACATATTTTTTTTATCTCTATTACTTTTAAGATGTTAGTACTGGCAAAGTAATTGAAAATGTAAAACAATACTATTTTTTAAATTGACTGAACGCACACACAATACAGAGACTTCAGACCACTCAAAGAAGTATGGAGAGATGCATATTGGGAGTAACAAGAAGAGATCGAAAATGCAGAGTACGGGTAAAAGAACATTACTGACCTCATTGATTATATTAAAAGATTGAAGTGGAGTTGGGCTAGACATATTGCTAGAAGAGATGATAATAGATGGACAATTGCAATTTTAAACTGGATTCCACGAGATTGTAAAAGATCACAAGTGAGATGGATGGATGAAGTAAGAAAATGTGCAGGGGTGATGTGGAGAAGAGAAGCTAAAGTATTAAAAGATGGATTGAACTTGGAGAGACCTTCATCCTGCAGTGGATCATTAAAAATTTAATTATTTTATTAAATGAAAAGCTTTTAACATTTTTATTTGGATTGAAAACTTTTTAATTTAAAAAAAAAATCCTTATGAAAAGTATATTGCAAATGAACTTCACTTAATATATATAATTTTACTTTAATTCAAATTCTAACATATAATATAGTTATATCATTATATATTTCTGCAGTAAATTAATATGTATATTTTTATTTATATATCACACTTAATATATTTACATAATTATATGTGTATAGGTAATCAGTAAGTAACTTTTCTTTTTTAAAATTTATGACATTTTATCTTTTTATTTGAAAAAAAAAATCGTAATAAAAAAAACATAACAAATCTATATTATAAACAACATTTTTATTACTTAAATCATAACAAATAAAATCAATAGTGAGCATTCTTTAAAACACCCTCTCCCAAAAAACAAGCCCACTCTTTCTATCTAAGAAACTAATTCACCTATTTAAAAAAATAATGTGACCTATCACTTTCATACATATTTTAAATAAATATACAAAATTTCACAAGTTATATTGAATTTGAATATATTAAATATCAATATTAAAATGCTAAAAAAATGTTAAATTTGAAGAAAAAAATCTTTATACCACAACCTGCTGATTTAACAAATAAACAAATTGGCATTTGATAAAATAAAATAAAAAATTCAAAATCTTATGTAGCTTTACGTATAAAATTACATTTATCAAATATAATGAGATTATTTCATTTCATTTACAGCATAAAATTAATTAGGATGTTTAATATAATTTAAATGACTGCATGTTAACTGTAAATAAAACTTTGTATTATATTATTAATTTAGATTTTATTCCTGTAAATTGTACATTAACATTTGAAATAATGTTCTAAAAATTAAATATAAGTTCTGTTTTAGTGATTAAAAATTCAGCTAATATACTAACTATTCTTATAAGTAAAAGCTTGACAAAAATTACAGATCACTTTGTCCATTGTAAATTATCAAAAATATGATATTGTCTAATGCTGTTGCTTTTAGCTATTAAAAATTTCTCTACTGCCTTATCACTCTTCCATTTATTGATGACAAATAGTGTTAACTGTTCAAATAGCAGAAATATGTTTAAAATTAGATTTTGTTATGTGATAAATGGTTATTATGTTTTAACAATATTTGACAAATGTATTCATTTTTTTATATTCAAGTGTGAATAAGCTGTAATATAATTCAAATAAAAAACAGCTGGATACAAATATATAATCATTATTTTTAAACACTTCATATTACTGATACTATTTATAAATCTAATCAAAGCCAAATATTGGTAAACATTAAAATATGAGAATATTGTATGAATTGATATATAAAAGTTAAACCAATGAATAAGATAGACAGGATGATAAATTGTTATTAAAGATTAAAAAAAATAAAAAAAATGTAAAATACGTCATGGTAATTTCATTTACCATTCAGAATTGAGTAAACATATTGAATGATTTTTTTTTTACATGTAAAAAGAGATTTATTAATGAAGTAATAATTTTAAGTCCAGAAACAAAAGTGTCATTCCAGTAAATGATATATTTGTGGTATAGAGACTATAAACCAATTCTAAGAGATCCATTTGTTTCTTGTATAGATATGTTTAGTAGCAAGCAATTTTAATGATGATGAAATTGAAAATTGGCATAAGAAACCAAAGAAATCATTCAAAACAAATATATAAATACTTGTGGATTTATAATGAAAAAGGTGACTGATGATGAGAAAATAATGTATTGGAGATAATAAAAGGGAATGTAAGAAAAAGTATGTTACTTGAGGTTATATAGTTTGAAAATCACTGCAAGAATCATTGTGTATGGCAAACTCAAGTTGTAAAAGTAATCTCCATTTATTTTATAATTGATAGAAAAGTAATTTTGAAATAGTCTTAAAAATGCATGTTGAAATACTAGTGCTGAAGCATATAAGTTTAATAATTATAGAGGCAAAATAAATTGGGCATTGATAAATAGAAACATTAAAATAACTTTTTTTTTTCAGTTAGTGAATTAAAAAATAGCTGTAAATAAAATTACACTGTTAAATTAAATTTAAGAACCAAAGGAAAATAAACAAAAGTTCTTTAGAAATTTCTGCAATAGAGACGGAAGTTATAGAAAAGTAAAAGAAAAAAGAGTAAAATATGAAATTAACATAATATAGGCAGGAACCAATAAAAATACCAATGTAAATCCAATAAATCAAAAAAAAGCTGGCTTGAAGTAAAACTATACAAATAATGCAACTCTAAAAAGATTGATTTGATTTAATATATCAGAGAATAAATTGAATAGAAATTAAATAGTAGTTGATGAATGAATAATCAAATATTAGTAAAGTAAATTATTACATTGTATTGGACTAATAAAAATAATATATCGGTCATTTAGTGGTGAAATATAATGTGCAATATTAAATGAACCCAATAAAAGCATTTAGTGAGAACTAGTGATAAACAGAAACATGATAATATTCTTATTGAATTATTAAATATATAATAAAAATATTGAAGAATATTGATGATATATAAAAATAATACATAACACAAAAGTGACACCAGTAGATTTTCTTTCAAATATTATAACTGTTATAGAAAATTATGTAATTTAATTAAATTTAAGAATTTAATAAAATTAGCTTAATGATATCTCAAAGAGATCTTGTCTTTCATAGGTAAATCCCAAATAGATTAAACATGTTTTGAATTAAAAACAGCTTGGATAAAAAAAAAAAAAGATTGGAAAAAAAAAATTATAGTGATGAAAATTATCATTAAAAAAATTATTTGATAAAGTAAATTATTTATTTAATTGGATATATTGATTGGAGAATGGGTAAATTTGGAATTTGTTTACAAATAATAAATATATGTGTATATGTAATGCTCTTTTTATTCAATATATAGATAGACAGAGTGATAATATCTATATACTACTTACAGTAATTAATATTTACATGATGTTTTTAAATGCATGATATTTTGGTAAAAATAATATTAATATTGAGAATAGAAGGGTTAACTGTATCATATTTGATGCTAATGTAGGTACTTTCAGGTAATAAGAATATTTTCAATAAAATTATGGTATTGATAAAGTTTGAAGAACATTTTGTGTAAAAGTAAATGATAATGCACCAAAAAGAATTAGAATTTAAAAAGAAAAATTTCACAGTAAGTTTAACAAGAAATTTATAAAACAGTTTAATGATGCTAAATATTTAGAAAAGTGGATAACTGGTGACCAAAATAGCAATAAATTAGTACAAAAATGATACTATAAATAAGATTTAATATTAGTAAACTATTAATTTGAGAATCATTATAAAAAGATCTAGAATAATTGTTTATTAAATACATTGTTTGAAATGTGGTTGTCTATAAATGGAAATTTGAGAGACTAGGTAAAGGAAAAAAGTATAGAATTCATAGATGTGAATTTGAAGGTGACAAAAAAGTATGTATATTAAAAAAATATTTTGAGGAAATTATGATTATGAATATAATTAGACTAATAATAATCTTAAATGCACAATAAACATCAAGTATTTGTTAGAATAGATTGCAAAATGTATGAACAAAAAAGGTTGGAAAAGAAAGAAGAGAATTTAAAAAATAAAATAAAAGAATTTGTTTGTAATAGTTTTCAATTTTTATAATTTGAAGTAAAGTCTACTAATTGTTTCCATTA
Organism: Epiperipatus broadwayi; assembly: GCA_028023455.1. NCBI lineage: Eukaryota > Metazoa > Onychophora > Udeonychophora > Euonychophora > Peripatidae > Epiperipatus > Epiperipatus broadwayi. Next base: position 1,328,377 of record JAQFVV010000084.1, on the reverse strand, counting down.
AATTCAGTTTGCCTTTGCATCTGTAAATTTATTAATATATTGTCAACTTTAAGGATTTTTATAAATCTAACTTTCATGCCACTCTTATCTTATAATATATAATAACTACATTTCACTCTTTTTACACTTTAAAGCAAAATATATTTATTGATTTTACAGTTTCTACTGTTCCTAGCAGTCTTTGTCAGATCTTATTATTTACTAAAACTTTCCATCATTTTCTATCCGACTTTTATCTTCTTGATAGCTATTTTTTGAAAGTATTTTTTTTTTGTTTATATAAAAATAATATTAACAAAGTCTATTTTACATTTTATATTGTTATATATATATATAAAGAGTCTGTCTGAAAATCTTTTCCTTAATAAAAAAAAATTTCTCTGATAATCTAAAGTAATAACTACCTTTAAAAACAAGAATTTTTCGTAACTAAAAGAAAAAAAATGAACACAGAAAATGATGAGAAAGATAAAACATCTGGCAGATAGAATGTGATTCACAGTAACATATTGACTCTCAGACACTACCAAAAGAACTGCTTAAATTAAAAGATTGAATTTTTTCTTTTGAAAAAAGCAAAAAGATAAGAAAAACCGGGTCACTGAGGTCAAAAATAGAATTTTCTATTTTTTTTTTTTCACGAGATCAAACTGTTTTATTGTAAATAATCTATTTTAAAACAGTTAAAAGTAAATAGAGGACAGCACCAGTAAGCTTATTAAAATATAAATTATGGGGAAATTAGCGGTATTAAAATAAACGTCTCGATTTTTTCTGTATAAAATATTAATATATATACGTAATGTGATATTCTGCTTAGTATGTAATTCTTTTTTAAGTAGAAAAAAGAATTGTATTTAATTTTTTTAAGTATTTTCTTAATTATTATAATACTGCATAAAAATAACTTACATACATAAACTTTTAAAAATTAACATGTATATAATTATAGATATGAAGTAGCTAATAAATAAACAAAAACACAATTCAAGCATATATACATATGTATGTTAACGTATGAACTTTTAAATAAGTAAACACTACTATTGACAGCTCTCCCGAAATGCAAAGAGTAAGCTGAATTTCGCTTAATTACATAAAAAAATATTACTATATTTGATTGGAATCTGAATTTTAAGTGCTGAAATAAGTAGTTTACAAAGCCTTTTCAAATGTAGAATATTAACAAAATATATACGCTGTATAAGAAGATTAATGCGTTTATTTTATATTATGTAGCATCCAACATTGTTCAATTTATACTTAAGTTTACATTTGCCTAAGAGACTGTTACGTTCAAAATAGTACTTGATAAATACTAAATATGCATTTGACATATGAAAAAATGTACTAAATATACCTCACTGTTTATAAAAGTAATACTCCGTAATGCTATACTAAAAAAATATAATGAAACCAGAATAAAAAAAAAAACAACATAGCAATAAATATATTAATGTATTTTTTTTTTTTAACTATAGTTTTACCTATTAAATTATTAGACCTTCTCAAGTGAAAATTACTAACATAATTGTATATAAAAATAGCCACAATTTAAAGCAAATGATAAATGTCATTCAAATTAAAATAAATCCTCATAAAATTGATAGGCTTAGATCAAATTTGATTAATCAAAAGTGTATTTTTAATTTAATTATGAAGACAACTTTTGAAACAACAAACAATATTTTTATAAGTAGTATCATGTTGATGGAAGTAAAAACCTGAGCTAAACTAACTATTTTTAATTGCCTTTTATAAACTTATACTTTTTTCAGAAAGACATAATTTACTCTTACCTACTTATATATTAAGACAATTGAGAATTTTTTTTAAATATTCTTTGATTACTTTTATTTTTTATACATATTTAGAATTATTAATGAATTGAAATCATGAAATTTTTCCAAACCTCACCATACTCCAAATAAATTACTGTATTTATTAATTAATTTATAAATTATTGACTTAAAGGATATGGAGACAAATTCTCTTTTTTATTACTATCATCAATGCTCTTAAAATAAAAATTCTAATTACTATAACTAATAATAACACTTTTAATAAATATAAAAGTAATGTAGATTATTATAATCATTACTTAATTATTTTGTCTGAATCCTTAATATGTTCTTGAAGTAAATATGAAAGGTTTGAAAGCATGGAATATATAATGGGTATTCATCTTCAGAGAAGCTTGAAATCGTTTGTTGGACTGCTTCTTGGATTTCTAACCATCTATTGATTTTTTTTTTGTATTTAAAATAATGGAAAATAAATATAAATGAATTGTAAAGTTGTAAAAAAAAATTTTGCAAAATTTTCAGCAGAGGGTGAAAAACACAAATAAAAAATTTAAAAAACTGAATCATGTCTCAAACACTTTGAAATTAAATATTGATCACAAAATATTGTTGTTTGGTGTTGCAAAATTTATATTTTATGAATGTAATTAAAACAAAACAAAAGACTAAGAGATTATTTTTATTAAAATATCTTAATGCTAAAGGCCAATTGGGATAGGTATATGTGTTTGTTTATATGTATGTTTTTTATTCATAGTTTTTAATTGACTAGATCTACTTATCTAATGGGGTCTACTTTGGTAATTAAGAACAATCTGTAGTTGTATTATTATCATCATTATTGCTATATTTCTATTTAACTTTGATATATATATATATATATATATATATATATATATATATATAGAAATATATGAAGTTTCTAACTTTATGAACATATCTATCACCCCCCTTCCAACTAAATCATATCACACATTGAGCTGCAAGTATTATATATATATAATCAAAATACTCTAGAATACTCTCTACAAAATTTAATATGCCTATATAGTAACTGAATAAAATCAATAAGTGTAATGTTATTTATAAAGTAATGTGTCATTGTGAATTTACTTACATTGATGAGAGTAATTTGCATTAAAAAAGAGAATCCATGAACATGAATTGATATATAATAAATGAAGTTACTCTGTAGATATGTATAAATATGTATTTGCAGAATATGCAGGTAATTGTAATGGTGACTTTGGCTTTTATAATATATTTATTTTACATATAGAAAAATTGTTTGAAAAAAAAAAGTCAAAAAATCATATTTCATAAATCAGACAATGTATTCAATAAATATTGTAATTGTATGAATATACATAATTTATGGAAAGTTGGTCATTCATGTGGTAATGGTAGTAAGGTGTGATTTTAATGAAATTTAAATATTACCTTTTAACTGCTACTCAAGAAAGTGTAAATTATCATAAGCTATATATAGCTAATATTCAGTTATTTATTTTACATAGGCATATTGAATTTTGAACAGTGCATTCTAGAATATTTTGTTTAATATATGTGTTTTGACTGATTATATATATATATATATATATATATATATATATATATATCAGTCAAATACAAGTTTATAGTATATATATATATATATATATATATATATAAACTTACATTTCACTTTTATGTATGTATATAATTTCTCATTATTACAATTAGAAATGTACTTAGTTTTAACCGAGTCACACTATCTCTCTTCTGAGTATTAGAGAATGCAATATAGTATTATGTATAAGAAATATGTTGATTTTTTTTTCCAAAATGTAAAATGTATTAGCAATATAAGTGAAAATACAGCAATGCAAAATGTCAAAAATAAATTTAAATGTCCACATATAGTATATGTTTATATTTTTTTGTTTTGTATACTCACCTCACTCATTACTGAATGGTTTATGTATATTTAGGTAATAATTGGCAAACATTTCATTTTACTATTTTTTTTAAAAAATCATGGTACATAATTTTGTAAAACTTTTAAAATTTATTATTGATCATATTGCAGAGAAAAAACATGATTACTTAAATAAATATAATTGAATGTTTATTTCTCCAGAAATTTACAAGAAGTTCAAGAATCAATAGTAACAAAATAGGAATTGCAATCTGAGAAATTTTGAGTTCTAGAATCAATTATTGTATCAAAGCTCAAACTCATGCAGTCCATTATATATATATATATATATATATATATATAATTAAATTTGTATATGTATATATATATATATATATATATATATAATTAAATTTGTATATGTTTATTGTATTTTATTGTAACTTAAGAATAGATTGTTTTATTAAAGCAATTTTATTATAAAAATAATAAAATGTAGATTTAGAGATGGGGAATGGGGCTAAATAAATTTTTATGATTATCCAAAGACGGATGAAATAATGTCAGCATGACAGAACATAATTTATTGAATACACAAATATATTTATTAAACAGACATTTAAAATAAGATTATTTTTTTAAAGTAGAAAATAAGTGGTTTCTAAAATTAGAATGATTATTTAGAAAAAAAAATACAATGAACTATTATTTCTAGACTGAAATAATATTATTTAACAATCACCCTGTTTCACTTACTATGTACCATAGTAGTATATTTCTTCCCTATTCACGCCCATTCCAGTCCACATATATAAACTTCTAATAATTTATTTTAATTGCAATAGCATTTATTTATGTGTATGTGTGTGTATTTGTATAAATGTGTACATCTAATACCCATGTTAATGTTTGTATGTGTATAATGCATATGTATTTATAAATTTGAAATTAATTAAATGCTATAATTTAAATTAAGTTGTGTGAACATTGTTATATGTGTGTATTTACCTACATATATATGCGAAAGAAGCCATAAAGCAATAGATTTACAAAGCATTACAACTCTTTTAAATTAATAAATTTTAAATTATTATTCTTGATTAAAAACTCTTTATTTAAAAGGCATTGTATATACATTGCAATTTCTGTGATAGTTACAGAATTAAACTCTTTTAAAATAAGGTTATCTATTTTTATAAAAGTTGTAATTCTGAGAAACCCATCTGAAGTAATAAATCAAACTGGGAATCAAAATTTTAATGTCTTTTTTAAAAAAAAAAAAACTGAGAACAAGAAGTGACCTGTTTGAATGTTATTGTTTAGTCAAGAAATGACCAATGTTTTCATTTTTATGCATTTTTAATTACTAAAAAAACTTTGTAAAAGATTGTAAACAGGCCACTCAGATTACCAATTTTTCTAGTATACATAACTTCAAGTTTTTCTAAGGTTGGTTCACTCATTAACTTTTCTACCATGAGAACCTTTGGGTAAAGCAACCACTGCAGCTCCCTCTCAGAAGAATGGTCCATGCAAGATGGATTTCAAGTCCTGCAGCCTGCTAAGAAAACATCACACAATCCCAGCCAAGAATGTTGGTGATCAGCTACAGAAGATCAACAAAAAAAATGTGGTAACAATTTTCCCACAGAGCTATTTAAAATAATTCTAATAAATTTATAAATGAATCCTGAAAACTTCTAAGCTAGCTAATATTTATTGTGCATGAACTCTTAAATTGTAATAATATTTTAATAAGCTAAAAGCTAATTTCAAACTGTAAATGATGCTTTAAAATTATAATTTAACTTTGAAATCATAATTTGCCTATTATAAACTTAAATTACAAACTTTAAATGCTTGTTAATAATAACTTATGCAGTTATTATTCTATCTTTTTAATCTGTGATCATGCCTTCTTATTTGTTTTATATATGTTATTTTATAATTATGCTATGCACAAATTCAGAATCAAGATTGATTTTATAAATAAAGTTTGAGAGGGAGAGATAATTAGAGGCTCTCTCTGAATTAAGTAATGATGCTCTTTAGCATACACTCAAATATCTGCTCTGAAAACATAAATACCATTAAACTATTATGTTTAGCTTATTATTATTATTGTTATTATAATTATATTTGTGAGTCAATAAAGTAATTAGTTAATAAATGCAAGAATGAGTTATGAAGCATATGATATATATTACTTAAGTCCCAGATAGGATTTAACCCACTTTCTAGTTATGTTACAAACTGTGCAGATTGATTAAGAAATTAGATTACTTTTAAGTATTTCTTTAAACATGTTTTAAGAATGCTAATTATGAACTGGTATATGGTAGTTTCGCAGAATGAAACTATAGAATTTTGTGTATTTTTAGGTTATTAATTAATATTTTGTTTAGCAAGGTGAATGTGTCTTTAGAAAGCACATACATGCATATATGCCTTGCTGTATGTTTTATGTGAAAGGGTTTCTGGTTTTAATGGACACCCCGTATCCTTAGTACAAACAGCTCTTCTTTAAAGCTGGAACATGAGAGTCGACATGGTTTATAAGCTGCTCCAATCACTGAACTATATGTTCATTTTATTCCAAGCAAATCATACAGGGCACAGGAGCGAAGTACTTGGTACTGAATTCCCTGAGTAACTACATATTCAAGACACATACCTATCTTGTAATATATTTAACAATGTAGAATCTGAAGCCATACTATAAAGCTCCAATTCATCCATTCATAAAGTTATGTAATACATCAGCATTGATCTCAATATGTATTCTGATTTATACATATATAATCTGCATAGGCAGCCAATTGCAGCTCATTAAGTGTTATTAAATGACTTTATTAAATATTATGATGATAAATCATCATTCTTTCACCAACTTAGCCATTGCAAACCTAATAGGTCAGGCTTAGTAAAATTAGGGCATGATTAGAAACTATAAATTATTAAAATTGTATCAAAATCTTAAATTATAGTGCATCAGATGAAATTCTATTACTTGCTCATCATTGTTTACATGAGCGTGGGTTCTTTAATGCACTTTTGTTTGTTTTTTTTGTTTTTTTGATTTCTATTGATTAACTAAAATATATTAAATTATAACCACTGTGTTGAATTTCATTCATAATCTATCCCAAATTTTAGTTAAGTTTCTTAATATTGTGTTACTTAGTAATATATGCATTGTCTAGCCAACCATAGATGTGTGTGTTTGTTTAAAGTATAATAATTTAGTTAATATTCCCTGAGTCTCTTGCTCCACCCTTTCAGCATACAAATTAAAAAATTCCGAGTGTAGCTCCATACATGTCATTCATAGGGTAGTAAGTCATGGATTGTTGATGAAGGAGCTGAGGTGCTATCTGATTCGAAGTCTCAACCCCTCATCTAGATCAGCCTTTGTATAATTTGCCGAAACACTGGATAATTGTTGCATGAATGTACAAATCTGACAGTTACTAGATATATAATATTATTTTCAAATAAATTTAAATAAAACAACAAAATATTTACAGTAAAAACACACTAAACAACAGAGCTAAACAACAATTAATTTGTTCGTAGAGTTATAATATCTGAATCATTGAAGAATTCTATGAATGCTTAAGAAATGTATCATTGGAATAACAACGAAGTTACTTTTTTATTTGAATTTTGGGGGAAAAAATCACATTATAAATGTTATCTATATATATACAGTATAATATGTAGTTGTTTTCTTCAGTCAGTGTTTTATTAATTAATTAATAAATGTTAGAGATTAATTAAAATCCATTTTAATTAAAGTGTAAAATTAAATTATCAGATTTCTGAAATCATTAGTTAAATCAATTAAGTTCTGTTTTAAGTACATTTACAAGTTTATTTTAAATTTTGATTTATTAATATTCTTGATTGAAAATTAACAACTGTCTTTTTTTTTAACTGACCTATAAATAATTTAAATTTTGTTAATCACTCATATCTCATTTACTATTAATTTCCCAGTTAATTATCTAAACTTAGAAACATTTTTTGGTGATTAGTTTCTTGTAATAGAGTAAGATAATAAATTCATTATAAGTATATATTATTTTTTAACAAAACCACAGTTCTTTTAATTTGGAGATTTAAATACACTTCACCTGTGAATAAAACTAAGGAAGTTGTTAAAACTTTTTTTTCACATAAAATTAATGTTTAAAATATAAGTCATTAAATATTTTAGTTACCCTGGCATATATATATATATATATATATATATATTGTAATGGAAACGTATATGTAGCAGCCCCATGATTGGACTAGCCAAATGTAATGGAAACGTATAATTCAGAGCCTCACTTGGATGCTCCAAATGTAATGGAACTTAAGGTAGCCCATGTTTGAGCAAGCCAAATGTAATGGATCGTACTTGCTACATTCCATTTAAATTGAAGAAAGACAAAATTATCCCGGCTATATAAATAATGTAATGGAAACTATATGTAGCTCATAATTAAGTTAAATATAATGACGATATGAGTTATTCCATTTATATTAAAATGAAGAAAAATAAACTTGTTCCAATTATATTTTAATAAATTGTTTAAATTGCCCTCCCAGCTAGCTTTATATAAAACAAATCTAAAATCATACTAATCAATGAGATCTTTAAATAATTACAAAGGCATTATTTATAAAAATAAATAGCACATCTTTATTTTATGTTATCGTTTGACTTTAAATAATATTAATGTTTCAATATTAATATAAACAATGAATATATAAAGACATATTTCTGCCTAATAGTTATAATATAAAGATAATAATTAATATATAGTACCTCAACTTATAAATTATATTTTCAGATTTTAAAATTATTTAAATATTTATCTTAAACATCATCTGTTATACGTTTAATGTTATAATAGAACAAGACGCTTAAATTGATCATTCACAAACGTTACATTTTACAATGAAAATAAAAATAAACAAAAAATATATATATATCAATCTCAAAAATGTATATCCACACATCACACATATATATAAAATTATTAAATACCTTTTTAAAAGTTCACTTAGTTAATTGTCCTTTTTAAGAATTAATTTAGTCCATGAGTTTTTTCATCTGTATATTTTATTATTTTATTTTTAGAATGCATTCTATTAAAAGAACGACGAAACGATTTCATTAAAGAAGATTATTAATTCTTGAATATATGCATATTTTATTAAAATATTAAATCCAGTACATCAATTACAATTACTTCCAGATTAGAATTAAATTGACGATAATACATTTAAGATAGCTATGCCAGCTTTTAATTCCAGACGCGATGAAATTTATACGTTGAAATTTTAGTTGTTCCATCGAAAAATTGCTTTAGAATATATGAAAGCGATGATGATGATGCAGCCCTAGCTGCGATATATCCTTATTACCCCGTCATAATTTATATGTTTATTACAAAATATATACGTTACTTCAGTATTTTAAAAAAAATGGTAAACTTTAAAGAAATAAAATGTAATAAAATTCTATCCTTCAGTTGTTTGTTCTATATCCCATTTTAATAAGCAATAATCCTAATAATGGCTTCCTTATTATTGTCGCGTGGTTTCATGCCAGCAGATGCTATTTTAAAACTCATGTTATATATATGTTCTCTTTTACAACAATTAACATCAAAATAAAAATAAAATATTAAGTATACATATAAAAAGTATCAAATCGAAAATTTAACATCTTTTAAAATATACATAAATAATTATTTATTACATTTAGTAATCATTGCAAATAAAATACTTTTTTTTAATCAACAATTTATATGTCCTTATTTATTTTAATAATTAAATGTTTATAACGATGTACTATCAATATATATAAATAAAATAATAACTTCAAATAATAACTATATTTAATAAACATAAAAGAAAAATTTAAATATTTCATATGTAAACTTCAACTTAAAGAGATTTTTTTTTTTAATAACAAATAACAAATTTTTAAAATATAAATATCGACCTATTGATATTTACAATATATATATATATATATATCCAGCATTTACATATATATGTAATTCAGATGGAAGACATGTATTCTTCCACCTATGCATGCATTAATATAGAATGTTGTCTAATAATAGCATATGGGTGAAAGAATGGTTTATTTTAATTCAATTGCATATATATATATATATATATATATATATATATATATATATATATATATATATATATATATATATATATATATATATATATATATATATATATATATATATATATAACTATCTCCTCATTGTATAAATTTATGTACAGTATACCATTATATAATTGCTTAGCAGTAATCAGTAAAAGATGATTCCCATACCTGACTGTAAGCACATATAATACTTATATTTAAATAATTATAAATTAGTATTACATTTTAAATCACTGATATCTAATAAAAACTACAAATTGAGCAACTAAATGTAAACAATTAAAGTAGACTAATGATTACTACTTTAAACACGTTTAACACCAATCCACGCAAATATTTAATATTTCTAAAATTATTTCTAAAATTATTCAGTGCATAATGTTAACAATAGACTTTAAATAAGAAATTTGAAAATGATATATGTAAATAAAAAAATCAATACATAAAAATGGAAAAGGAAAATTATATAAAAAACTATTACACCCATATAAGTGGATATTTAATTATGTGTTAATGAATTTAAAATTTCATTGTATTTACTTTTGTTTAAATATACATTGTCTTTAATTATTTTTGATAAGCTAATTTAGGGAGATAACTATGTTTTTTTTTTTCTTGTCATTGCTAGATAATTATAAATAAGTAGCAATATGGTTAAAATATATTGTTTTATTATTAGATAGATAAAGACATATTTTATATGTTTTTTTTTCTAATTAGCTTTAAGTACTGGCTATTTCAATGTCAATTGAATTATTGCATGGATATGTGATTAAAATATATTTAAAAAATTGCTTATTTTATCTTTATATTTGAAATTTAGCATCTTTAATTTGATGTTTGAATTTTATCCTGAATAATATAAATTTCATACTTATCTTTGAAAATATGTGATTATTGTTATGTAATTAGAAATAAGTATCATCATAAGTAAACTAGATTGATTTTAGATATATTGTTGGGATAATGTTTATATATATATATAGTCCAATGGAACGAAGACTTACCGTATCTGCTGTACAGAGCACCACTAGGCTACTTGAACCTAGAAAATTTATATAGTAGGCAGATACGTAAGTTAAAAAAATAATTTTATATATTTTGAATGATCGTTAACCCAATGTCACCAGCTCAGTGGAACAGTGGAGATTTATATTTTTATAAGTTTTAATAAAAAAATTAAAAATATATTCCTATCTAAAAATATTTTTAAAATAAAAGAAACCACTGCCAGACACAAAAATTTATTTAAACACATATAAGATTATAACTTTAATATTTTTTTTTTACAAAACATTAAACTTATTTTACTTTAGATTTTAATTTACAATTTAACTGTTTTTATTTTATTTTAAAAGTTCACACAGATGAGTTTAATATTTTATTAGAGTGTCGGGTATGAATAGACTACATAGATTGCATTTTAAAAAAAAATTTCTATTCCTGACCTTAGGCCACAAGTTCGCAGTTAAACCAACGTCAATCTATCTGATATATCAATGTATTCAATGCAGTATGAATACGACAGCACAAAATACCTTACTGTCAGGAATGTACATCTGAACAGCATGGTTAGAAGACATTGACTGTCAATCAGACAAGAATATTACATCTGCCTGGCAAGAAGAACAATAAAAAAACTCCATAGTAAGGGACTGCATTTTCAGGCTTACTATCCCCTTCCATAGGCAAAAAAGGGGTGTGCTGCATATACTGTGATTCTGCACATAGTGAACCTCATATTACATTTACTAACTACACCAATATATCCTATTGATTAACCCACTTTAACTATGAAACGAATAATCTAAGATTTACCCTCCCTTAAACTAACATAACTTTGCGAATCTATGCAACCTTTCATGCCCAACTTAAATTTAACATTTATTAAAAGTTGTTTATATATAAAAAAAATCATAATAAAGTTTTAAAAGAACAAAAAAAATGGAAATGATTTTAAAAAAAGAAATACATCAAATAAAATTACTTATTAATAAATTAAGTTGGTGAGATAGGATTCTATTTCTATAAAATAGGGAACAAGTTTTAGAATTTAAAGTTCTTATTCTTTTCATATACTGGAGTTTTAGAATTATAGTTAAAGCTTATTAGAGTTCATAAAGTTCTTATGGTTTAAAAAAGTTCATCTTTATCAGTTGCTTGCAGTTTGGGATCCAGCGTTAATTCCCCTGATGTCCTGTGGTCCATAGTATAAAAAAACGATTGGTCATTTCTCTTTCCTTCTTTTTTTTCAAGCAAAACTGAAGAGATTGAAGAGTGAGTCTATTCAATCCCTTCTCCTGCAACACATATAGCACACCTCTGCTGTAACATCTCTATCTTCTCTCCCAGCTCTTTCTTCACTACATTTTATTTTCAAACTTTTTTTATATTAATTTTGTGTATTAACTCAACATTACATCATGGCAATGATGATCTTTTCATTGAGGTCCATTTCCCTGAGGGATTTCTTTTATTGGCTATTAGTTTCTATTGTTTTTGTCTCCTATCTGACCTTTGCTTATACATTTTGAAATGCCCAATGGCTAGTTCACTTGGCTTAATTAAAATAATCATTTCCATTTTACAATAATATTAATTAATTTATTGTACAAACTTAGATATATTTTTATCTTTAAATCTTTACAGAAAACTTAGTTTTAAAATACTATTTTTCTTCTTAATAAAGTTTTCGTTTAATAATTTTTAATCTGTGCAATTTTATATATTAGAGTTTAGATGATTTTTAATTTTCAATTTTTAATTCTTAAAAAATAAGTTTTTATTTGCGAACTTTTATTAATATATATATATATATATATTAAATGAGCAATCTATTATTCATTTCAATTTCTTCCATCTTTTTAAGCATCATAGTAATATGCAAATTTGTATTGAAAAAAAAAACAAGGTTCAAGAAGTAATTAAAATTTTTATATAAAAATCTTTTTTTTTTCAAATCCCACTAGATCACCACTATGTTTTGTGAATAATAAGGAAGAACACTATCAACACTTAGCTAATCTTGCCTGGACATCTAATACTTGGACTACTGCAAATAACACTGATCAATGTGCAGAACAATACTCATTTCAAATATCAGAGATGAAACTTATTACATTTCCACGTGAGTTTTTTAATGTTTATAAAAAAAAAAAGATATATGTTTATTTTTGTAAGTTAGTATTTAAAGACTGTTTGAATATTATCATAATTATTTGAGTTTATATTTAACTTTGTAATCTGGATATTATGTATTGAAATTGTCAGTTTTTTAAAAGGCCAAATAATTTATTCTGTTATTATATTGGTGTATTGTAATAACTAAGTTTTTTTATGTATCTGTTATGTATATTAAAAAGAAGTTGTATTTTTATATTGGACTATTTCCATCATCTAATATGTGTGTTGAATGTCTTTAGAAAACCTTAATTTTATTTAAATATTCCAATTACATTCAATTGTTAGTAATATTGCAACAAACAGAATAGTATATGCACCAACTGTTAGTAATATCAAGCAGAAAGTTGGTATATGCACCAACTGTTAGTAATATCAAGCAGAAAGTTGGTATATGCACCAACTGTTAGTAATATCACAGCAAACAGGTTAGTATATGCACAATTTTTGAGAGGTATTAATCCCCCTCTTCTACAGTTATTGCTGGCCTTCAACACACATATTAGATGATGGAAATAGTCCAATATAAAAATACAACTAGAACACCATCATCACAAACTTTCAAGATAATATTAAATTGAAGTTTGTATAATTTTTTTATTTCAAGAAAAGAGTAAGAAATAATAAAAAAGGTAAAATGCAATGTTCACACATAAATTATCAAAGATTTAAATAATTGTAACTAATGATGTAATTATATACATTATTCATTCATTTGTAGTTAACTCTATTTGATTACTGAGAATTATTTTTTATGTAGATGAATTCATATATTGTGCCCTTTTATTTAGGTCAGAATAAATTTATTATATCAATTTACTAAAATGTTTTAAAAATAATATATGTTCTATTAGTATGATTGCTGTGTTATGCCGAAAATCTTTTTAAAAGCTTAATTAAAGAAAGATAAAAATATTTAATGCCTAAAATTGTGCTAAATATATTTAAAACAATTAAATAAAGATAAATGTATAATTGTATATGGTTGGAAAAGCTGGCCATAATAAAATAGTGTAGTAATAAATCTTTAAAATAAGTATTAAAAGGTGAATTTTAAAAGTAATAACCTATAATTAAATAAATTTTATATTCTACAGTATAAATTATATTTAATAATTGTATTTAAAATTATATGTTTTAAAAGTAGTATAAGTGGTGAAGAAATGTGTATTCAATTTTATATTATCAAAATTATTATTCTAAATTATATTATTATATTTTTTAATATAATTGTTGCAATTAAAACATTTATTTTTCCCAGAGAGAATTTGATACAGGTTATGTCTGGAATTATAAGTCATGTGACATGTAAACATTCACATGTGTACTTACAAGTTACTTGTTAACAAACTTTCAAAATTGCTTTAAAAATACACTGTAGAATTGAAAATATTTAATTATCTACCACCAGATATGATATAAAGAATTAGCTATGATAAATATTTAATTAGGGTTTTAAAATGAATGTCGTAAATAAAAATTATATTTTTTTGTTTAGAAAAATAGATACATTAAAAATTAAAGGTGGAATAAATTACTAAAATATTGTTTTAGAATTCATTTTAAAATATTTAGTTATTGTTAGTAAAGTGTAAAAAATTAATTTGGAATTAATATTTTTAGTAATATTTTTAAAAGATGAGCCATTATTTTTATTTTAATTGTGTAATCTCAAAGTTATATGTAAATCAAGCCATCAGGTGAAAGTTTAATTCACCAATCTGATGATTAATTTATTTGGGTATAAATACAGATGCTCAGTTATTTTCAGGGTGCTTCTGTTAATTAAATCTGCTTCTGTTAGTTAAGTTAGCTTTCTGTTAGTCAATTCAGTGCTATATTAACTCTCTAATAATTTATTTTAAAAATAGAATGTGTACAAATTGAATCATTTTAACAAAGAGTGTATATTAAAAAAAAAAAAAACTATAAATTTATTTGGTTTTAAAGATGCACTGTTGAAAACAAAATTCCCTACTAAGTTAATTTATCAAAATTTAATCTAAAACATCTCATAAACATGGAAGTACCAAGAAGAAATACCTACATGTCTAAAGGAATATTAGAAGTAAAATATTTAATGAAAAATATTTTAGCAATTTTGACAGGGAGAAATATTTTATCAGCCTAATTTATATGCTGGACATTAAGTCAATTTATCAAAATCTAATCTAAAATGTCTCATAAACATGGAAGTACCATGAAGAAATACCTACCTGTCTAAAGAGATGTTAGAAGTAAAATATTTAATAAAAAATATAATTTTAGTAATTTTAATGGGAAGAAATATTTTATTAGTCAAGTTAACATGCTGGACATTATATGAAGAGTTGAATGGAAAAATCGATAAGAGATTAAAAGTAACAATGTATTTTTATTTGGAAAGATAGTTTTATCTGAGACCGGAAAAGGAAATAATATGGTAAAACTTTTGAAAATCTTTCAATAATTTAAAATAGATATTTTGAATAAAAGATGTGAAAATGTTTTTTTTGAAGAGAACATTTTTAAATAATTTATTTTAACCTGTTATTTGAGGAAGGATGAAAAAATAAAAATAGTTATTAAAATATCTTACAGGGTAAGTCATTATTATCATAAAATACTGTATGTATTTTTATAATATTTTAAAAACAATAATTGGAAACTAATAATTGGAAAAAAATATCCTTGGATAAATAATAAAGTATTCTGACATTAACACCCTGTATATGATAATATTATGAGAAATAAGTAAATATTAATTCCTGGTATTATTTAAAAAAATGTGCAAGAATCATATCCGGATGCCTAAATTCATATTGCAGTGTCAAAGACACTATGAACCGGCATAGGATCCTGATGGAGTGAGGAAAACTTCGAAGAATTATTTTTAAACATTATAAGTTTAAATTATTTCAATGATTACTGTTCTGAATAGTAGAAACAATAAACTATTATTTTTATAAACTTTCAAGAACATATCAGTGATTAATTTTACTAATAAATCCAGATTTCTGAAGTCGAGTTATTTTTATTTTTTATTATTTATTTTTAATTTTCATTCATCATGTTTGGATGGAATCTACTGAGCATGCATTGCATTGGGGAAGAGGGGATTATTGTTAAGTGTTCAGTCAATAGCTTAGCAGCAAGTGTTGGGAAGTTGCAATACACACAAAGATGTGATGATAAATTTAAAAAAAATGAACTTTTTTTTACTTTAAAAAATGAACATTGATCATGGACCAAAGTTTATGTAGATATGTTTTGATTTATTTAACTAACCGTAATATTAAATTTTTATTTATAATTAGGAATAGGAGAGGTATGTAGAAAATTAATTACTTACTAATAATAGTATAATTTTTTAATAAGATATTTAATAATTTTAAAGAGTTTAATGTTTTATGTGCAATAGTATTGAATGAATGTTATATTATACAATGTTTTTTTATTGATTTTGGACCAGAAGACATGAAATAAGTGATTAACAAGTGTTTTCTACCTCAAGTTATTTTAAAATTAAAGGAAATCAAAGTTAGACAAGTGGTTTGCGAGGAGTCTCACATATCTGTCATTACAGATAAAAAGCATCTGTTTACATTTGGAGATGGCCCTCATGACAAGCTTGCGCTATAGTCACAGCTAAGATTATGAAGCCATAGAGCTTTGAAAGCACTAAGCTTTAAATAAATTTAATAATATATATAACTTCTTTAATGAGCGTTATAAGCGCATAATTATTGATAGGTAATAATTGTAAAATATTAATAATTTTTATGATGTATTTTTTTTCTTTTCTTTAAATTGTCAACATATTATGTAATGTTATTGTATTAACATATGAGTAGCGGTGAATACATCATATGTAGATTGATAAATCTGTAAGAAAATTTTTAAAGGATAGTGACTTGGAAGTAATTTAACATAAAACCAAAGAGGTGCATTTAATGTAGGTTTTTGTTATGGGAATACAAATTATTTTATGAACTAAGTAATTATGCAGGTACAGATAACGAAGCTCTGTAACTTGTATATTTTTCCATGGGCAGTGTTTTTCCTTGTATTGGATATTAATGTTCCAGAAAGCTGAATAAATAGCTTGGATATTGTTATTTTTAGTGGAAGTTATTAGATAGATAAGTCATGCCTCTCGTTTATTTATACACTGTTACCATGATGACAATCTGATATATGTACTATTGAGTTGAGACTCTAGTTTATTCCTTATACCAAGCATCTGTTCACTATCATGAATTTCTAAGTATTACATTGTACACAATTGTATTTTATAATGGAGAATGATGAATAATTTTGGAGTTGAATGATCATTATTGGAAAAGAATAAGATAGGTTTTCTTATGCTGGATGATGATAAAATAAATACAAATGAGATTGAGAATAAAAATTAAATAAGTAAAAGAATCATAGAATATTTTCTATATTTTAGAAAACTATTTTGGTTAAAGTATATAAATGATAAGTGAAGTTGGTTTTAGTGAAATTTTAAAATAATCTAAGTATTTTAAACTTACATGTATTGCATATTTTTAAATATATTGTGTATCAAAAGAAAACAGCATAAAATGAAACATGTAGTTATATTTTATAGTTATTATTTTGTTAAGGAAATATATCAATGCATACATCTATTTTATATTGGATTATTACTAAATAAGATGTGTATTAGATTATAATTACATTGTTAATTGAATACAATTATTTTATTGAGTCGGAATAGACACATGTCATTCAACAACAATACTATTGGGATAGGCTATTTTAAATGATTAAGTAATCCTATTATAGTTTATTTTTTTATGTTTTAATAGTTGATGCATATTTCAATGGAAACATAGTATAGTGACAATTAATGACAAATGATATATTTTTGAAATATTACATATGTCCATGATTGTTCCTAATTATTAGTAGAATTCTGATGAATATCTAAATAGATAAATTAAATTATTTTTTATTAAAAGTCGGAGTGAAGACTTAAATGTTTATATTTTATTTTATTAGTTTATTTTGAATTGTAAATATTGTAAATAAGTTATTTGTTAATTTTATTGTAATAAAATTTGTTAAACTTATTTTTATAAATTTGTGTGTTGAATCAATTTCTTTCCACATTGCAAACATTTGATCACAGAAGGTTTGAACCAAAAACATAATATTTGCAGAGTACGAATAAAATTATTATTTGAGAATTAAAATACTTTCTTAAGATGATTTATTTAAGAAATTTCAGTTACATTATCATTGTTATCACTATGGTCATTAATTAATTATATAATATTACACAGAGTTATAATATTATCAGTTGCCACACATATATTCTCATATTATAAGATATTACCACATATTTTATTTAAGATACCATATGAAAGATAAAAGATTATACTTTTTTATTATTAATATTATTGATAAGAATTATAATGGGAGGAAAATAGATAAGATCGAATTATACATTGAAGATGAATATTATTATTATTATTATTATTATTATTATTATTATTATTATTATTATTATTATTATTATTATTATTATTATTATTATTATTATTATTATTATTATTATTATTATTATTATTATTATTATTATTATTATTATTATTATTATTATTATTATTATTAGTTAGGTGTAGTTGAGGGTGATATTAAATCCCTTATTATGCTTGACTACAATAATTTTAATTGAATCGAATTAGTTCAAGAACCTGAGATTATTTTAGATAAAGAGATTAACATTTATTTATCAGTATTATCTTAATTAATTAATTACTGGATATGTAACAATGCTATAAATTTATTATTTGAGATGGTAATAGGGAAGATATATATTGGCTCAATGTAATTCATATTACCACTTGTATCTAACTTCATAGTCTCATGATTTAATAAATATTTATTTATTTAATTTATAAAACCAAACCATATTATTTTATTAATTTGAGCTGGTTAAACAATTAACATTAATGTAGAATATTTTTTATTATCGATTATATGCATTTTAGCCCAGCATAGTTATTTATCTGAGGTAGACCCATTTAATATTATATGATATTTCCTGGAGGTGAGGGTACAATATATAAAAAAATACATTCAGTTGTTTGTTCACTATTAAATATGTATATACATTCATTCACATCCATATGAAAAAATACATTTCAATTTATTTTTTATGAATTAAAAATCAATATCAGAATGATCCATGTCTCTATCTCTCTCTCTCTCTCTATATCTATATATATATAACCCTAATTTAAAAACCCTAATATATATATATATATATATATATTTTAAATTAGGGTTAGAACCTAAATGGCCACCCTTATAATAATTGTCAAATAAAAATGTTTTATTGAATTAAAGTATGACCATAAAGTCATTTTTATAGCTGTTGTACCTTATTGAATTAAAGTTTAAAAAATATAAATCTTTATAATTATTGTTATAAAGATAGCATTGATGACTATCCCATATAGAATTTATTTATGTATTGTTATTAAAAAACGTGTGAATTAAAGGAATTTTTTGTATTTATGAATTCATACATGCATAAAGTTGTGTTTTAAGCATATTGAAGTCACGGTTTGATGTACAATAAGTGCACTTTATTATCTATAAATATGTTAATATTAATGTAAATAATGATTAAAATACATTAATCGTGAACTATGGAGGTTTATGTGTAATAATTATCTTTATGTTTGTATACAGAAGAAGGCAATAATATAGAAAGATAAATAATTTTGGGAGTAGAAAGTAAATTGTATGTTAATTAAAAATTAAATCTGTTAATGACACTGTTGGTATATAATTTATCTTTCTTTAAGTTTAAGATTAAATGTGTGGGATTTTTTTTCAATTTAGTTTGACATTCAATGAAATGGTCATCATTATTTTGGGGAATAAAATATCAATTGAAATATACAAGTTGGTTTATTTTATGAAGATTAAGGTCAGGTCATGCCCATGTAATATATATATATATATTATATATATATATATATATATATATATATATATATATATATATATATATATATATATATATATATATATATATATATATATATATATATATATATATATATATATATATATATATATAATTGAAACATGTTAGTAAGACCATTACATAGTAAAAGGTTTTATTTTTAAATTTTTGTTTCACCCAGCATGAGTGCTTCATATTCAGTTACTGAAAGCTTCTGTTTACCTGAGTTAAATGAATTATGGTTGTCCAGACAATATTTATTTTTGATGTTGTAATTATATTTTAAAAGAAAAAAAACAGCAATAACAACATAAATAAACAAAACAAATCGTTCCAGGAAGGACTCATACAAATTTGTATCATGTTGCAGAAATCCAGTGAATGATCTAGAACTGTGGGCATTGTATGCAATTATAATCATCTTGAAATAATAAATTTATGGTGTGTCCAGGCAAAATCATATAGAAATAGCAAATTGGTGGTATACCCAATTATAATAATATTGAAATAATAAGTTTATGATGTACCCAGTTATAATAATTTTGAAATAATAATTTTGAGGTCCATATTGAAGGACAAATAAATATGAATTGGTATTATGCTTTGGATTTGTAGATTATGAAAAGGCATTTGATTCTATAAAGATTTCTTCAGTGAGTAAAGCATTGGATCATCAAGGTATAGATCCAGAATATTGTCATATTTTAAAGAATATTTATAAAAAATGCAACTGCAAACATTAGATTACATAATGATACTGAGAAAGTCAACATTGAGAAGGGTGTAAGACATAGTGACTCCATATCTCCAAAACATTTTTAAATCAATGTTGCAAGAAGTATTTTGTAGGTTAAAATGGGAAGCTAAAGGAGTGAAAGTAAATGGAGATTATTTAAGTCATTTAGATTTTTCAGATGATGAAGTTGTTTTTGCAAATAATGCTTCAGAGCTGCAGGAAATGTTGCAGAAATTATCAGATGAAAGTAGGAAAGTAGAACTAAAGACAAATATTAAAAAGACTAATGTAATATTTAAAAGGTTTTCTCTAAATATGAAAATAAATATTGATTATGATGAGTTAGAAGAATTTAACCTTTACAAATGCCTTGGTCAGATTATTAATATATATGGAAACATAATGTTTAAAATTAATCATACAATTAAACTTTGTTGGAATGCTTTTGGCAGAAATAACTTAATTCTAAAAGGAAATCTACCTATGTGTTTGAAAAGGAATGTTTTAAATAAATATGTTTTACCAGTCCTTACTTATAAATCTTAGACATGGAAAAGAGCAATACTGAGACTTAAGATCACTCAAAAAATTATGAAAAGATGCATGTTGGGAATAACAAAAGAGTTCAAAAATGCAATATTCGGGTAAGAGAACAAACAGGTGCTAGTGACCTCATTAAAAAATAAAAGTCTAAAGCAGAGTTGGGATGGACATATTGCTATAAGACATGGTAATAGATAGACAATTTAGATCTTAAACTGGATTCCAAAAGATTGCAAAAGTCTCAGAAAGAGACCACATGTGATATGGATGGATACAATAAAAAAGTGTGCAGGGGTGGTATGGAGAAGAAAAGCTAAATATCAGAGAAGATGGATTGAATATGGAGAGATCTCCATCCTCAAGTGGATTGGTAATGGTTAATGATGATGATGATTGAACTTAATAACTTTATTGCATTTAAACATTTTGAATATTATTAAAATAGAGAATGAAAATAGAGAGAATGAAGAGCAGCAGAAAATCATGGAAGGCAGCACTTATAAACTAAACTGTGAAGAAAACAGTTTAGGTATTTCTGATATGAACAATGTCCATCCAGATAGTGAATCCTACAAAAAATAAAGCATGAAGATATTAGTAAGAAGATAATTTCAAAAACTACATATACAATACAGATGAGGAGAAAATTATTAAAATCGATAGATCAGATGAATAAAACTATGGAAAATAAATAAAAAATAATCAGCCAATGGAGCATAAACATACACAAATGGAACAAATAAGCCAATATTGAAAAAGAATCAAAAACTGATAGAACAAATGAATCAAACTATGGAAAGCAATTATAAACATATATAACATAATCAAATGCATGTGGAAACAAAATTAGAACATAAAAATCAAATGGATTTGAGATTGATGTTGTAATTGACCCAAAATATAAAAGAAAATTAAAAACACATGAATAATTTTTGCACACTCTTTAAAACAAAGCAAAAAATAGATGATTTAGAGCAAATAGACAATGAACAAAATAATGAGAAAGTACAACTTCAAGAAAAAAAACAGTGGAACAAATTATGGAATTTGAACAAACTCAATTGCTTTTACAGCCAGAGAATGAATCAAAAATTTATGACGAACTTTTAAATGAAACAAAACCAAAACTATTATAAGGAATTATAGAAATGAACACAAATACATTTAAATAAAAGAATAAATAGCAGAACATATACATGTTGAAAAAGTAGAAGATAATGAATTAAAATTACTGAAAGACATTGAAAGCAAGCTGGAACTGTTTAAACTAAATACCCAAATAGCCGACTTTAAATTAATTAACTAAAATTTTTATAAGCTGTTTAGGTACTTTGGGAATGTAAGGGAGGGTGATTTCAGGTTTATCTTTAATAGTGTTGTTATTGATTTTTTAATAATTATATTTGTGAAGTGAATACTCATTATGTAAAACAATATATATTAAGACTATAAACTTAAGACTATGCACTTGAAAACATGACATTAGGGACTTCTGCAAATCTTAACACAGGATTTTTCTGAAAGATAAGAACAGCCATTCTTGTATTTTAAATAAATCTTGTGTTAAGATTTACAGAGGTCCCTACTGTTGTCTTTTCAAGCACATAACATAGTCTTAAAGTTATAGTCTTAATATATACTATTGATTTTTTATAAAATGTATCAATTTTCTTAGTAATTAAATCTCTTATATAGCTTGCAATATTAGTCTTTCTATCTGCATCGAATTTACATAAATTTTGATTCCTAAATAAAAACACATTTAGACCTGTGAATTTTTGTGATTTAGGTGAATTGGAGTTTGGTGAGTCAATCATCTGACCTCAAGAGATTTGATAATCATGCAATAATGCAGAGCTCTACCTTCTGTGGACTAGAAAAATCTAAATATTTTAGTTTCTGCCATTTGTTCTCCTAGATAGTGTTCATGATTAATTTAGTTTGCAGTTGTAATTCATTTTGAATGTTTGTAATTATATCTCTTGGAGCTGCAATAAACACATTTTCAACATCATGTGAGTATATTAATCTAGGAATGTTAGCATGGTGTTTAGTGATAACTTGCTTTTCAAAGATGTTTAAAAATATACTACAAATTACCCTGCTTAAGTGAAGACCCATTGGTCAACCATCTTTCATATCATATGATTTACTCTCAAAAGATGTAAAAATGTTATTGTCAAACCAAATTAAAAAGGCTAGGATAAAGTTCATGCTTTCAGATGGACAATGATTACTTATTAATTCTTTGTGAAAGAGGTCGATTGACCACTTCCTGTTCATCAATCCATGTAATTATGTCATGTCCATGGCTGCAATTTCAAAATCTTGATCTATTTGTGTATTCTTAATTTTTCTAATGAATAAAGTCTTAATTGTGTAGTTGCCAAAACCTAAACTATCAACCAAACATTGGTTTACTAGCTTCAAAGTAATGAACTCCTCCAACATATAGCATGTCTTACAGGCACACCATGCTTATGTAGCTTTGAGTTGGAAAACATCTTTGACAACCTGGTGGCAGATGGATAAATTTGGTAAATATTTTGCTCTAGATATTGCTTTGTCTTTGTAAGCTCTCAGAATTGAGGTAATAAATTTCATTCTATTAACCCTTAAACCGCTAATTATATTATTGGTTGTATGAGGTAAAAATCAAATCTCTTAATTGGCCAACTCACAAACTGAAGACAAAGCCTATTGTTAAAACATATTCGCCTATAATATTAAATTCAACTCAGATACATTTATAAAAAGTATATTACTAATTTTTCAGGTTATGAAAGAGAATGAAAGTTCTTTCAAAAATAAATTGCTATTTATTTATTATAAAATATATTCAATTTCGGCAAATATAAAGCGAATGTCTAAACAAAAAAGTGCTGACGCAAAGCTTTTTTTCAATGTTACATTCTGGAAAAGTAAAGATTTCTTTTTGCTAAATCTTAAATATTTTTACTAAAATCTTCAATATTTTTCGAAAATAATTTTGTTTTTTTTGGTATATTTTTTAAAAAACTAGTTTAATTTCTCAAATTATATTTTTTTAATACATAAATTACATTCGAAATGAAAATCTCAGCATTTTTCTTTATTTTCTTTGATCAGGCAGTTTCTTTGTTCTTTCCAGCCAATCATAATGTTTTTTTCAGCTGATAGCGAATCACTGACAAGGTTCTTTCTTTGTTTAGTTTAAAATGCGGTTTTTTTGATTTTTTACTTGTAAAATAATTCGGAAGAGGGCACCATCTTACAGAACTTTTAAAAACCTAATCAATACCTGTCAAACAAATACTTTAGCATAAGAACTAGCAGAGTTAGAGTGACGTCAGATGTCGACAAGAAGCCTCGTAAGAGGCGGTTTATGGGTTAAGCTTGTTGTTATAATTTTCCATTGAATTAAATTTTAACTTTCTGATTTGAGTCATCATTTTTTCTTTATAATCCTTATATTTCAAAATAGTGTGCACTGAGGAGGAAGATTAAACAGACATATTTTATCATCAACAATAACAATGTGATCAATAGATGTGACACATGTTTTGCTATCTCCAAAAATGGACACATATTTTTATAAAAGTTATTACTAAGATTTATAAAAAAATTTCATGTGCATTAGCTTGAAATGATGATCTTTAGTTTATCAGAATTCATAAACACTGTGCTATATAAATAAATATCTCATTTACAAAAGTTATTCATATTATTGTATTGTGTTCTAAATATCTCAATTTTATTTGTTATCATATAATAAATATTACAATTAATATTTTAAATTACATTATTATATTAAATATTTTATATAATGCATTTTTTAAATTAAATATTCATTTCAAATATATTGCAAACAATAAGTTACAATTTTGGTACATTATGTCTGAAAAGTTTATCACATGAATGTAAAATATATGATAAAATGTTTATTACTTATCAGAAAATTACAAATTTGACTTTATTTGATAGATATTTTTTTACTACTGAAATACATTTTAAATGTTCACATTTTGTTTATGTAAATGTTTAAAAAAATGAAAATATAATCAAAACAAAGAAGTTACACATCATTTCTTATAGAAAGATTATTTTCAGTTTATAAAATCAATGAAGTATTTCTTAATTTTTATTATTTTTAAACATTTGAAATGAATAATTATTTATTTCTTTTATATCTACCAAATTATTCTATAAATGTTTAAATTTTTTGAATATTTACTGCAAAATTATGATATTTTCTTTGATATTTTCTTTACTCGTAAATAAAGTAATTGTTTATGTCATAGCTTAATCTTCTAATTTGCTTCAGGTCACATTTACATTAGCTGCTAATATAACATTATATTTTCGAAAATAACATATTTCAAGTCAAAATAAGTTATTAAATAATTTATATTTCTTGATATCTAATAAATGTAATGTAAATTATTTTTAAAAAAATATCTAAAACCTTAATAAATTCGCAAATAAACACAATTTTGTGTTATTAGAAACTTCAATGTCATAAAACACCAAACATTTTACAGCCTTGTCAACAGACATGTCAAGGTGGGGCTTATAGCTATTGCAAGAGAGGGGTTTTTAAATATTACCCTTTTTTGTGCTTTTTTCAGGCAATTTTTTATTATAATAAAATATACCATTTTACACGCATTTTAACATATAATACTTATGAAAAAATTCACCAGGGAATGAATGTGTCAAAACACTAAATAATCTGCTAGGAAGGACTGGACAGTTAATAAATAAATGGATGAAAGGTGTATAAATTCATAATGCAAATGAAATTTATTGAAGAATATAAATTATAGAATATGTAAATGTGCATATTTTTATGATACAGCTAGTTATGTCTGTATTAATTATTCATAATTATATTTATTGCAAAGTAAAGAATATGATATTTATCTATTAGATATATAAAATATATTAGTAAGATATTTTATCAAAGTCATTGTGGCAAGGCTTAGGTTTTTGAAACTGTTGCTTTAAATGTATCCATAGTTTTAATGAATTTTATATGCTAGTTTATGGATTATTGAGTAAAGTCATTCAGTTTACTTTTTATGATGTTGATTGTTTAAATCAATGTAGAATTTTTAGGGTTGTGAACAAATATGAATTCATGGATGCATTTAGGATATGTTAAGATGATAGAAATATCAACCTATATTTTCTTGAATTTTTTGACTTGTGTACAAATACAGTGTATAAAGTTCTGTATTATTGTTTGTATTGCCATGGGCAGGGTTATCTACTTGTTTTATTGTATGTAAGTGTTAAAAAGAGCCATGACATATTTTCATAGGTATTTGACTAACTCATACCTAATCGTTTGCAATACTTTCTATGTGAATGAATTTATTTCTTGTACTATTGAGTTATTATTAATTTATTCCTTGTACTCTAGTTATTATTTCCTTCATGTCTTACGTTTTATCACTGACTGAATTTCATTTGTTATACATCATATAGCTTAGTACTTGAGAAAGCTAAATAATGAATAAACTTGTAAAGATGTATTGTTCAAACTAAATAGCAAGATAGGTTTTCCAATAAGTTTGGGTGCAAATGACATTGAATAAAAAATGCTAACTAAATATATATTAAAGAAACAATTACTGTTCTTAATATTTTCTATTTTGATGATTTTATTTTATAAAATCAATAAATTTTTGAAAATGCATATTTTACAAAACAAAGGAATGGTGATTGTTAAGAGTGATTTTTAATGTTTGTTTCATCTTATATTATTTTTCTTGAATATTCCACAAACACGTTTATTTAGAGTGGTGCTAAGCAATCATTTGTTACATGAGTACACATTTTTGTTGTCTACAATTCCTAAAGTGAAATATACCCACAACAGAATTACATTGATTAAAGTATTTAAATAGAATATCTTATTTTACCTTTAGTTGAATTAGAGAAATACTATTTCTTTTATAAAATTTATTAAGTACAATTTTTACATGCAGTCTTTGACATATGAACTTTTTGAATTTTATGTTAATATAATTTTTATAATATGGGACTATATATAAGTTTTATGAAGCCAGAGGGAAGGCTTACCTGTTTTTTTTTATATTTTATTTTATGACATGTAATATAATTGTTCATGTATAATTTCGTATATTTTTATAATACTTTAAAATTATATTTGTTACTTGTACTTATATTTAATTCAAAATCTATTTTGTAAAATTGTTAAATCAACTATAATAATTTTGTTAATGTATGTTTATAAAGAATCTTTTTGTCAAATGTTATTTATTGATCTCTTCTTTTCTACAACATCTGATCCACAGAATTTAAATAAAACATATAACATATCTGCATGTAATACGTGATATAAATTTATTTAAAATATTATTATTATTATTCAGAATACAATATTTGAATACTTAATCATTATAATATTAATTTCTAGTCATTATTAATTATTTAAAGTGATGCTATATAAATTGTGTATATTTTTTATATTGCCACTTAATTCAGATTATATTATATTTTGTATGCCACATAAGAAATATTGATTTATATAATACTTATTATTATTTATTATTATTATATTTTATTTATAAATATGGGATAGATTATTAATAAGATTAAGTGTATGGCTATTATTATTATTATTATTATTATTATTATTATTATTATTATTATTATTATTATTATTATTATTATTATTATTATTATTATTATTATTATTATTATTATTATTATTATTATTATTATTATTATTATTATTATTATTATTATTATTATTATTATTATTTTGAGGGGTAGTTAGGTATGATACAAATAAATCCCTCATCATGTTTAACTACAGGATTTTTAAAATTAATTTGCTGATTTTATTTTATAGAATTTGAGATCAGATCATATTTTAATAACAGAAATTATAATTTATTAATATTACATTAAATTAGTTAATATATTTCATATCCATAGCAATATTATAGATTGGTGTAATTATATAAATTTAGGGGATATTGTTTCTATGATATTGAGAGTATGTCTTTTTGGAGATATTTTCAATGATTATCAACCGTTATACCTTTCGCTTAATGTCTCATGATTATTATTTATTACTTATTCAATCGAACCATATATTGATAATTATTAAATTGAAGCTAGTCTAATCATAGAAAATGATATTAAGATATTATTAGTATATATTTATTATTTTATTATGTGAGAGCGCTCCGGAAAAATATTATTAAATATTATTCTTTTCCTAAATATCGATTAAGGGTACAATATATAAGCTATGAATAAGCTTTATAAATGTGCTATATGTAAGTTCTAAATAATTTTAACGGCTAAAATAATAAAATATATCTCTATTTCTCAATACCGCTTTCGATTATGTAGTAAACTTTAAAGTAACACTGAAGTTTAATATCCATAAATAAAAAAAAGCTAATCTACATTAATTGTTGAAAAAATATAAATATATAAATTCTCAATAAGTTTTTCATATTAAACTTGACCAGATATGTAAAACATATACTTATACTAAATAAAAAAGCTGATCCAATAACAGAAGTTCATTTAATGAAGAAAAATGATTTTCATCATAAAAGCCGATTAAAAAAGCCCCATAAAGTGTAAATCCAAAATAATGTTTTTAGTTATATTTTTGATGACTACTCTAAATTATTAATATAACAAAATCTTATAATCAAAATATAATATTAATGATAAGTAAGTACTTATTATGCTACAACTTAACACAGAATTGTAAAAAAATAATAAAGTAAGATATGCTGAATAATTCTAAGTTAGAATACAAAATAAAGTTGTCTCCACACACGTTAACAGTCTTAAAAATAAAACTTTAATTATATACCATTGTAAATCATGTACATTTCTGAAAATAGTCCATATTACATAATAAATAATTCAATTTTATATGAAAAGTCAAAATTGTGTAGTTTAATATAAGAATTCATACTCTACATGCAAAGATTCCTATACTCATTCTTTCATTTTCATGTTTGAAGTTCATATGGCCTTACGATATTTTTGTAAGTAATAATAGATCATATTTTTAATTTTATTTATTTATTTACTGTATAGATTTTTTTCAAATGATCTATTGATGACTATTATAAAAATTGTAATAGAAATTGCAACAAAAATAGATTTATTAAGAACTTTGTTAAATTCTTCAGTTATGTGATTATAAGAGTACATTTGACAGTCATTAACTTTATAATTCATGTTTGTATTAGTCCATAACTAGTATAATATAGAGTGTTAAATTTCATTTCTGAATAATATTATATTAGCTCAAAACATTCATGGATCTCCCTAAAATAGTAAATGAGATTCAGTAATATATAAAAAATCAAATAGGGATGTTTTGTACGACTGTAATGTGAAATTGAAATTAGACTTTTGCAATATTTTTCCATTTGTTTAAAACGATTATTCATTCAATATGAGTAAATTGAATAGAAAATTGAATGAAGATATGTTTTTGTTATTGAAATATTTTGAGTTAATATTAAATCTGTTTTAATTAATAGATTCTGTACATCTTCTATAAGTTATTTTTTCTTCTAATAATTAGAACAGGTATATCTATAAATATTAGAAGTTACCAGCAGTGAATTGAATGAACCAATAACATTTTCTATAATAAAATTTAATTGCATAATTAGAAGTTTGTTGTAAGACTTTTTCCTTTATAAAGAATGCAGTATCCATTAGCAAAATCAGTAAATTCTAAGAAACTTTATAATATTCTATTTAAAGCCCAACAATATTTAGTGTAATCATGTTTCCAAGAAGTTTGTTTCTATAAATTATTTTCATATAAACTTTGGTAGTTCAAATTAATGTTAAATTACAATATAAAATTATTTCTAAATAACATGTGATAAAAATGTGTACCATTCTATTATCATAGAATGTTACATTTCATTTATTTGAATGTCTTGATCTTGTTTGGATAAATTGTTGAAAGTGCTAATTTCTGGGATAGGAAATATATGGTAAAGTTTCAGAAATATTCACAACTATTTTATATCCTTATTGAGAAGTGTTTTTTTTTCTGGTTAGATATTGTTTATGAAGTCAAAATAATGACATCACCAGATAAATTTTGTGTGTTGATTTTTTTTTTTTTTTGGAATAATTTATTTAGTTAATTAAATAAATCAGGTGAGAGAATTGAATCAGATGAAAGAAAATTATAAAACACATCGTTTGCAATGATTATTATTTAATGAAACTTTTTCTATTGAAGAATATTTATTTTATCAAGTTAATTAAATGTTATCGTGCATTTAGGTTGTTTAGAAAATTTTAGAAAAATATTATTTTTCTAAACAGAAATATTATTTCAAGTTACAGCAATAAAAACGATACTAAGATTAATTTATTTTTAAAATTTACTTAAATTAATTGTTAATTTTTTTTAAAGTAGCTTTATTCTGATAAAATTAAGTCTACGTAATTATAGTTCCCCAATATGGACAAAATTTTGCTTTCAAATAGCTTATAGAAATTCATATTAGTGATAGTGATTGCTATTTTTTTGAATAATGATAATTTAATCGTTAGTTTCTCAGAAGATCAATGATGTTTAAACTGTCTGGGCAGATGAAGAAATTAGCAGTTCTTTTAGATATGTATGTGTAAAGTATTTTTTTATATTACTTAGCTAATATTCATTAAAAATTTATCCATAAGACTACTTCTCTAATAAAATACTAAACCATTTATTTAAAATTTCAGTTTCTTATTCATCTACAATTTATTATCCATAAATTTAAGTCACTATGAAAATTGAAATATAAATAATTAAGATATAGTGGTATTTGGAATAACAGGATAGAGTCAGTTTAAAATGAAGCACTTATAAGTATGGCATTCATAATTAATATCTATGCTAATATTAGCCGGTTTATTATTTAAACAATCTTCAATAAAAGTTCTTTGCTTTTCTAAATGATTTTAAATAAAATTAGCCAAAATTTATATTCTGCCAAAATAGAATTTATCTTTTGATTTCATTAAGAATAGCAAATTATAGAATAGTTTACAATATGTTCGTTTATGGTATTGCCAAAATTGAAATTCTGTGTAATAATGTATATTGTATAAAATATGAAAGAAATTACAAAAAAGGAACTATTGATAAAAGTTTTAAGGTTAGCCTATTTATTTTCAAAAGTAGAGATAATTTCAACAACACAAAAAGCCTTGTTTTATATATCTTTAATATTGTATACAGATATAAAACAACGGAAATGACTCTTTTTTCCATATATCATCAATAAAAATGAATCGCCATCTTCCATCGTCAGAATTATTGCAACAATAACAATATTTTACTCATATATATATATATTGTGCGTTGTACTTTATTCGGTACATCCATGTATAATTTATTTAATATACATATAATCTGACGTTTGGACCAGACCACAGAGGTCATCAAAAGGTTAACAAATATTATAAAATAGTTGTAGAGGTGTTGTAAACGCTGAAGTACCACAATAATGAACGTTCTATTAACAAAAAAATAGTGATAATAATTATGATAAATTATTTAGACTAATTACTTTTTTTTTAAAAAAAATCCAAATTGAAAGTAATTTGCATATATTATCACAAGCCATTGAGACCTTTAAAATGCCAGAATGTATCAACAGGCATGATAATACATGCAAATTACCTTTTATTTGTGAAAAAAAATTAAAAAGTCATTAATCTAAATAATTTCTATTTTCTATTAATACAACATTCATTATTGTTAAACATCAGTATTTTCTGCACTTCTACAATTATTTTATAATATCTGTTATCCAGTTGATGACCATTGTGACCTGGTCGAAATGTCTGTTTGCATATATTAAATAAATTATATACGGATATTTCCGGTTAATACTTTATTTATATCTGTACTTCTGAAAATCTTCGATTTAATATATATTGAACTGTGTTCAAATGTGTTCATTCGAAACACCAGTCTCTTAGGCAGAGAAGAACATACTCGGAGAGTATGTATTGCCAAACGATAGCTATAAAATATATAACTAGCATTACATTTCCAGGACATAACTTCTTCTCGGCTGTTGAGTTCAACACCAAGTTCAAAGCACCTTTATTTGTTTGTGTATAAACACGGGCACCAGCTATCTATTCAAGGATGTCTAAATAACACACTTTGAGCAATGGCCACTAACTCAACGCCTAAATCCACGACTAGCTCAGCTGTTTGTAATCACTAATAGATTATACATAATTAGTGGTTAAAAGACTTGATAAAGAATTGTAAAAGGAATTTATAAAAAGAATTGTAAAAGAATTGATAAAAAGAATTGACTGACAAATAAAGTTTAATTTTAAAGATAATTTATTAACTAACATTTATTTACTAAATTTAAACATTTTATAATTCTATTAAACACACGCATATTTTAAATTAACATTTCTAAATAATTTAAATATTCTCGAATATTTTCATAACAGAACACTGTGAATTTATCTACTTTGACTAATAATATTGATATAAGGATCACACACATATTAACTCATGCACACACATAATAATAATAATAATAATAATAATAAAGTATTACATAGCATTTGAAATTTAAACACACATATCAATAGTTCATTTATGTATGATATAAAGTTCATATAATTAGACTCTTGAAGAATTTGTACGAATTAATGCAATACAATGGCTATTACAGTATAAATGAAATAAGCAAATGTTTTACCTAGGCTTTTGAATGTAGACATAGAAATTTGTTCTCTTTGGAGGCTGCTTTCGGTGAAAATGTTTCCATTATGAATGCTTACCAGCCAGCTGGGACTTTTCCTTGCTGAGTTTCCTGATTTTCACAATTATTACTATCGGAGACAATTAGATACTGACAGAGATTTTCTAATATGTTAAGCTGACATTATTTCATGGGCAGATCTGCTGTTTTCTAGGACATCTGGGCTGGAGATAAACGTGCATTCCCAAGATCTTCTCAAACCTGCATTTTGTTTGTTGACTGCTCAATTAATTTCTGAACTGCACTACTCAATTACTTTGTGAACTGAACTCACTCAACTAATTTGTGAACTGACCTATTGTCCGATAAAAAAGTCAATTTATACCTGCAATGTGTTGTCATTATAATATTTCCTTCAAAGATCTGTTGTCAAAATTCCAGTGATAATCATTTGATAAACGTGTTTTGGAAGATTGCTTAATTAGTAATAGCCATGCAAAAACGTATTGTTTTATATTAATTAATATCTAATAGCCATTGCCGTGTTTTTTAATGATAATCTTCTTTAACTTTCATTTATTTATAATAACATTTATTCTATTGTTGACAATCGCACATAATACGCACATATATTAGTTTTAACATTATTTTTTCTTTAATTAAACTTGAATGAAAAGAGATTTGTATGTTTTAACCTTTTAAATTATATTTTTATGAATACTAATAAAAACTCTTTATTTCCTTTTATAACCCTTAGTTTAATTTCTCTAACGAAACACCCCTCTCCCCTTCTGAAATTAACAATAGAAAACTATTTGATTTTTATCTTTTCCGAAAACAAGCTGCAATAAACTCAACATTTAATTTTATGTTTCTCTTTTATGAAAAATTACTTTAATAATTTAATTTTAGATAAAATTATATGTGCCTATATCAATATAGGTACAATATATATATATATATATATATATATATATATATATATATATATATATATATATATATATATATATATATATATATATATATATATATTAAAAGTGTTAAGTTGTAATATTCATCATAACTTGTATAACAACGAAAACTATGTTTGACTCTGAGATGTGCAAAGTTGAAAATGCTTTAAAGTTTTAATCTAGTCTGTATTCATTTTTCTTTTAGTATATTGGTCATAACCCACCCAACAAGAAATACATATATTCTTAGCAGATAGGTAACTGATATTGTTTGCTTTGCAGAAGATAGTTTTTAATTATATATGCATATAAATTAAATCAGTGGAAATTTTTAATGTAAACTGATTTGAAATGACTGCTATTTAAATTTACAAAACTGTCAGCCGTCTTTAATATATATTTATGAATGACGTTCTATTAATATTCATTTTTCTAAATATTGATTTATATATATACAAGCTATTTATTACAATTTTATGAGCAGTATTCTTGAATAATGATTATTTCTATATAATAATAGTTATATAATAACCACAAACTTTATTGTGTGTTCAAATGAATACAGATAAAAAGATTCGGTTGGATCGTAAGAAATTTGTTTGCGGTTTTATTAATCCCGGCTTGTCAGACAAATAAGTATGATGGATTGAATAACCTTTTAGACATTTGTGATTAAAGTCTCCTAACCTATCAACTCAATCAAACATTTAATTTTTTGGATGAAGAATATTTCTTAAACTCTGAAAAGTAAAATAATAAATACCACAAAAATAAATAATTACACATTTTTATAAAGCAATATATATATATATCAGTTAAGAAGAATAAATGTGAAATATGCAAGTATAAATATAATAACCATAATTACAACTGTGCAAATATTATTTATATTGCTAATAGCTATTTGTACTTAAAAATAACATAGTTCATATTAATGATTGATATAAATCAATAAAAACGGTTAGAGAATCCTGTAATTCATTTTGTTCAGAGTTTTAAAAAATAAAATATGTTTCAATAGATGTGTTTTATCAGTTTGTATTTATGGCTTTGAGAGTTGTATAATTAACTGAAGAGCAACATAAAGACTTCATACAATCCAATGGAGTAAAGTGAAATATACGTTAGGCACAACGAGAAGAAATTTACATTGAAATACATGAAAAAAATAATAAACGGTTGTCATTTATTAATATCATTGAAAGAATGAAGAGAGTAAAATAAAGCTGGGTTGATTATAATGCTTGAAGAGATAAAAATTGCATCACAATAGCTTATAAAAGACCTAGAAACCCTATATGAAAGGGATAAATGAAATAAGAAAATTTGCTGTTGTGCTATCTAGAAACTAAAAACTGGATTACACTTAATAAAATTTTCATCCTGCAATGAATTCATAGTTGTTAAAAAATAATGATAATGGCAGCATTATTCAAAATTTTACATCATTAATTCTATTGGTTTCTGAGAAAAAGGCACTTATTTCCAATTGAATTGAATTTTTATTGTACTTAGTTACACATAACTCTTCTTCTGAACAACGAACATTATCAAGTTAATTAAAGAAGAATGAAATAAATGACATCTAACAATTTTGTTTTTATTAGATCATATGGCATTTCAGAAATTTACTTTCACAACATAGTTTTTATTAATATTTTTTTTAAAAATCAAAATCCATATTATTATATATCAGTAATATTTTCAAATGTTGAATAAATAACGCCAACGTCCATACTATATAATATATTTTTATACATTGTTAAGAAAAATAGATATAAAATGAAAAGATATTCTACATCTACAAAATTAGAGAAAATCTTCCAAAACAAAATATGTTTTAATCATTTAAGACCTATAAAAGCACAATTTATGATCACTCATTTATAGATTATCAAAGTATTTTAAAATATAATTGAAATTCATCTGCTTATTATACACTAAGCAATTAAACCATTTAAATAATAACAAAATTATGTCTATTACTTCTAACCATAGTTTGGCAACTTCATCAAGACTGCATGTCATCATAAGTACTAGAGAAACCAAAAAATCAGAAACATTCAGAAGAATATTCATGCAGATGATATGAGTAGGAAATGTTGGGGGAAAAAATTACACTATTTACATTTACAAAGTGTATAAACAAGTTTTTCCTTATGATAGTACTCAGAGCAAAAAAATATATCAATTATGCACTCATTTATGAGCGATATATTTAAACACATTGTCATCAAAACTTCATATCTCATTCATTGCAATAATCGTTTTACCACCACTGATCAATACATTCAAACTTCTATTTGTGTTCTATTTTTAAGTATTGACAAATAATGCTGTCAGTGACATCATGAAAGTCGTGACCAAGTACATCAATATCTCAGTAAGGAAATTTATATTTTTTAAACACAAAGATGCTTTACGTTTTCATTTAATATATATTATTTTAATAATTTTAATAGATACAATTATTTAAATATTTTTCAATATTTACACAATGTATATAATATAAAAACTTATCTTTAAAAAACATCTAATTATATAATTTTGTGATTAATCACTTTAGATAATAATTTTGTTACAATTCTAATGATACAGCTTTAATTTCAATTTTACTTTTGTAGGATATACAAAAACCAGTAATTTATAACAAATTATTATATTCTTTTACAGATTTACATATCTTTTCATTTTGATTTTTTTTACAATTCCAAATACATATTTTTACTACAATAACTAAAGTAATTTGTTGTACAAAAAAAAAAAAACATTTATTTAAGTAAAACAATAGAAATGATGTGTTATGTAGAGGTGAGTACATGTTTATATATATATATATATATATCCACAGATGGCGTCCTACCAAAAACACCGATCAAGCGTATGTTTTGTTTACATAAACGTCAGAGTAGCATTCACTATCTCTAACTATAATTCCACTTTCAGATCATGATTTCAAGCTATTTGCTATCATCAGTGAAAGACAGGAATAAAGAAACTGGATCTAAATACAAACTCTGAGCATTTATGAAACAATTTCTATTCAGCTTGCAATCGTGAATTTTTTAGACACGTAATGTCTTCAAACTCAGCATAGCAAACCAGATAGCTATATGGGTCTGATCTCAGTTCAGCATCACCACATAGTAGAAGCCTCTGCAATCTATATCATTGCAAGAAAGACCTCAAAGGTACATTTATGATAAACAAAAATGCAAGTTAAAAAACTTGCTAATGCTTGTATTTATGTCCACAGATGGCGTCCTACCAAAAACACCGATCAAGCGTATGTTTTAACTTGCATTTTTGTTTATCATATATATATAGTAATGGTCCACGAATTCCACCAGATATGAGGGAACACATCTATCTACAGTGGGCTTAGGGTCTTCATGTAAGGTTGTATGATTAACCAATGAAGTACCTAACCAATGAGCTATTTCTGAATTTACTCATTAAATTTTAGACAAAATTTAGGCTAGATCATCTGAACATCATTCTTTTTTCAGATTTTATTACACCTCAGAATTCAAACCCAGGGATAATATTGCCTTTGGATCTCCTGTCTTCAGGATTGAATTAATTCTAGACAGCAACGACTGCACCACTCTGTAGATTCTAATTGAATGAGAGACTCATGTAATCACATGATTATGTTGTGATGTAAAAGAAAATGTACATGTTGTGTATGTATATCTGGATATGAACTGATTGATCGATGGATCAATAACTCTGAAAAGCTAGAGACTATTTAATAAAGATCAAGTGTAGAAGCTATATTTAACTAACACAATAAAATTCCAAAGTCTTTTAACATGATGAAAAAATAATAATTCTATATGTATATGTGTGTACATCAAATACATATCTCTATCATATTGACAAAAATGTATTTATTAACCCATTCCTTTCTATGATAGTTATACATGCTGAAACACTAAAGATATTTAGAAAATAGAAAAAAAAACATAACAAAAGAAAAATTATTATTTCATCACTATCATGATTGCAAATCTAGCTGACTATTTACAATATTATTTACAGGTGTATGTGTTAACTTCATAATTGATGACCAATTGTAGAGATTCCTTTCAATTTGCAAGACCCCCCCCCCCTTGATTATGCTTCAGTTTCCTACAGTATATAGAAAAGAAAACATTCACTCAAGAACATTATTCATATACACTAAATAACAAATATAAACATCATTAGTTAACAAAAAAAAAGTTAACTAACAAATTCTCACCTGTAAAATTTTATGGTCTTAATATAGAACAATATCAAATAAATTCTTACCTCATTCTATATTGTCCCAAAGATGGTAATACACAATGCCAAGACACTATGGAAGCAGAGTTTACATAAATTTTACTCTATAAAATATTTAACTTAACAACCACCCCTCCTGTGCTTTCTCACTTTTAGCTACAAAGCACTTGTCAGTTTATTTGGTAAGTTTTTTTTGGTTTCCAGATGTGGAGGTGAAATGAAAACAAAACTCTACAAACGTATAAAAAAATACATAGCAATTTAAAACTTTTCCTGCAACATTCAAAATAGAGATCATTGATTTGGCAAGTATTGTCTTGCATAGACACACTTCATAGCTGTTCCAGTCATTCTTCCTTGGTAAGTAATGCATTGCTCAAAACAAAATCATTGGGGGCTTGCTTGTACTGATGTTATTTCCTTCTTCATGTTGTTATTTTTTTCTATATACATTCTGAGGATCAAGACAGGCATTTTATATTATTCATTTGGTAAGCAGGTAGTCCTTTATTTTAAATACAATGTTAAAGTCATTGAATAATTTTTCCATATACTCAAAGTTAACAAAACTTTTTTCTTAATGATTGGCTATACTATTTTAATGTTTCTGTTATGATAATTAGATTAATAATTTGGACTATTCAAATAAGTTGTCCATATTTTCTGATGATCGAACATTCTATTTTCTGATGATATTGTACATCCTTAATCCTTTTGAAGAAAATAAGAAGATGAAAATTAGCTGAGATCATTTTATTGCCCTAGATTCTCATTGTTTTGTATGCTTGCATCATTGGTATATATGTGCTTATTTTTTTCACCTTCCACTTATGGTTACCTAGCAGTTGGCTTGACATTAAGTTTTTATGATGTCTATCAAGTCTAAGTCTTGTAAAATGACATAAGATATTGAATTTAATTCATTGTATATATATATATATATATATATATATATATATATATATATATATATATATCATATCCCCATATCTATACTATTAACAATCCATCTTCCATCCACCTATATAACTAAGATATCTATTTTAACCATATAACCTTTTTTTTTCATTTAAACCAAACCTCCCAAACCCAATAAACAAGGAAAAAATATACTACACCAGGAATAGTCTTTCTATCAAAAACTTTTTTTTTCTGGTATAGTATATTTTATTCCTTGTTTATTTTGTAAGAAGGTTTACATAGGTCAGAGTAGTTTGAGTTTAAATGAAAGAATAAAGGTTCATAAAAGTAGAGTTAAAATAGATATCTTAGTTCTGCTTTGTATGTGCATGAAAAAGATACAGGCCACACTATTGATTTTGATGAAGCTAAGGTTGTCTTCTTTGAGAGAAATGAAATCAAAAGAAGAATTAAAGAGTCTTTATTATTGAAAATTTATTATTCTGAAACAATTAACTTATTTAAGAGTTCTTTTAATATTAAGGGTGGATGGGAAGTGAATGGATTTGTGGGTAGTTTTTAATAGTATATATATATATATATATATTGTGTAGTTTTTTGTAGTTCTTTACACTTGAGAAGTCTGCTTGTAGCAGTGAAACCTTAGGTTGTGTTTTAATATTATTTTTATGCTGGTCTGGTTTAATTTTAGATTTGGGGTAGTTTTGATTTTATATTGACTAGTTTAGCTTTATGCTTGTAATGTATATATATATATATATATATATATATATATATATATACACACACACACACACACACATATATATATATATATATATATATGTGTGTGTGTGTGTGTGTGTTGTGGCATATTGTTATTACTATTTGTGGGATATTCCATGTAGTGAAAAAGCTAAATGTGATGTTTCAGTACAATATCAAGTATCTTCCTCAGAGTGTCCTCTTTCTCAAATCATTTATCCATGAAAATATTAGAATTAATATATATATATATATGGGTGGGTGTGTGTGTGTATCTTCATATCACGTTTGATAAAATGTATGTTGGTTGTATATATATATGTGTGTGTTTACTGTCTAAGTGAGAATACACATTCAACTGTCCATTAGTATGAATTTATATTTTATATAAGTTTAATTTGGTGAATAATGCATGATGAACAAAGGCTTGTTCCAATCAGATTCTAAGCTATCCTTACAACTTCCTTACAACTCTGCTATCCTTATAGGGTTAAAATTTATGTTATGGCTAAAATTTTAACACTCATAAGTGTCTTGGTGTGCCTGTAATGTAAGATTATATTTGGATTGGATGAAGGGTTGATACACTTAATTCTGGATTGCTTTCTTTTTTTATAACAGCTGATTTGAAGTACTTTAGTCATCTCACTTATGGCTAGACCATATTATTTGTAGAGTAATCTAGACTTAGGGGCTTTGATTATTTTATGGTTGAGACTCATAATGTGTACTGATCTTAGATGACACATACGTTTATTGGTTAGCTTTCTACCTGCTCCTATTGAGACTTACTGGATTCATGAAGGTCTATCTAAATATCCGACCATCCCTTTATTGGTATGGATTGACTCCTGTATTTTAGTTCGTCTCAAAGTATCCTAATAATTGCATTTGAGCATTAATTGTAGAATATCCTCATCAAACTTAATATCCTTAGTATATATTACATTTATTGTTCATTGACCATCTGTTGTCTTCATTTTTTGAATTGATTTACATTGCCATAATACTTTGTTTGATTATTACTTTTATTCTTTATCTGTGTTATTAATTTGATGTGATCATCATAGGTTGTTGTGAGTTTCCAAAGTACGGTTTTAAGATATGGGTGATATACATGTCCCAAATCATTTTTTTCTGGTTTATCCAAAATTTGTTGAGAACTTTTTATTGTCCTACATATGTCTTTAAAACATATAATATTTATTTTACTGCAGTCTACCTGGGTGTGATGCTTTTCTCAGAACTTTATCTCAAACCTCAAATTTGCAAGGGGATTTTCTTATATTTTGGTTCCTATGATTGCCATTGTGGTGAGTCATTCATAAACCTTCAATATATACCTTTTATTAATCTATTTTGGTTTGAGTAATCATAGTTTGGTATTTCATGAATAATACAGGTATGAATTGATTAAAGTGTAGTCATATGGTCATGAATCGAGTTGATTCATTTATACTCCAGTTGATGTATCTCATAGGAAAATGGTAAATAAATTCATGATTCCCTTTCTGACTATTAGCTTTTCCTAGCTCTGCTTTTCTTAGCCTGTACCTTATATTTAGAGGGTTGTCATGGGCTGGGGCTTAATGAATAAGATAGATGTAACTATTCATATTCTATCATATTTGAACAACTTTTTCTTTTATCTGTGCCTGTGTCATTATTGGTTTTCTTTTTTTGAAATATCTTAATATTATAATTGAGTTTATCTATTTTCGTTCATTCAACTCACATGTCCTTGTTCACAATATGACAAATCCTTTCTCAATATTAACTTCTTAAGCAATAGCATTCATATTCTTAATAAAAGTGATGGAGCCTTTGTAGGTACTGCATAGTTTGTGGAACATGATATTTTTATTGTTTTTTGGTGTGATACATTCTATCATGATTCAATGGCTTTCTTTATTTTGATTATCTTTATTGCTGATTGATTTGAGGTGTCATATTAGGCATCTAAAAAGGTTAGATCTATAATCTTCATCTGACTTTCCGATTAAAACGGTATTCTCTTTCAACTGGTTTAAAGAATAATTTCATAATATAATTTTTAAAATTTAAATTCTATTATATTCTATACTATATTTCATTTTAGTCTATTACTTTATTTTTGAAGTGGTTTACTTTATTCGTTACCACTAGTTGGTTAGTGTTTGAGAGAAACTAGAATAACAGTATATTATTTGTATGCATACTTGTTCTATGAATCTGTGTAAAAGATATCTTTTATTTTAAAAAAAATCGATTTATGAATACATTTTTATTGCAATTGATTCATGTTTTATTTTTAACATTAATTAATTTCTACCTAATATATTTTTTGTCTAATGATATAAAAATGTTGTCATTGCCAATTATTAAATGTTTATAGTATTTATTGTATGCTACATTATTGTAGAAGACAGGCATCAACACCTGCTTGAGCAGCTTGAGAACAATAAAGATTTTTTATATTGTTATCCAATATTATATAAATAGAATATCATTAATTAAAATGTTCAGATCAAGAGGTTATTTTGATTTAAATATTATTTAAAAAGCTATTTTATTTGCTATCACAATTTTAATCTTCAACAAGTTATAGTCCATGTCAATTATGCATACATCTTAATTGTGAAATCTTATTAGATATGAATACAGGATAATTTGAGTTACTGAAAAAGAATGACCTGATCTTGAAAATGAGGATAATTGACTAGATAAAAGTTTTAACATTTTTATTATAAAAATCATAGCATTAAAGCTAATCTCATATAAATATTATGTTACTCTCAGGTAAAGACTATTATAATTATTGTATTTTCGTTAAGGTTTATGATGAAGGTATATTAGTTATATGTATATATTGGATTATATTAGATTATGGAAATTGTCCAATATATAACTACAAATGTATCAAAATTACAATAGGTTGTGCATTAACTGCCTGATTTAATTTTATCCAATCATTTCAATGTATGATGCTATTTAAATTTAACCCTAAATAATTAGAGCAGATCATATTTTAATATGTAAAATTAAAAAAATATCCCCTTTTTTGTAAAAAAAAATACCATGATTAAAATTGGTTCAACTCTTTTACTTTAATTCACCTGAGAAATACCTGAAAGGTTAATAACATTCCTCTAGATATTTGCTTCTTTGATATGCTTGTAGATTGCCCTAACATTTCTGCATTCATTTATTCTTCTATAAATGTATTTCAATTCTAATTATTGTATTTTTAAAATCAACAAAATTAACAAAGAAAAATTGACTTAAAATTTATTTTTTTCTCAAATAAACTACAATAGAAAATGTTTGTTTTCTTCTTAGATATAGAATATTGGATTTTCATTGTCTGTGATTTTATATGATTATGACATTGAAGCTTATATTAATAGACTTTGTAAAAAATTTCTAATGTCATGTTCATCCTCTTTATAGATATCATATTGTGTTTTTAGTAACAGCAGGTTTATCTACTTTGTGTGTGTGTGTGTGTGTGTGTATATATATATATATATATATATATATATATATATGAAGAAATTATATATATATATATATATATATATATATAATTTCTTCACAATATATAATTATATAAGACATAGTGTCTTTACTAAATAAACATTAAATAGATAATATATTACTTCGTTGAGTGATGTGTAAGTCTAATTTATGGAAATCAGGTGTCATTAAATATATTATTTTAAGACATATATTGGTGAATTGCAATATGCTTAATTTCTAATATCAGCATCTTTTACTTTAATTAAGACTTTTCATAAAAGCTAAAGAAGGGCACCTTGACATTTATAGAAAATTCATTAAGATAATCCAGTGGAAAGTGTTTTAGATAAACCAAAATATGAAAAAAATAAAAATAAATATTAAAAAATGTTAAAAAAAAAACTAATAAAAATAAGATAATCATATTTTTGATAAAAAATAGCTGTTTTTTTTTTTTTGCAACAATTAATAATTTATTATATATTGTTTAAATTTGAAAGTATATCCTTGAAAAAATGAAATCTCTTATTA
Source organism: Epiperipatus broadwayi (assembly GCA_028023455.1). Lineage (NCBI taxonomy): Eukaryota > Metazoa > Onychophora > Udeonychophora > Euonychophora > Peripatidae > Epiperipatus > Epiperipatus broadwayi. The sequence goes on along the minus strand of JAQFVV010000084.1, from coordinate 1,284,384 downwards.
CAATAATAAGTGTAACATTAATGTTTTGTTAAATAATAATGAAAAAAATGGAATTAAAGACGGACACCAACATTGTAGTAAATGGATTTTCTTCCTAAAACATAAAGTATTAGAAAATAAATATCAAAAATAACTCAATATTTGATAAAAATTGTTTTGAGTAACAGCAGAAAAAAATAATTAAGTGAATGAATTTTCAGAAAAGATAAATAAACACCAAGACGAAGATTATTAAAAAGACTATGGGATAATTTCTAAGAAGGTAAGATTTATTTTTATTAAAAGCAAGAATAAAACCATATTCCAAAAGATGACCTACATTTTTCTCTTCATTCTATTTGGAAAGATATGTTTAAAAAAGAAATATCTGCATTAATTAATTAACAAAGCATGTATGGGGGACTGAAGTATTGTAATTTTTGGCATTAAACCACTAAACATCACATGATCACCATATCTTATGTTAGTACATAACTGTTATTAAAAAGGCAAAATCTCTATACAATAGTGCCACCCTGTGTCAACCAGAGTAATCAATGGATGTCAGAAGGCTTGTGCATAAAATCTCCATCTAGTGCCTTCTCATCCAATATCCCCAGACTAGTTGCTGGCTTGTGGCCTTCATTGGTGAGGAGCCTTGGATGTGGAAAGTTTTGTCTGTTTAATAACAGTTATGTGGTAGCATAACAGATGGTAATCATGTGATGTTTAGTGGTTTTACACCAATCCTGCTTTACTAGAATAGTGGTGGCTATGGCTGTTAAAGAGCCAAAGACATCAAAATGTATGGGTAATTGATTCAATTCAGACCCATATGACTATATAAGCTATTGAGCCTAGATTGAAAATGTTATTGTGTTTTTCAAGTTTCATTCTCATAATTTTGCAGTTAAGTAGATATAAAAGGTGGCTGCTGGAGGGTTGCATTAGATTCTAAGATCTAGGTGCAGTACTCTTGGATATAAGGCTTTTCTCTGATGAAGGCCACAAGCCAGAAACTAGTCTGGGAATATTGTATCAGTAGGCACTAGATGGGGATTTTATGCACAAGCCTTCTGGCATCCATTGATTACTCTGGTTGGCACAGGGTAGCATTACAATATGGAGAGGTTTGCCAGTTTAATTTTTGGCATATTCAAAATATGATCGTTTCTAATTTTACAAAATAATGAAGAATATTATATTTTGCAAATGTATATAATATTTTCTAGACTGTTTTAACTTACTACTTTAGTTTTCAATTTTTTGTGGCATTTGCTTCAATATAGCTGAAAAAGTATTTAAATTACTACTATAAACATTCTCATTTATTGTTGACGTTTACAATTTCAGTTTATGAAAATCTTTAAAATATATAGTTAACTGCAAAAGAGACCTGATTTCTTTAAGATTTCAAAAAAGTTTCTATACTTCAAATTTTCAGAATTATATACTATATATGACTATTACTTCATATAATACCCCATATATTTAAACTAAAACAGGTATATTATTTGACCTAAAGTAGTTTCACAAGTTCTAACATTCGTTCTTGCATCACATGGTTTCATCTTGCACTTCTTGTTCTAATTGTTTCAGATCTTTGTTACATATTAGATGAAAAAATAACTAGATTATTACATGGAACTCTACTTATTATACTTATGAGTCATATATATATATATATATATATATATATATATATATATATGACTCATAAGTATAATAATATATATATATATATATATATATATATATATAATTCAGACCAATATTTTTTAAAAGATTCAAATAGGACTACAGTTTATTTGTTAACCAATACATAGATATCTCAATTAGTATTTTAAGTTTAGTTAGTAGTGATAATTACTATTTTTAGCAACACAGTAAAATGAAGAAGGAAAAGTAAACATATTTCTAAACCAGTGGTAATCAATCTGGTCCCTACCGCCAACTAGTGGAAATTCCAGCCTTTGTAGTGGATTGTAGGGGTTTTATCCCATACTGAAGCACTTTTTTAAAAAATCTAATTGACTGTTTAAAAAAAATTTATAGCATTATTTAAAAACATTTTCATTAAAAATGCCTGTCTTATATCCAATTATGTGGAAAATGATATTCAGTTTATTGATACCTCTCCTTACCTCATATCTTGTGGAATCAGGCTTTAGTGCTGTTAATTATATTATGACCAAAAAAAAGAAACTGCCTGAATATTTCTGAAAGAAGAGATCTTCGTTTGTTCCTTACAAAAATTGAGCCAGATATCGTATTTAGTTTCGGAGCAATCAGCCTCAAAGATCTCATTAATAATTTAATTAATTAAATAGTAATTTTGTCAGACTTAACGCCTCTGTGTATACAAAGTATAAATAAAAAGATAGATTTAACTACAGTAAGTTGTTTTATAAAGATTTATTCTGCCAAATTTAGCAAAAGTCCAACATAGAGTATTTGGTTGTTAATTATTATTATTTGTTTTAGCTTGCTGTAACAATGCTTTATAAATTTTATAAAGTAAAGTTACTTTCCAACTTTATAAATCACCATTACGGTGGAACCAGTAGGCGGTTAGAAAATTTTACTACTACCAGAGATACAAAAACGGGCAATGGGTATAAAAAGGTTGACTACCCCTGTTCTAAACCTTTCAAGGGAAGCATTTTCTCTCACAATTCCCCATTTAAGGGCATTGTTTGGAAAGTTTTTTTTATTATTTGATGATCAGTTTAGTAGAATTTTAATATTTCTACATTTTTTTTACTATCTATCTATCTATCTATCTATCTATCTATCTATCTATCTATCTATCTATCTATCTATCTATCTATCTATCTATCTATCTATCTATCTATCTATCTATCTATCTACCTACCTACCTACCTACCTACCTACCTACCTACCTACCTACCTACCTACCTACCTACCTACCTATCTATCTATCTATCTATCTATCTATCTATCTATCTATCTATCTATCTATCTATCTATCTATCTATCTATCTATCTATCTATCTATCTATCTATCTATTTATCTATCTATCTATCTATCTCTTTATATATCGATCTTTTCGTGCATCACTTAATCTTTCTGTCATTGTGTGTGTACATATTATGTAGACAAAAAGATAAATATATGCGCGCCTAAGCTATTTAACCTACATCATTCTATTCATACATTATGTTCATATTCATTTTTAAATGAATGTATATATGTACATTATTTTTTACGAAATATAAATTTCATAATGTTAAAATAAAAAATAAAATTATTTTTATTTCACAAATGAAAAAAAAGAGTAGAATAATAAAAGTTTTAATGAATCAGAAATATATTAAAATTCAACATCGTAAAGTATTTTCTTATTCTATATCTACCAGATGAACAATACATCCATCAGAGCATAAAATTAAGTAATACTTGGTATCTCCAGAGATATGTCTATCATTCTTTTTTAATACTTTTTTTTTGTTTGAAAAGTTAATAGATACCTAATATAACCAGAACATGAGTAAATTTAGAGAACATCTCATTGGTTGATTCTCATTGGGAAAATTTAAACTAATCAAGTGAAAAAAGAATGAAAACAGCATGTCAGTAATTGGTCACTAACTTCTGGCAATAAATTATGATTATCAACAGGTGAGAGATCTAAATAAATTGAAAGTTATTTCTACCTAATAATTTATCTATCATATAATAACATTATATATATATATAATAAAACAAGACAAATTGTGCAAATTGTTTTTAAGCTTGTGCTAAAATGTTCACAAGAAGAAGCTTACCACTAGCTCTAAAACAAGCTATAATTATATGTGCCAACAGAGAAAAATTCAAAATATCTATCAAAAAATTCTCATCTCCAGACCAATTGGTTTCGAGCTTATGGCTCACCTCAGTGAAGAGTTAAGATTTCAGACACTAGATCTAAAACTCTAACTCAGCCATCAGCACTTATTTAATATATTACTATCAGTTTGAAAACTTGATTTTTCAACACACATAAATGTCCTCAAATCCAGGCTTACAAATCAGATAGCTATATGGGTCTGAAGTCAGTTCAGTTTCACCATATATTAATAGCTAAAGCAATTTAACATTACAAAAGCCTTCAATGGTACACTTATAATAATTAATAAAACAAGATACAAATTGTGCAGCTTGCTTTTAAGTTTGTACTAAAATGTTCACTCGATGGAGCTTACCACTAGCTCCAAAAAAGTCTTAATTATATGTGCCAACAGAGAAAGAATTCAAAATGTTTATCGGATAAAACTCATTTCCAGACTAATTGTTTTCGATCTTATGGCTCACTTCAGTGAAGAGTTAGTATTTCAGACACTAGATGTAAAACTCCAACTCAGTTGTCAGCATTTATTTAATAAGTTACTACCAGTTTGAAAAATTGAATTTTTAAGACATGTAAAAAACAATTGGTCTGCAGATTTGGATTTTCCAATAAAGTCTTTGAATTCTTTCTCTGTTAGTTCTTGTAATTACAGCTTGTTTTAGAGCTAGTGATAAACTCCATCTAGTGAACATTTTAGCACAAACTTAAATGCACATTGTACAATTTGGGTCTTGTTTTATTAATTATTATAAGTGTATCCTTGAAGGCTTTTGTGATGTTATATTGGTTTAGCTATTAATATTTGGTGAAACTGAACTGAATTCAGACCCATATAGCTACCTGGTTTTAATCTGTATTTAAAGACATTTATGTGTCTGAAAAATTCAAGTTTTCAAACTGATAGTATTAAATAAGTGCTGACAACTAAGTTGGTGTTTTAGATCTGGTGTCTGAAATCCTAACTCTTCACTGCAGTGATTTATAAGCTCAAAACCAATTGGTCTGGATATGAGGATTTTTCGATAGAGATTTTGAATTCTTTCTCTAATGGCACTTATAATTAAAGCTTGTTTTGGAGCCAATGATAAACTCCATCTAGCGAACATTTTAGCACAAGTTTAAAAGCAAGTTGCACAATTTGTGTCTTGTTTTATTAATTATTATAAGTGTACCCTTGAAGAATTTTGTGATGTCATATTGCTTTAGCTATTAATTTAATATATGGTGAAATTGAACTGAGTTCAGACCCATATACCTATCTTGTTTGTAAGGCTGGATTTGAAGACATTTACATGTCTGAAGAATTCATGTTTTCAAAATGATTGTAAAATATTAAATAAGTGCTGATGGCTGAGTTGGAGTTTTAGATCTAGTGTCTGAAATCCTAACTCTTCACTGAGCAATAAGCTCAAAACCAAATGGTCTGGAAATGAGGATTTTCTGATAGATATTTTGAATTCTTTTTCTGTTGGCACTTATACTTAAAACTTGTTTTGGAGCTATTGGTAAACTTCATCTAGTGTGTGTATATATATATATATATATATATATATATATATATATATATATATATATATATATATATATATATATATCATGTGTCACATGACTTACATAGCTTGCATTACCAATATGTAATATATAACGAGCCTGCTAATAGCTCTAAACAAGCTTATTATTTATTTTTTAATGATAAATGCTACAAGAAAAATCACTTGAAGTCTATCATTAGCTAGTAAGCAGCTAAGTATAACATACATTAAATACCATATTTAATGCACTTAGACTAACCAAAGATATATACTATTCATTTTTTTTTATTATTCAACAATTGTAGCTTTTATACCTGAAAAAAAAATGGAATAAACTATAACAATTTCTTACCTGTGTTCGTATTTTTAAATATGAATGACATTTACAACAAATAAGATTACTTTAACTTTTTTTATATATTTATATTTTATCAAATTTGCATTTATCTTGATTTTTTTTTTACACAAACTGATCTTTATACCTGCAATAATAACATAAGTAATATTACAAGACAAAAACATAGAAAATTAATAATAATAAAATCTCTATATAAACTTCTCATTTCACATTACTTCTTGTGAAACTAAGAGAATGAAATCTTGGTTGCACATTAAAAATCTGCAGCATAGTATAATTGATGAATATTTTTTCCCAAAAGAATATATTTCATTTTGTTTTTATGAAGTTAAACTGTAATTTTGGTATATTGTTGGATCTATAAACAATTGTAGATTTATCTGTTAACTTCAGCACCTTAGTCTATGAAATTTAAAAAAAAGTGAAGATAAACATTGATTCTTACTTTCATCACATCCATGTATTTCATGTACTTTATTGACTAATGGCAATATTTAATAATTAACACATCAGAAATCTGATCCACAATATGATTAACACAATAATTAATATATCAAAGTTTAAGTTGACATTTGATTCACTTTTAATGAGATTCTACAACTTAGTTTAATAAACATATCAATTCCACTTGTTCAGTCACAAGATGGTGCATTGCAGCTTTGTCCTAACACAAGTTTTAATGACCAATCTGAGAAAACTTCATATTAATAGTCTCAAAACATATTTTGTAAACTTTTATTATTTAATATCTTCATTTATATTATTGTATCATGTAGGTATAATTTATTATTTCTTTATTTAATGGCAATGTAACTTTTTTTTCCGTTTTTTTTCCATGTGGTGAAGTTAATATAGCATAGTAGAATTTTGCCAGTCAAAATTAGCTTTAGTATAATATTTCACATTAGTTTAAACATGTTGGGAGTGCCTTATAAATTAAAAACCAGCAATGGAAGATGTTAAATGAGTCCATCATAATTCTATTTATTTTTAAATTTACTTTAAGGAAAGTGCAAAACATTTTTTTTCTTACTATCCCAAATAAGTCATAATGAATTTTATAATGCATACAGTGAATATAATTTATAAAATAGTTACAAAATAACAATAAAATTTTAAAATGATGAATTTTTACCATATTGGCATATTTTGTCTTCCAATATATCTAGTAGTTTTAAATGAAACTTTTTACAATTATTGATTACCAGCAGCAGTGTGTTTCATATATGAAGATCAAATGCAGCTTCTCCTCCATTCATTATGAGCTAAAATACAATTCAATTCAATTTTTAGCTCAATTCAAATTTAATTTTACTTTTTAATAATTTTCAGTTAACTATTGATGGATGTTATCATTTTCCACTTAATTCTCCTTGCTTTCCTGGTCTTTCTTGTTGTTCTCCCATAAAGATCTACATTAGGCTATTTATAAACTTTCATTAGAAAAAAATATTCTAAAAAATTAACAAACCAATTAAAATGTATATGCATACATTGATATACAACTAACAATTCTCCATCTAGATGCATACATGATAAATAATTAAGCTGTTCAAAATTATTTTAAATTGCAATAAAAATATGTTTGGGAATTAATTATAAAGATTAATTTAGATTTGCTATAATTTTAAATCTGTTTTGATTATTTAATAATAATAATTACTAAATATTTCTATATATTTTTAATTTAATTATAACACTAATAAATTATTATTTGTGATACAGCATATAAAGTCCGATACACAACATGACAGAGGACCCACTACATCTCTTGAACAGTTTAATTCTTTAACACTCTCAGGAAATTTGTTGACCAAATTCACTTACTCAAAATATTTTATCAATTATGATAACAGACCATTTTTGCATTTTTATTTTTATTCATTTGTAGATATCTCATAATGTCTAATTTGACATAGATGTTCAACTGTTCTTTCTGCATTAGGTGCTCATAATCCAGCACTACCACCAAATTGAATGTCACTATTCATTCTTTTGCTGTGCAGATCTCTAGACAATTGACAAATGGGCTCAATTAAATATCTAAGGATATAATTTGCAATAATTTAAACAGCATTTTTGATAAAATACTAAATTATTTTACTGGATATGAATTTTTAAGTGATGTCATAATCAGTACCACACAATTGTTGTTCCACCAATTATAGTAACACATTTATATTAAATATATTTGTAACATTTGATTTGAGTCATTAAGTTAAATTACTGCTAAATTGCATTTTAAAACAGTATTTTTAATTTCAATATTGTGATTATGTTTAATAGAAATTTTGTTGTTGTGATTCATAGAGTGTCAAGTGTTTTTCAAGCTGTGGATTATGTTGGATAAGGTAGAAACATTTGTACAACAAAGACTAATTGAACTTTTATCAAATATTGATGCATGAAATATTATAAATAATTTATATTGATAACAGATGTTAATATAAGGTTCTTTATTATTGTTACATAATTCTAAGATGTGTTTAATTATTTACATATTTTAAATGTTGATTTGTAATTAAAGTTCTTTATGAGGTTTAAAAGTCTGCCTTTTCAATTAATGTTAATGGTCGTTGAATTATCATTATATTATGTTCAAAATTTAATTTAAAACTCAAGTCGGAATGATGCTTAAGAGATAATATGGTTTATATTTAATGAAGTATCAACTCATTACTTCATTATATATATATATATATATATATATATATGAAGTAATGAGTATATATTTAAGATAATATGTATATATATATATATATATATATATATATATACATATTATCTTAAATGACATTAATACTTTCAAACCGATTAACATTCTATTGATATTTTTCTTGTTATAAAATAAGTCAAAAATTCCGTTTGTATTCGTCAAATATAATCAATAAAATGGTATTTGACAGGTAACATTTGAATGAATAGTAACCTTATTTATGTATTTGAAAAAAAAAATTCAAGAGTTTGTTAAAAGCTTTTACTTGGTTAACCAAGTAATGCATTTGCGTTGTAATTCTATAAAATTCTGTTAGTAAATATTTAAACTTGTTTTATAATATTCTATCTAAAAACTTTATATAGAGACTATTATATATATATATATGTCCAAAAGATGGCGCTATACCAAAACCGCCGAACAAGTGTAAGATTTGTTTTACATAAACGAAAAAAGAGTCAGAAATTAACTACCTCTTTCATTTGCTCACTCCCAGATCAGCTGATTTCAAGCTGGTTTGCTATCCTCAGTGGGAGATAGAGTATAGAAACTAGATCTAAAACACTGACTCTCAAGTGTTTATGCAAAACGTTTCTATCAGATTGCAAGTGTGAATTTTTCAGACCGGAAAAGTCTTCAAACCCAGCCTAGCAAGCTAGATATTTATATGGGTCTGATCTCAGTTCAGAATCACCATATAATCAAAGTCTCTGCAATATATATCATTGCAAGAAAACTCTAAAGGTACATTTATGAAAAAACAAATACAAGTTAATCACGTAACCTGCTATCACTTGTTATTTATGTCCAAAAGATGGCGCTATACCAAAACCGCCGAACAAGTGTAAGATTTGTTTTACATAAACGAAAAAAGAGTCAGAAATTAACTACCTCTTTCATATATATATATGCTGAATCATTCCATGATACAATAGTAACATATCAGTTAACATCTTAAATTTATATTAAGTTTTAACCAAGTGTAAGAACTTTTTCACGTAGTTAATCCATAACAAAGCAAGAAACACATAACATTGACTCATAAACAAACACTTAACTAAAAGTATTGGCTGGTAAATGATTATTTGGTTATTTTTTTTTGCTAATTGATAAAACATAATTAAAAAATTGATAAGCCTTGTAAAATGCTTTTGCTCTACAATTGACTTATTAAAAATGTTATATATTTTTTGATTTTATCTATTTTACTTTAGAAAATAGAAACTAATGACACAGTGCAGTACCATAGTTTGAATCAACAAAATGAGTTTAAATTTTTGAAATATGGGTTTACATATATGAAACATCCTAAAAATTGTACATTATAGAAAACAATATAATAGTAATAATAATAAAGGTGAAATCAATCAACCACTTTTTTCTTATTGGCTAATTATCATAACAATATCGAAAAATATAAGTTCATAACATTTTTTAGATGAATTTAATTCATTAAATGTGCATAAATAAATGTAAAATTATCATAATATTATGAAATTGAATTCCAATATTTTCTGTACAACTGTATTAGACAAAGTATAATGATTATTTTACTTTTAATATCGTCTCAATTTTTGGAACTTGTACTTTAAAAAATAAAATATATATTTTTAAAAAAAATGATATGTATTTAAATATTTGTGTTATATACCTGGATCTCTTCTTGTGTAGATTTTTTAAAGCGATTTCGAATATATGCAATTCATGTTTCTTCTTAATATCTTTTTATGCAGTTTTCTTTTATGTGATAAAGAAGTTCATATTTCACTTAACCTCGGAATTTCTCTGTTTTATATACTTCCATTAAATTTTACATACTTTAAATGCCTTTAGGAAAAATGTTTGGCAATAAATTTAGATACCCTAGAAGATTTAGAAAATATATAATGAAACAGAAGTGGAACCTGTTTGTTTCACAGCAAAAATGATTTGAGAAAGTCTTCAACTTTTTAAGCAAGTGGAAAATCATTTTATTGTTAATAATGACCCGAATTATGAACTAAATTTAACTATAGCTAAATAGTTGTATGTCTATGTTATGTATACATTTGTTTATAGTTTTATATACATATATACATAGACAAACTTTTAGACAGAAAAATGTTAGGAGTAAAAATATATAAGAACTTTTAATTTCTACTTAAAAAGAATGTATCTTTAAATTTTTTTAAATATTTTTACTTTTAACTTTTTTCTGTCTAAAAGTTTATCCATATATAAATATATATATATATATATGGATAAACTTTTAGACTTTTATAGTGTGTCTTATATATATATATATATATATATATATATATATATATATAAGAAACACACTACTAGACAAAGCAGTCTGGATATTGTGAGCTTCATAAAAAATATTAAAATAATTATCTCAAAGTTGAATTACCGATTACATTGTCAACAGAAAAACATTAACACAGATACGATACTGACGTTGGATCTAATTGAATTTCATCGTGAGATAAATCTGATTTCCTACAAGTTCACAAACTAACCTTAATATTGCCAAATAGCGATAGTGATTAAAATATGTATAAAAAATGTAAAATAAATTACATATAAAAACATATTGTTTTGAATACAATTAAATAATTAATGAAAAAAAGTAAAAAAAAGTTTGTCTTGTATCGATTTTTTTCAAATATTTAAAATTTGTTTTTAGTCATACTTTATTTCCTTACTTTTGTAATGCAAATTTTAAAGTAATTTTACCTTGTTGCTTTGGTGTTTATGTGATTTTTTTCTAAAATTAAGAAACATATCCCACATTTTTCAAGGTAAATTAAGTCTATTTTTGTGGGATATTTTTATGTGGGTTTTCTGTGGAAACTATCTACTGCATAAAAAGAGACCCATATATATATATATATTCTCATGGATAAATTATGAATTTAGAGTATAATAATTCTGAGAGCTTCCATTTAGTAAACATATAATATCTAAATAGCTGATATTTCAATTCAATAACAAGTACTTCTCTCAGAGCTTCTTCTTTCTCCCATCATAAGAATGTGAGTGGTGAGATTTAAAATCATTTCTTTATTCCTTTGTTATTTCCTCCTTATTCTCAAATTGTATTGGATGAAAAGTTTCAAAAAATATTTTATTCTCCAATATTTTTTTCAAAATATTGTTAATTTTATTTAATTCACACTTTTCATTTATGTTCTTAGGAGTTTTAAAAGGCTTTTGATTGTAATCAACCATCAATTAGTGCAAATTTAAACAAAAGAAAAAAATATATTACCCATCATTCTATTCATTAAACCCTCTCCATTTCTAGATATTATCATTGCTTTCTTAGTTTTTCGTTTTTCATTACATCATTCAATTTGAATAATTTTCACATCTCTATTATCAAATTTAAAACCATAATTACATGTTTTATCATGATCTAAAATAATTGTTGGAGTCTTCATACATATTGAAGTTTCACTTCTTTTTTGTATATGTTTATACAATATCCTATGATCATTATATCATTTTTGTAATGTATACTTTGATTCCTCTATAGATTTTATTCCACAACCACATATCAAAATATATATAATAGAACTTAGTTCAAACTTAGAAATCTGGGTTTTAGAATTATTTATCATATCATTTATATTATTTGAAGAGAAAAACAATACCCTACACAAACTGCTATAAAGTTTATTAATTAATTTAGCTCATTGATTAGATATAAAAGGAATAGAAATTCATTTATCATTTTTTAATTTATTTAATATTTTTGTATAGTGGTTTGTGTAGGGAATCTTTTTTCTTTTCAAATAATATAAATGATATGATAAAAAATTTTAAAACTGAGATTTCTATGTTTGAATTAAGTCCTATTATATATATATGTTGACATGTGTTTGCGAAATGAAATATATAGGGAAATCAAAGTGTACATTGCAAAAACAATATAATGATCACAGGATATTGTATAAACATATACAAAAAAAATGAAACTTCAATTGGTATGAATAATCCATCAATTATTTTTGATCATGATAAAATATGTAATTATGTTTTTTTATATTTGATAATAGAGATGTGAAAATTATTCAAATTGAATGATGTAATGAAAAATTAAAAATTAAGGAAGCAATGATAATATCTAGAAATAGAGAGGGTGTAATGAATAGACAATCAGCTAAAATAAAAACAACAAAATTGTGGGAAATTTGAATGAATTGAATGATGGATAATATAAAATTTTTATTTTATGTAAATTTCTACTAATTGGTGGTTGATAAAGTTTGTCAGAATCACAATCGAAAGTACTTCCAGTAAATAATATATTTATTAAAATTTGCATACTGCATTAAATAGATTTATTTGAATTATATATATATTTTATAAAAAAAAATAAATGTGTACTATATATTTCATGTATATGTATTTTTGTTACATATGTATATATTGTAATTGGAGGGGATTTGAACTCTGACTTTCAAGCTCCTATATAAATATAAAGTGACATCAGATGTAAATCTTTTAAATTTAAGATTTATATTTTAAATGTGATGGAAAATTCCAGTAAAATTATTGTTACAATTTAATATTATTAAATATTAAACTAATTGAAATTTCAAGTTAAATTATTGATTTGCATTTCTAGTTAACAAAATATTAAAGTAAATAGAGAGGATATGTCTCCTAGTTATACAAAAAAAAAGCACTATTGCTTGTTTAGAAAGTAATTTTTTATCTGATTTTCTAATGATAGAGAAGTTGCTTCCAAGGAGAGATTTACCTCCTAAGATTCCAAATCAAATCTAGGGAATATTTTATAAAGACTACCCTAGTCTAGAATAATATTTTTAAAAAGCCTTTGGACAGATAGAAAAAAATAGTTAGTATTATATTTCATTTATACTGTCTATTTGTTTTTGTCTTTAAATTTGTTTCATCATTTTTAAGAGCAAACTATGAAAAAGATTTATATGTCTTCTAATTTTTTTAATTATTCAATATTACTTGTGTTTTAATGTTTTTTTGTCTTCTTTTAAAATCTGGCTTTGTCTTGTAAATATACTGTATAAATTTTACAAGTATTCCAAAAACCCTAATCTAAATCATCTTTTATCTATAATTGATAGATAGTAAAATATTTTATTGCATGCCTCTTTTGTTTTGATATATTGGTAATGTATGGATTCATAACCTGTAATCACTTTCATTATTGCAGATGAGACATGGATATGTGGCACAATTGATATCAAGATTTTATCTAATTCTGATTCCATAGTCACATCTGTGGATGTCATAGTCAAGATTTATACCCTATAATTGACAAACTTTACTTATAATAACCACATAAATTATATTTTTTAGAGAAGTAAAATGAGAAAATATAAAATATTACAAGATAAATATAAAAAATTGATATATTTCCTTTTTAATACTTGCTATACACATATTTTGTAAAAATTATCTCAAATATTTAAATACACTATAAAATTATTCAATTTGTAGCTCATTGCAAATTAACAAAGGACTGCTGAAAAGTTTGTTTATATATCTTAAGATCAATAAAACTAGTAATAAATTACATTTTAGGCTTTTTTAGTTCATTTGTAGTTTTTCTTTGTGGTCTAGTGATATTATCATAATTCTTGTGAACTTATATGTCCAATATTTATTTTATTTTTGCTTGTTACTGCCAATTTTTTTCATTAGAAGAGATTTGAATCTAGACTTTCAATCTCTCTTTAATCATCCACTTCATCTTATACAACTAATACACATGATCAAAAATATATGAAAAAATAACACATCTTATATGACCAATACACCAGCATGAAGTACATATATTGGAGATTATTTCTCTTTTTCATACATGACCATGTGTATTGATTATATAAGATGAATTGGATGATTAAAAGTCTGGTTTTAAATCTTCCAATTACCTCCAGCATATAAAAATATAAATACTATACATATATTTAATTATTGTCAAATGATTGTAAAACTGTTAAAATAATGTTAAATATGGCTTCAAAAAAGTGGTTTAAAGTTGAAACACAAGAGTATTATCACAGTACTTCATGAAACATTGACTAGTAGAATTACACAGATAAACTTTAATGCCAAATTAGTTCCAAAATGTAATTATGGCAATAGGCCCACTAGTAATAAGAAAAACATTAGAATATATAAAATAGAAATATTGTACTCATTTCAGATAGATTTGTATTTCTCTTAAATAAAATAAAACATAATAAATCTATCAAAATATCATAAGAGACCTATAATTAAAAAATATAATCATTTGGTGCTATTTAATGTTCACCTAATATTTCAAATGAACCATTTCTAGACAGTCAAATAATTAAAACATTAATATTTTAATGAGAGAAAAACTGATTAAATATAGATAAATCTAAAAAGTATCTTAATTTAAAAAAACAACTAACAGTACTTTTGTGAATGTAATACAATTCCTAAGATTATTGATGACTTGTCACTTAAAGTGAAAATAATATTCAAAATAAATAAGGAAGTAAAATCTTCATTATCCTTAAGAATGACTTAGTTAATAAAGAAAATCATTAATATTATTTTAAAAAAATAATAAAAAATGATAATAAATATTTTAAAATGTAGGATGCTAATATATAGATATGATATTTATTGTCCACACACACACACACACACACTCACAAAACTATGGCTAGAAAAGTAAAATTTTTAACTTAAATATTAAAGATGTTATTATAAATGATTATCTTAGCGTACTTTCAGAGTTAACAGTATATCTAACACAACTAAATAGCGGTTCACTAAAAAACAACATTTTTATAAAGTTTTATTTTCAATAAATAGTCTCAAAACGTTATTTGTCTAGGACTTAAATTTTTGATTTAAATAATGAAGAATATGTTTTTTACATTATAAATCAACAAAAGATCATTATTTATTAAGACAAATATATTTTAATCAAATACCATCTTTTCAACAGAGCAACATTTTAAAATTAGTAATACAATATTAGCCATTTGATGCAAAATTATTAGCCTCTGTGAAATTATATAAAGGTAAGCACAATATATTTATTTATTGTACATATTCTTTACTTATTAATAAAAATTACATTCCTAAGAATGATAATGCAAATAAGAATATAATATGCCTTTACAATGCAATTATATATATTATATTTTGATGTCCATATTTCTTCAAAGCAATACATGTAATTATATAACTGAATCTTTATAAATACAGTATTCAGATATATGTAAAGTATAACTTTAAACTTTTTATCCAGTTAGTAGCCTTTCGACTATCCTCATATTTTTTGTCAACTAACAATTTGAAACGCTATTCTTCCCACAATTCTATGATCCTAATGTTTGCTGCCTGCAAGCATTAATATCACAGAACTGTGTGAAGGTTAAGCTTTTTAATGTTAGTTGACAAAGACTATATGGATAGTCAACAGCACTCTTAATTGGATAAAAAAAATTTAAAGTTATATTTTACATATATCTGATTACTGTATTTATAAATAAGCAATTATATAAATATATTTTTCCTTATTGGCATGGGAAAATTTTAAATTTTTATATCTATTTTAAATATCATACAGTAATTAACCTAGACAAAAAGGAGAAAAAATAATTCTTTTTTATTAATTATTATAAGCATACCCTTGAATTATTTAAAAAACAATAATAAGAAAGTCCCTTTTAGAAAAGTATTTGTCTTCCAAAATTGTTCTCATTTTAAACTGTGAAATCCTGATAAATGTCAATTGATGAATTTATAATGCTTTGTGTCATATTGTTTTTTTGTCAACAAATAATGCAAATAGATTATGTAATAACATTAAAATTCAAAATTCAATTTTAATCAAAATTGTATTATATAAAAATTGATATTTAAATGTGGCTTATAATATATTGGTGAATCTAACTGTACATCGTACAACAGAATAAAAGAGTATATGATTTTATATAATAGAATTCAAAAAGAGGAACAATCAGGAAAATATTTAAATAAACCTTCAACATCTGTTATATTTAATCATAAGAAATTTTGCCAATATGGATTTAAATTTGACTATAAAAATATAAAAAATTATGCAATATGAACATTGCCACAATAAACATAAAATAAAAGAGGTTATGTGCAAATTAGATATAGGAAACAAACAGTAATATTTATTAGATGCATTATATAATTTCTATTGTTATTATTTGTTCATGTTCTCAATTTTATATTATAAATTAAGTACTTCTTAATTTTTTTAACATTTATCTTATGACGTTAAAGATATATTGTCACAGCATATTTATGATATGAATAGTCCATATTTGAAATATAAGCTTAAACAAAACAAAACTTATCTGGATTGAAAACATCAAGATTGTATTAATGCTTTTTAAAACAAAAGTTTTCCATAGGATAACTCATATAAAATCCCTTTTAAATTGGCATAATCTACAATGCATAAACCCATTTGATACTCATGCATTTACTTTCTCTGAGATACACTATTTGTTAACATTATATTTAAAATTTTTAGGCTTATTTTAAGAACACAGATTAATTTACTCTTAGTTTGATCTTCATTACAAACCATATATTTGTAAATATGTTATTGTTAATATAAAATAACATTAAGAGAACACATATTATAAAACCCTGATAACTTTATTTTTTATTAAAATGTGAATGATTATTCAATAGTAGAACAGTTTCCATAAATGTGTAAATAGATAAAAGTCATAAATGTATAAACTGCAAATCAAGTGAGATATTGTAGATGCAGTCCTTATTTAGTATCAACTGAAGTCTCAACTACATTTCTATATAATTGACTTCAACCCATTATATATTAAAATTTTGATACATTGACAAACTTTCTTGCTTAATTATTAATGTTAATAATTTCGTTTTGTAATGCATTTCCTTTATCTTTTTTTTACTTATAGTTATAAATTATGATTAATTAATGAAAATGTATTCTTTATTATCATTATTTTATTTTAAATAAGGCATGTAAAATATTTATTTGAGAGTGTGTACCCCTGAAACATACTCACACATAAATCAAAGTGTTTAAATCTTTAGATAACATGACAGGGCCATTTATAAATTCAATTACATTTGCATTATTATAAATCGTCACTTTTTAAACTTTTAGTTGGTTATGCAATGCTACTATTATTATAAATCGTCACTTTTTAGCTAAATAGGATTAGCTCAGGTGTGTCATAGGAAGACTAAATGCCATGCTATGGCAGACTTACTGATTTTCTAATAATGAATTAAAAAGAGAGGAAGAAATTTCATTCAGCAGAACATTCACCCAAACATTGGCTTTCACTTTCAGATACTTAAACAATACATTATTGAAATAAATCAATGTAAACCAGTGCCAGCGAGCTTTCCGAAGCCTGAAAAATGTGTTGGACCATGAATGTCATATGCCAGTAGAAGCTGCACCTATTAATATGTTTAAAATAAAGGTGATTGATTTACCTCAAGAACAGCTGAAAAATATGATTGGAAATGAAATGAAAACAATTAAAACTGGTGAATCCCAACCAAATGATTGGCGAAAATTACTCTAAGAATCATAATTAAAGGTCTCAATAGGAGACAAGTAAATCATTAGAAAAACAGTTATGTCTGCCCCAGAAGTTAATGAAAATGGATTACAAATAATTATAATTAAGAAATAAATTTATGACACAAGTTCTGAGTACACGCTCTGATAAATTTTAAGCTACATGTAAATAGAAAATAATTCTATCAGAGGGTGCACATGAGTATGAAAATATTAAAGATTTAAATACCTTAGCAGCACAAAAGTCTCTCTCACCTGCAATTTATAAAGGAATAAATATTATCTTCTTGCTGGTGATTTCTAAAATTACAATGCAAAAACAATTCTAGTTTCCGCTTTAAGGGACACCTGTGGAAGACTAGTAAAATCAAGTTGACAGCCAAAAGATTTTGGTAGTTTGCAAAAATGCAAACATGGTATTTAAAATTAATTATGGGCTATTAAAATAATTACCTGTAAGCATTTAAAATTTGCATGACTGCTAAAGCATTTATAAAAAGTTTTAGGCATAAAAATATAAAACTCACTCGCCACTCTCCAATAAACAAAAATTGAAAGCAAATTTGGAATCTTAAAACTAAGATTCCAAGACACACTATAAAATACAAGAAAACACATCAAATATTAAATATGAGGATAAATATTGCTTATGAATACATATTTATAATTAGATTGAGCAGAGATTTAATTAAAAGAAATTTACTCTGGGAAGAATAAAAAAAATCTTACAGTAACACACAGTTCACATAGAGTGTGCACATTTATTTTAGTCCATTTTCAGGTACTTTGACAGTGGCAAGGTAAAGGCAGTGGGTCTTGTTTATTTTAGGTGTTAATGGCAAGATTGAAGGACAGTTGGCAGGCAAGAGTCCATCTTTTAAGTTAAGTTAGCAAGACATCCTGATAATGGCAAAACTCAGAGTGGTAGATTTTGAGATCTTGTACAGCAATGAAGTCTGTTAATAATTGTAAGTTTTTAGTAGCAATTAAATGTGTGAACTGTTACCCAAAATGGTATAACTCTCAGCAGGTGATAATCAAAGTATATATGGAATACCAAATCTCTCACTTTGAAACAGCTTGTCAGTCCAGAATAAAAGCAAAACTATTGTGCTAAATTTTGTGGGGTCTTTTATACCTGGCTACATTTCCCGCAAATACCTTTCATGTTGTTTAATTCTATGCCTAAGGTATGGCCAATATTAATCTCCAGCTCAATCTAATCTAAGAATTCTACCCAGGGATTAGTGAAATAAAAATAACAATACAAATCAAATCTCCACTTTTAGAATGAGTTTACAATGGTTAAAATAAAAGCAACAGGAATGTAATTAGCTAGACAGCTTGTTTTTAATCATTGATTTAAAAAAAAGTAAAAACAAACGGTATAAGAAAACTATTTTAAAAACAATTTTAAAAATATTAAAATGATTTATTTTAAATATAAACTAGTAGGTGTTTTAATACACATACTCTTTTTATTTAATAATAATAAAAATTTAACATTAGATAAGATTTAACAAAAATTAAGTTTTTAATTTTGGCAGTTAAATCCTTGAATCGGATATCAATCCAGTTTAATATATATATATATTGTAACATATGTAATCTAAATGATCTCAAACGAATATATATATATATTGTAACATATGTAATCTAAATGATCTCAAACGAAAATACACATATGAAGAAGGAAGGCCCCAAACATTGGTGCCAAATGTAATAGAACATCTGTTACCAATTGAAATGGCCCCAATCATTGGGTACCAAGTGTAATAGAATATGATTGCCCCAATTGAAAGTGATAAATGTAATAGTATGGAATATAACTGTATTATTATTCTCCATCCTCATAAACGAATCGTAAAGAATCAAGCCTCACATTTTAGGCATCAAATGTAATAGTACATACTCTTCAACAATAATCACCACTTAACCAAGCTCTAATGATGGCATGAAATGTAATAGCATGCATATATCATCCAATCTAAATAATATAAACATAGCATATCATACACATATACTGAGAAAAAATGCCCAAAACATTGGACTACAAATGTAATAGTGTAACTGTCACCAATTGGAAATTATAAATGTAATGGATTGGAATATGCAAACAAAGAAAGGTCTTAACAATCTAAATGAATCCAATTGTTGAGAAAGCCAAACATAATAGACAATATAATTTAAATGATGAAAGATAAAATTATCCCAACCACTGAGGAACTAAAGTATAATGGATAACATTATCCCAATTATATTTAAACAAATTACTTATCTGCCCTTCCAACTAGCTATATATGAAATAAATCAAAATTTTCAGAGCAATAATGAAACCTGTCATTATGATTTATTCTCAGGGTTAATTTGACTAACTAACAATATATATATATATATATATATATATATATATATATATATATATATATATATATATATATATATATATATATATATATATATATATATATATAACCAGAAACAAAGGGAATTTTATTGAATCTACTATACACATTACATAAGTAAACTTATGTATATCTAAACATATGAATGAACATTGACTTGATAATTGACCTAAAAACTAAATGATAATTGAAATATGAAATTATTCTCCATTATGTTGTGAATTTAATAAACTTCATAATGATTCTAGCACTAAAAAAATAAGAATAAAATATTAATACTCTTCCAAATAAAATACCAAGGCATTACTTATAAAACAAATAGTACATCCTTTAATTCTATATCATGGTTTGATTTTTAAGTAGTATCAATGTTTTAAATATTTTTTAAATACCAAATACAAAAAAAAAATGCATATATACTTGCAATAAGTGTATATATATATATATATATATATATATATATATATATATATATATATATATATATATATATATATATATATATATATATATATATATATATATATATATATATATATATATATATATATATATATATATATATATTGTAACCATATATTTTAGTATAAAATATATTAATTGATGTAACTAGTATAAAAATTTCTCTTTCTTCTTTTGGTGATTTGATTGGATTGAGCTGCACTTTGAACAGATTACTCTCTTATATTATTTTGATAAATTTAAACTTGCCTCTTCCCATATGCTAACTCACATCAAAATGTTTAACTTTTTAAAAATCTGACAACACATTAAAATTTGGTAAAATATTATTAAAAATAATAATATTATTTTATTTATTTAAAATGATCTTAAATTATTATTTCTATTGAATTAACAAAAAACCATTTGTTCAATTAAAATAAATTATTAAAAATAAATACAGTAATTATGTATGCGTCTCAATGTAATAAAAGAAAAGAGTGCGAATTTAAGGGAAGATCGTCTGATAGTTTGCTTTTGGAGGGAGAAAGAAAAGAAAATGGTAAAGGCAAATGGTGTAAATTTGATAAGCTTAATTTTAAAATAGTTAATAAGTAAACGGATTACCACAAAATTTGCTATAAACATAAATATAACATAGTGGTAATTAATTATAAGATGAATTGCTAAATTTAAAAGTCTGTTCAAGTCGGCTGGCCAAGTGGATCAAATCACCAGTAATAAATTTTCCAATATTACATTTTTAAAATGTAAGAGCTTCCCAGTTTAAAATTAAAAGAGTTAATTGCAAGAATTTGGTATGTTTTGAAATATTTATTATTCTACAATTTGGAAAAATTAAATAAGTATTTTAATTACAGAAGTTTTATGAATATGAAAATTTGTTTTTTAAAAAAGAAGAATTTTAAGTTAAAGTAAAACGTTAAAGTTATCAAAATATTTTACTTTTTCCATTTTTTTTTAATTCTAATAAAATATAATATTGATTGATATTTAACTTTACAATGCCAGTAATATTTGCTAGTTAATTTGTTTAACATTTGGATAATAAACAGTTTTCAAATAATTAATCAAAGCTATTTTATAATTTTATCGTCTGTTTGAAATGAATAAATTAATTGCTGTAATTAGTATTCCTGGATTAACGCGTGGATAAATAAATACTTGCATGGATGTGATAAACTTGGAACATTTTTAATAGAGAAATGTAGAGATTAATAACTTTATGAAAAACATTTTCATTTAAATTCTGCGTATCATGTTTTGAAATTTTTCATGTTTATGTAGCCACGTAAAATCGTTAATCTAATATTGATTATAATAACTAATCAAATGGATAGAATTGCATGTATGGAATTTAACTACAGTTATAGCTATTACCTCGTATACTCATTATTCTATACATCGTACATGGATTCCATGGATCACATTAGGAGTTATAAACTGCTATACAATCCAATTTGTGATACACACATCTGCTAAAATTCATGTATTGAACTATAAATGCTTTACATTTAGTTTTATCACACACACACCGTTAAATTTTATATATTTAATGAATAATACATTAATTTAATTTTATCGTTATATGAACTCGCATATGAAGTTCATAAGTTATATTTTGTTAGGTTTAAATTAATAAGGGTTGAATAAAATATTTATTCAAGATAGTAGCGCTTGCGGAAAAGCTTAAAAGTACTAAATGAATTCATGAGATATATCAATCTTTGTGAGATGTTTTTGTGAGTCTTTCCAGATTTATATTCCTATGCCAATATTACTTATATTATATTACACATGTTTATTTTAAGCAAGATAAGTAGTACATTAGTTGTCCTGATTAGCGTAACATTTTATTATGCAAGAACCCACATTTGCTAAAGTGTTAGTGTATTCTGAATAGTCAGAAGAACTGAGGAGGAGGATTTTGCACTTTAATGTGAAGTAAATAATAATGTTGTTTTAGAATGTTAAAGGGCTTTAATCTGGGCTGGTGGTTAATCCGCAGATTATTTTAATTGCCATTTTTGTATTTTACACACATTCCTGCGCCGGTGGTTAATCCGCGGAATTGTGTGATTATACGTATTACTTTATGATGGTGTTTAAATACACAAAACGTTTAGTATTAATTAATTCCTACGTGTAGATGAATGCATCCACATGAATATGTTTTGCTTCACAGATATAAGTTGGGCAAAGTATTTTAGTTAATCTGCTAAATCACCTTCTTCATTTGTAAGCATAATTTATCGGTTAGATTATTAAATGGTAGCAGGACATTATATTCAAGTACTTCATAATAATTAACTGTTGGTTGATTATTATTAACCGGAACGTAAGTTTAAATTGTCACTTTAATTAATGATTACATTATAGCTAAATCATACAGACATCATATTATTTATTATATTATTATAGGTGTACAGTAGGGATTTATTGAATCTGGAAATGACGTTAAATATTTCATGAGTTTGATGCTGAATTTCGTATAATCTCATCAATATTCATTATATTAGATTGAAATAAGGTATGATTAGATTTTAAAACTGTACCTATGAGATGTTATTGAAGAAAGTCAATGGAATTATCATTTATTTATTTTATTTGTTTATTTATGTTTTATTTAGAATATTGAAATTAATTACTTATTGTTCATAAATTTGTAAATAAACGTTGATTTATAATTAAACTTACTGTGCCATTGCTATGTGTCATTCATAACATCAGAAATCATAAACTTTGGATAGAGCATACCTTATAGAGCATACCTTGAATTACATATTATCGTCAACATGATATAAGAGTTTATAATTTTTTTTTTTTTGAGAAAACATTTAGATGCTTTTCGTCTTTGGTAGTTTATGATGAGTAAGGTACAATAAAATCCCATTTACCTTTTCCATCATTGTGGCTTTGCGTAGTTGATTCTAGTATAAAATACAAATTAATTATTAAACTTGTGAACAGATTTACCAAATAATGATATGATTAAATATATTTACTTAACGTTTTTAAATTGTCATTTGTCAGTATAATAAGAGTCTCAGTAATATGATAAACTATAAAATCAGAACCCAAATATTTATGTTTATTTATTGCAAAGCTTTACCTGGACTAGCATTTGTATTAGAAATCATATAGATGGTTTAAAATTTCATAATCTTATGTAATTCCACAAATTACGCCATCTTGTACATGGTCGGCCATAGGGTCGCATACCATAAAAATCGCAAATTAAGATTTAAAAGTAATAACATTGCACTTATAATTTGTTTAATGTGTTTTATAATAATACTATGATAGGTCTTCACGGTATACCCTGGCTGCGGTCAAATAAATTGTAAAAAGTTTATGTTAGATCATTAGTTTGGTCTATGGTAAGTTGCTCCAGATGTTGATTGTGGTCTTTGGTGCATTAAATAGATAGCTTGATATATTTTTTGCTTACAGCTCTTAATAGCTGACAATGTACAGCAGGAATTGATTAGTGATCGAAGTTACATTTCCTAGTGCACTTATATTACGTAATTGGGACCACACAATTTGCGGTTACAATTTTTAGTGCCGCAACGTGTTCGGCACGATAGGTAGTTGAGAGGGCAATGGCCTTCGATGGCCATTAGCTGGCCATCAAGAATTTACGGTTACAATTTTGGCGCGCAACATGGTCGGCTCGATATGTTAGGGTTACAATTTTATCGGCCCGATAGGTGGTGCTTACAATATATATATATATATTAAATAGACAAAAACATATTTGTGCTCAACAAGTATACATTAATATAAACACAAACCAATATTTATATTTTCCAAATATTCAAATTTAAAACAAAATTATATAAATAAAAGTATATTGTATTAGCAAATATATGAATTGTTGTTTATGTTTTGGCGTAGGAGTTATTATATGAATTTAAAACGGAAATAGATAAATAAATAAGTAAATAAATGACTGGTAAAATATTGTAAATTAACAAAATAGATAATAGATAATAGATATGCTCTTAAAGCTCGGTTAATTGATTAAATATCATTAAATGAATAGAAATCATCAAAATCTACTCCATTACATTATAAAAGGTTTATATATTACATCCACTTTTGTACTATACTCATTTCTACAAGCATTGAATACTCTTATTTATTATTTACAACAAGGCTAACTCAGGCCTATAAATATAACATATCTTTGACTATTCAGTCATTTGGTGCTAACTTATAACTTATAAAGAATATGGAACCTATTTTACCTCATTTTGTTATTTGTTATTTTATTTACGTACACACAAATATATATATATAAATATAATGATGATTTCTAATTGATAAGTAATCTTTAATAAATCAACTCAATCTATTATCTATGCCCAAAAACATATCTAATTATCAAATAAATAAATAAATAATATTAAAAAAAAATTAAGTTATATAAATAATAAAACTTTTGATAATAAAATTATTTGTAATAGTTTACTGAAAAATTTTAAATTTTGAAGTTGTGTAAGGGATGATGTATGTTGTGTGTTAATAATATTTGAATAATTTAGTTAAGGCAAGTAAAATAATTGATGTATACTATTAGGTTGGTATTTGTAAGAAAACAGTTAACTAAAAATCATTATAATATGGTATCATTGGGAGAACTGGCCATAATAAATACTGATTTAATAAGTCTTATAAATAATAATTAGGGTAAATTTTAAAAGGAATGCTTTAAAGTTAAATGAATAGATTTAGTAATAATAATTGTATTTAATGGCTATATTTTTAAAATTATTTGATTAAAAAATAATAATGTGGGAGAAAAGTGTATTTTTTTTGGTTTTATAATATTAAAATAATTATTTTAAAATTGTGATATAATAGTGATTATGTAATATTTTATAAATTAAATTATTATTTTTAGTTTTATTTAAATTATTAGCATCTTATTTAGTTTTGTAAATCACGTGACACACACCTGTGTTTGAAAATAAAATAATATTATCTGTTATAAATGTTAAATTGGATTTTTAAAGTGAATATAATAAATAAAATCAGAATTATGTTTTGTTGAAAATAAATATGTTAAGTTTAAAATAAAGATAGAAATGGTAATAAATATTGAAATGTGATTTTTAAAAGTTATTTTAGAGTCTTTAGTAAGTGTCAATAAAATGTGAAAATTAATTAAGAATTGAAAAATATAATAAAAATAAATATTTAGTAAATTATTATTAACTTTAACTTTAAACCAGCATTCGTGGTCCCGGATAATTTGAGGTAAGGATTGTTTAATGAACCAATCAGATTTGAAATGTTTAAATTTTGGCAGATGATTATTAAGCTGTTAACTCATTCTACTGACATACTAGTATAACATCATTTGTATTTTTACAATTTCGGTAAAGTATTTAGTAGTGTAATAATCAATTTTATTTAACTTCAATTTTATAAAAGTACAGTAGTCTATTATTATAAGATCGTGGGATATAGAAATGTTTTGCTAAAAAATTAAATTATTCCTTACTTTGGAAATCTGCTTTGTTCAATTTGTCATTAATTTAAACATGAAGAAGTCATCACTAAATATAAAAAGATTGATGGAAATATTCAAGTGTTATTATCATATAAAGCATATAATTTTGCCTGTGTTAATAGGTCATATTAATTTATGACTAAATTTCATAAAAAGAACATCATGGAGAAAATATATAAAAAAAATTTCATTAAAAGATATAAAGTGAATTGATATAATATATTTTATGAAGAAAATTTATTTAAAATACGAAGGAAAAATGCTTTTAAAGGAAAAAAAAACTTTTAAATTTGACCAAACAATTATTTTAGAACGTGGAAATATTTTAAAACTGGAATTTTTCCTAGAAAATATAAGATCATTTGTAAGTATGTGACATATTATATTTAAAAAATTTTACAAGTTATTAATTAAGGTATGTTGGACATACAAAAGTTTATGTAAATTATTTGGGAAAATAATTTAAGTTATTTGAAAGTACTGGGAGAAATATTGGCTGTATCAGAAGACATTGAACCTCAGTAAATATGGAAAAGTTACAAGAATTGGGAAAATTATCTTGACAAAGAGTATTAAGAATATTTAAATTAGATATTTACCTAGCAATAAATGTTTAAGTATCTTAATGTTTTTGGAGATAAGTAAAATATTAATTATATTAGTTTAAGTATTATAGAATAAAAGTAAACGTACTGTATTTAACTTGAACTGTCATTTTGGATTATATTTTACAACGTTATGAAGTGGAGCATGCATGATTATTGACGTCAAAAGTGTGTTATTAATGTTTTTTACCAGGAAAATAGATATTTCCTGTAATGAACTTATTATCAAGAAAAGAACATTTCATCACAAGAAATTCTAATAAAGTTATCATAAATATGGGTTTATAATTTTTTTTACTAAAAAAAATTTTAGTAATGTTATTCATAGTATAAATATAGGTGTAGAAACATAAGACATTAAATTACTTACTAACGTAATAATTAAAATTTTATTGTAAATAAAAAACTCTTTAATAATTTTTAGTAAAAAAATTTAATATATTTTAAAGTATGATAATGTGGAATAAACGATAATAAAATATTTTATTTAGATCTTGATCCAGAATATATCGAATAAGTAATTGTCAACAAAAATTACTTATGGTAATAATGCAAATTATTAATAGTTTTAAAGTGTGATTTGTTATTTTGTGTAAATGTATGGATGCATATATAAACGACGATACCTACCCATAATTTGTCATTTGTTTAGTTATTTTAAAATATGCATAATTTTAATGATATCGTAAAGATATTTAAACATAAAAGAAATATAAGTATATGATTCTATTATAACTGAATTGGATGTTTTAGTTGAATAATTTAAAGTATTAAAAATATGACATTGATTCTGATTGTTTATGCTTAAGTTTGAGAACTATTAAAGAATAAAATAATCTTGTCTTATTAGTTAGTTAGACTGTTATTTTAAAAATGAATTTATTTGTTATTATAGAAATGAGAAGATGAATTTAGCGATGTAAAATGATTTATTTTAAATGCTAATATCTTAGTATTAGGTTATATAAGACCAGGATAATATTGTATATAGGGTTTATTTATATGGGAAGAAGAATATACTATATTGATGTTTATACAAGTATAGATAACATAGCCCTATATCTTGTGTATATTCATGGCAGTGTTTATTTTTCTATGTGTTAAAGTTTAATGTGCCATAGTGCTGAATAAATAGCCTGGACATTATATTTGGTTGTAGGGGTTATTAAACAAAGAAGTTATACCTCATTTCATGTACACTGTGCCCATGATGGTTAGTTGATAAAGGTGTTAAGTTGAAGAAATAGTTTATCCCATATGCCTACTAGTTTTGTGTGTTATTGAAATTTATTGGATTACATTGTAAAAGATGATTGTTTTAAAATTGGAAATAATAAATGGGTTTGGAAATAGAGAATTATTAAAGTGGATAAGATAAGTTATGTTGCTTAGAGTAAAATAAGTGTAAAAAATTATAAGAACATAATTTCATCATTGAAAGAATCATAAAACTTTTATATTTAAAAATGATATTTATTTATTTTTTTATAAAATAAATAGTTGATAATTTAAAAGGATTTATAATGATATTACTTAATTATTAAGAATTTTTTAAAAAGACATACTTATAATGCATATTTTTATTTATGATTAAAGGTAATAAACTGAATCGTGTTTAATGAATGCAAGTAGTCATAACTTTTACAAAAGTAATTCTATAACAACACACTAATACATACATGATATTTAAAGTTTAAAGTAATAATTAGTAAGTAGCTTAGTTTGATGGTACGTTATGAATTAAGGTTGTTCACATAAATATTATTGAAGAATGACTATACAAAATAATAAATGATTTTTTAAAACTAAATAACAAGAATAAATTCATAGTAAAAGTATTACCTTATATGTTTTTAAAACCTATGAATTAATAAAATCTAATAACTGTAATAGAAAAATTATATAATGATATTTTAAAAATAAGAAATATTTTTTTTAAGAAAATGTTCTGTATCTTATATTTTAAGTCATTTGATTTGTCTTGAAAAAGTACCTGAATATGAATAAATAGAATTCTATCAGAATGTAAATAATGTAAATAATTTTATTGTCAAGTTTGTTAATAAAATTGTTAAACTTGTTTTATAAGTCTTGGTGTTGACTCAGTTTCTTCACATCACAGTTACATAATCACAGATAATTATAATGAAGACATAGTATTTGCACATCATAAATAAAATTGTTATTTCAGCATTATAATGTTTTATTGATATATTTTATTTAAGAAGTTTCACTTATTATATCATTATGATGGTCATGGAATAATTACCAAAGATTTACATTAAATTATATTAGTAATGATTGCCACATATTCTCAGATTATAATATCATACTAAATATATTATTTAAGATGCCATATGAATAATAGAAAATTACATTACATTTGTTTGTGTGATATCTAAGAATAACATTATAAGTAAAAAAGATAGGAGAGTGGATTATAGATTAAAGATTAGTATTACTATTGTGTTATTATTAGTATTATTAAATTGTAGTTAGGAATGATATTAAATCTCTTATCATACTTGATTACAAAAGTTATAATTAATTTATCATTGTTTTAAGAGAACCTGAGATAGTTTGAGCTAAATCAATTTTATGAAGATATTCAGATTAATTTATTAAGAGTTATGTACTTGATTAATTTTGATTAAAGATGTAAGAGTACTATAAATGTAATATTTAAGTAATACGAGTAGGGATAGTATACTTATACCATTAACATGATATCCAGTGGGAGATTAACTTAATGTATTCGCTCTGCCACTTGTAAACTCACTTCATAGTCTCATGATTTGATTAGATATTCATTTATTTCATTTTATAAAACAAAACTATATTATTATTTATTAATTAAGCTAATTTAATCATTGATATTCTTAAAAATATGGTTATTGTTAATTTAGATACAATTTAAATAAACATAGTTATTTATCTGAGCTAGATCAAGTGATTATGATTATATATTTCCTGGAAGTGAGGGTACAATATATATATATATATATATATATATATATATATATATATATATACCCTATATATATATATATATATATATATATATATATATATAATAAACCATATGCAATTTAAAGTTAGAGCTTTACTTACAAATTTCTAATACTTAAGTGTTAATTTTGACATTTATTAAACATTTTTTTTTTAAACAAGAGCTTAAATAGAACAGAATTATACTCATAAAAACGTTTCATTTTTCTAATTAAAAAAAAAAAAAACAATGAATATCAATCTCAAAAAATATATATAAATATATCACTTACATTAATAAAGTTATTTATTCCCTTTTCAAAGTTCAACTTGTTCCATTGTTTTATTCCTTTATATTTCTTTAATATTTGAATGCATTCTAGCCAATGTTAAATTTTGAAGAAAATATCAAGTCAATGAAAATTATTAGTTTCCAAATGCATATATATATATATATATATATAGATGATAAACAAAAATGCAAGTTAAAAAACTTGCTAACGCTTGTATTTATGTCCACAGATGGCGTTCTACCAAAAACACCTATCAAGCGTATGTTTCGTTTACATAAACGTCAGAGTAGTTAGTATTCACTATCTCTAACTATAATTCCACTTTCAGATCATGATTTCAAGCTATTTGCTATCATCAGTGAAAGACAGGAATAAAGAAACTAGATCTAAATACAAACTCTGAGCGTTTATGAAACAATTTCTATTCAGCTTGCAAGCGTGAATTTTTTAGACACGTAAGGTCTTCAAACTCAGCATAGCAAACCAGATAGCTATATGGGTCTGATCTCAGTTCAGCATCACCACATAGTAGAAACCTCTGCAATCTATATCATTGCAAGAAAGACCTCAAAGGTACATTTATGATAAACAAAAATGCAAGTTAAAAAACTTGCTAACGCTTGTATTTATGTCCACAGATGGCGTTCTACCAAAAACACCGATCAAGCGTATGTTTTGTTTACATAAACGTCAGAGTAGTTAGTATTCACTATCTCTAACTATAATTCCACTTTCAGATCATGATTTCAAGCTATTTGCTATCATCAGTGAAAGACAGGAATAAAGAAACTAGATCTAAATACAAACTCTGAGCGTTTATGAAACAATTTCTATTCAGCTTGCAAGCGTGAATTTTTTAGACACGTAATGTCTTCAAACTCAGCATAGCAAACCAGATAGCTATATGGGTCTGATCTCAGTTCAGCATCACCACATAGTAGAAGCCTCTGCAATCTATATCATTGCAAGAAAGACCTCAAAGGTACATTTATGATAAACAAAAATGCAAGTTAAAAAACTTGCTAATGCTTGTATTTATGTCCACAGATGGCGTTCTACCAAAAACACCGATCAAGCGTATGTTTCGTTTACATAAACATCAGAGTAGTTAGTATTCACTATCTCTAACTATAATTCCACTTTCAGATCATGATTTCAAGCTATTTGCTATCATCAGTGAAAGACAGGAATAAAGAAACTAGATCTAAATACAAACTCTGAGCGTTTATGAAACAATTTCTATTCAGCTTGCAAGCGTGAATTTTTTAGACACGTAATGTCTTCAAACTCAGCATAGCAAACCAGATAGCTATATGGGTCTGATCTCAGTTCAGCATCACCACATAGTAGAAGCCTCTGCAATCTATATCATTGCAAGAAAGACCTCAAAGGTACATTTATGATAAACAAAAATGCAAGTTAAAAAACTTGCTAACGCTTGTATTTATGTCCACAGATGGCGTTCTACCAAAAACACCGATCAAGCATATGTTTCATTTACATAAACGTCAGAGTAGTTAGTATTCACTATCTCTAACTATAATTCCACTTTCAGATCATGATTTCAAGCTATTTGCTATCATCAGTGAAAGACAGGAATAAAGAAACTAGATCTAAATACAAACTCTGAGCATTTATGAAACAATTTCTATTCAGCTTGCAAGCGTGAATTTTTTAGACATGTAATGTCTTCAAACTCAGCATAGCAAACCAGATAGCTATATGGGTCTGATCTCAGTTCAGCATCACCACATAGTAGAAGCCTCTGCAATCTATATCATTGCAAGAAAGACCTCAAAGGTACATTTATGATAAACAAAAATGCAAGTTAAAAAACTTGCTAACGCTTGTATTTATGTCCACAGATGGCGTTCTACCAAAAACACCGATCAAGCGTATGTTTCGTTTACATAAACGTCAGAGTAGTTAGTATTCACTATCTCTAACTATAATTCCACTTTCAGATCATGATTTCAAGCTATTTGCTATCGTCAGTGAAAGACAGGAATAAAGAAAACTAGATCTAAATACAAACTCTGAGCGTTTATGAAATTCACGCTTGCAAGCTGAATAGAAATTGTTTCATAAACGCTCAGAGTTTGTATTTAGATCTAGTTTCTTTATTCCTGTCTTTCACTGATGATAGCAAATAGCTTGAAATCATGATCTGAAAGTGGAATTATAGTTAGAGATAGTGAATACTAACTACTCTGACGTTTATGTAAACGAAACATACGCTTGATCGGTGTTTTTGGTAGAACGCCATCTGTGGACATAAATACAAGCGTTAGCAAGTTTTTTAACTTGCATTTTTGTTTATCATAAATGTACCTTTGAGGTCTTTCTTGCAATGATATAGATTGCAGAGGCTTCTACTATGTGGTGATGCTGAACTGAGATCAGACCCATATAGCTATCTGGTTTGCTAAGCTGAGTTTGAAGACATTACGTGTCTAAAAAATTCACGCTTGCAAGCTGAATAGAAATTGTTTCATAAACGCTCAGAGTTTGTATTTAGATCTAGTTTCTTTATTCCTGTCTTTCACTGATGATAGCAAATAGCTTGAAATCATGATCTGAAAGTGGAATTATAGTTAGAGATAGTGAATACTAACTACTATGACGTTTATGTAAACGAAACATACGCTTGATCGGTGTTTTTGGTAGAACACCATCTGTGGACATATATATATATATTCAATTTTTTTAAGATTTTTCTCATTGAAAAATAAATAAATAAATTGAAATGTTGAATACAATATATTAATTCTAGCTGCTTCCAAATTGTTAATAAATTTACCATTATAGATAGCTACATCAAATTTCAGCTTCAGACACCATGAAATTCATATGTTGAAATTTTGCCTAGTTTTTCTTTTAAAATTGATCTGGGATTAAAAAAAAAGAAGAAAAGGTGCAGCTCCTGAACTGCAATAATATATTATTCACCACTCCATTATTGACATGTTTACATACAATAGATTATCCAATTATTCTGAAGAATAACGATTCCAAAGAAACAAAGTACACCTAATTTTCTCCTTCAATTTCCTTTATAATAATTTTAATAATCAATAATGGTGATCTTTTTCTCTGTTGTTGTTGGTGTTGTTTTCACATGCCCCCCGGAACATGCAGTTTTGAAAACTATTGTTACATATGTTTTTTTTTAAACAATTAACATTCAAAAAATAAAAATATTAATCATATAAAAAAATATTAAATCAAAAATTTATTTGATAGCTTTTAAATATATAATATAAATAATAACATTACATTTTTTTAATAATCACTACGAATAAAATAATCTTTTTTATAATCAACAATTTATATATCTCTATTTATTTATAATAATTAGAACATGTCACTATTACTATTAAAAATCTCACTATTATAAATAATAACAATAATAACAATTAAATATTTAAAGCAATGTACCATCAACAAATAAACAAAATAATAAATCCAACCAACAATAACTATAACTAATAACCATAAACAATAACAACACTCCATATATATATATATATATATATATATATATATATATATATATATATATATATATATATATATATATATATATATATATATATATATAAAAAATATTGTATTCCCAGTTGGTTGAAAAGATAATATTATATCTTCTTTATCTAGACAGAGAGAGAGTGAGAGAGAGAGAGAGAGAGAGAGAGAGAGAGAGAGAGAGAGAGAGAGAGAGAGAAAATCAATATCTCTCACATTTTAAAAATACCTTCTGATATTCTGTTGATGTGTAAACAGACAGAATAATTTGTCAGAAGGATAGTACAATCCTTTTATTATATGGAATATTTTATATAAGCATTTTACATTTATTAAATTTTGCCTATGAATTAGCATATCCATTTTAATAATAGAATGTAGGCTATTCTTCATTGTCTACATGTGTGTTTCTTGTTATAACAAAACATTATTATTATTTTTAAAATAACTAATTGTTAGTTAACTTACAAAGTTGATTTGTTTAATACACTATTAGTTCCTGCATAGGACAATGGGATAATTCTATTTTAACTTTTATTGTTAGACTTAATTTTATCTTGCAATTGTATTGGCAAGAATTTGTGATCATTTTTATCTGATAAGTATATGTAGTAATAGTGGCATCTAATATAGTATCATTGATATTATGAATGGATAGATAGAGCACTATCCCATTACTTATTCCAGGAGAGGATTGTATTGTTGAGGCTGATAAATAGTTATTGCTTAGTTAGCACAGTTAATCCAAGAGATGATTATATCCATCACCTGTATTCTGTTTCCTATGATGAGACAATGTCCACACATTTTGTATTTAGAAAAATGTATTGTAATTGTCCATTTTATTGTACAAATCTATAATGTTGTTTTGTAGTGCCTCTCTTTATTGTCTGATCCATCATGATAGTATGTAGTTATTTTTCCATGTATGGTGAAGTTTTATTATTTTAAAATTAAATAGCAATGATAGGATAAAGTTATATTCAGGGTCACTGGTTTATCTATAGTCTTTGCCTAATTGTGAATAGTGTATGTCTGATATTGTAGTATCTTCATCAGTTTATAAGAAAATCAACCAAAACATTTCTAGTTATTATAAAACTTCTGTATGGCATAACAAGAGATACACGTGTACAATGTTGTTTATTTTCTTCAAGCAGTGATTTGCCAATAGATTGGTAATATAGATTAAGGATTAGAATGATTATGTTGTGGACATAGGCAATGTTTTGGTGTCATGTATACATTTGACTTCTGATGTCTATTCCCACATTAATATAATAAATCTTTTAATATCAAGTGATAATAATTGTTATTTGTGCTGAATATGATTGCCTTTATATAATTTTCTGATATAAATGAAATAGCTATAGAGTGTAATGTGCTACTTTATAAACTTAAGGTTTAGATTTTCAAATTTTCACTTATCCCAAAAAATTGAATACATTTTATTTTATAACTTGAGTGCTAATTTATGTTAAACTGAGTTTTACCTAGTGGATAATGATAGTGATAATAAATATATCACTGTACTATACTATTTTATATACTATGTGTGTATTCAATGGGATATACATTTTTTATACATGATTATATATAATGTCTGACTTAGTTCAGATGTTTCTGAAATAAATTTGTAAATAGTGTAATTATTTAGTTGTCTGTAGTCTTATTGCTAATCACCATAAACGTCATTATTGTTATTGCTATTGGCACTTTACCTCATTATTTTGATGTCAACATCAATCAATATAAGATATTTAACTATATGTTAGTATATCATAATAATTTTGTTTAAGCCCTATAGTTTAAGAGTACATATAAGGCATCATCACTTAATAATCAAAATATTGTTAACCTAGATTGCATATTATTTTAAATAGAAAATTAAAAGATAAAACACTCAATTTTGATTTAATCAGTTTATTTGAACCTACATATATATCATTCACCGATCTTGATCACATTGCTCATAATTATATGACAAAATGAAGTTGGTAGGTTATTCTGTTTAGTTATTAAAAGTTTCTTAGTATTTGTTGAAGCTTAAAGTTTATAATATGTATGGACTTTATAAAGTTTATCTGGAATTAACACATATTGTTTGTTAATTCTTTTTTTGTATTAAGAGCTGTTCTGTGTTCTATATTTGAGTAATAGCAAAATCCTTCCCACTGACCCAAGTATATCTTGTAAAATAATAATAATAACAAAATTATTTGAACATGGAGAAGATTAAGTTATTATGTTGCAGTGTAGAATTTGAATTTATGGTAAATTTTATATCTACAATTAGATATTGTACTAAGAATTGAATTGTTATTTTCACCATTTTTATTAAAGTCAATAAAACTTTAAGGTGTAAATTGTGTTTTTTGTCTTAAAATGTACACCATGTTTTGACTTTATACTGAATATTA
Source organism: Epiperipatus broadwayi (assembly GCA_028023455.1). NCBI lineage: Eukaryota > Metazoa > Onychophora > Udeonychophora > Euonychophora > Peripatidae > Epiperipatus > Epiperipatus broadwayi. The sequence goes on along the minus strand of JAQFVV010000084.1, from coordinate 1,248,155 downwards.
TGGTTTTTGACGAGCTTGGAATTCCTATTTTATTTAGTTTATCTTACTATCATTTAATACAATATTGGTTTATTGTTCAAGAACTCATTCTCCTTTATCATCATTGTTCTTCTATTTCATCATGGTCTTTCTTTTATTTCATCATACTCATTTGATCTTAATTCATTATAATAATTGATTCATCCTTCACTGTCTTTTATTCTATTATCATCTTAATCATTCATTAGCTCTTATACATCTTCTTATTTTTTCTTTATTCTTAGACTCGTTTCATTTTATTAATTAATTATTACTTATTTTCATCATCCATTTAGTTATCTACAGTCTAACTTACTTATTACTTAATACATAAATTTAATTTTATATTCATTCCATACACCTAATTATTGTTTATTTATTGGTTCCATGAATATTAAATTTATTTCATGATATTTTGTTTGTGGATTTTAAGGCTTTTTTAACTAGAAGTTATTATCTTCATGGAAACTTTGTGACATTCTTTAGATTTATTGTTTCATGCTAGTTTAGTTGAATAAAGAAATTATATATTTAGTTTAACAATTTCTTTTTATGCTTATATTCTTGATTATTCGCGTAGTGAACATTACTATATATATATATATATATATATATATATATATATATATATATATATATTAAGATATATATATATATATATATATATCTTGTGATGGTACAGATTATGATGCTAAAACTCAGGGTAATGAAGTATAATTTTATGTGCAGTCAAATATTAATGTATTTGATAACAGAGTGCATTTTATTGTATCTAACTACATTTAAGAAATAAATAAACTAAGTTTCCAATATATTAACACTGTATGGATTGAATTTTAACCATAGCGAAATAAAGTAAATATTTAAACATATCTCATGTATTATATAAATATCTAAACTGTGTGTGTATGTTATTTGTATAAAAGGAGTTTAGATTAAATATTATACCTAAATGATTATATTTTTTCTCCCCAAAATCATTTCTTTTGAACTTCACAAATTATAATATTGTGTAAGTAAATTATGAAATAACATTCTCAGGGTTTTAAATAAGACATAAAATATATGTGTATAATCGTATTCATATTAATAATGTGACCAGAGCGAATAATAATAAGTAACAAAACTTTATCTAAATAATACACGAAATGAAATTAATTGATATGACAATGATCTTATTAGTGATTTAATAAAAAAAATACCCTGTTGTTTTCTGATTGAAAGAATAATAGACCAAATGTGGAATTTTATAATATAAATCTTTGAAGGCAGAAGTTCAATTATTGACAGGAATGCTTGAAAATAAATGATGGATTAAAATTGCAGATGACATATAGACATGCACTGATTGGAATTATTTTAGATTATTTTTGATGCATTGAAAGCAATTTTGGACCTGAAAAATTGTATCACAATCTTTAATCTATCAATGTTTTTTTTTTCTATATGATGACAATATTTTAAACAAGTGGAAATAATATTTTAATCATTATTGAATAATCATCCAAAATTGAGATTACAATACCAAATTACATATCCATTTTATCAACTAATTTAGATTTAGATATCCATTGTAATGAAGTCAAAACAGATGTTTTTCCAATAATTTGTGATGATGGTATTTTACTTGTAATTATATATTGGATTTTGTCTTCAAAATAGAAAGACAGCAGATCCTAATCAAATAACAGAAGACATTTTTCAAATACAATAATGATATGTTAGATTAAAAAATAGATTTTTTAGTCAATTCTGGACCATGAAATTGTGCAATCAAACCTTAAGGATGCTTTTATTGTATCATTGTTTTAAAACAAAGGAATGGCAAAATTGCAGTAATTATTATATAATACCAATATGATCAACTACAGCAAAAACAACTCAAGCATCTTGTTGAATAAATTGCTTCCACTTATAGCTGAATAATGATCTCAAAGTATTTTGAGTATAGAAAAATCAAAAACACTACAGACGTCATTTCTGTTGCAATAAAAATGGAAGAAAAGAATTGGTAACAAAAGTGTGATTTGTATATTTCTTTTATTGATTTAGTCACTTGATTCACTTGGTATTGTTTGAAATTAGTTAGTGGTTTACAATATACTGTTTATACATGACAAAATGAAAGGAAGGGTTTTTACTACAAGTGGAAAATCTGAGGCTATTGAAATGTAAACTGGTGTTAAATAAGCATGTATACTAACTTTTATGTTGTTTTCAATTTTTATGACAGTGACCTTTAAAATACTTTGTAAGTGGGTTTAATCAAAAAAGAATCAAGATATAAAACAGGTTTGATAATGCAATTCTTAATTTAAATCAATTAAAAACAAAAATTATGTTTTGGAATTCATGAGTTTACTAAATTCAAAATGTTTTAACTACAACTTATAAATGTCTTGATTTATTATTTAATTAGCCAATTGTGAAAGAAAATATACAACTTTTTTTATTGGTTGGTTATTATTTGGCAAATGTAAGTTGGTTTAAATACTTTGGTAGTTATATAAGAAGAAAAGTGATTTAGATATTGAGATCCAACATAGATTGTGATGTGCTGCTGCTGCTTCTAGCAAATAAATTAAAATATGGAGATTTTCATCACAAAGAAATCAGTTTTGCAAATACATTATGAATATGAAGAGCTTTTATTTTTTCCAATTTATTAAATGAAAATGGAACGATATTAGAAAAGTTTATTTTAAGGACGTTTTTTACAATTTTTAAAATATCATGGCAATATAATAAAATCAATCAATATGTTCTTCAGTTTGCTGGATGTGATACTATTGAATCCACTACTAGAAAATCAAACCTTTATTTAATTAGACATATAAAATAAATGGCCAATGGAAGGCTTCTTAAATGAATGTTTTTTTTTTTTAAATAAAATTGATCATTGCTTTCATAAGGGAGATAGACTCCATCTATGTTCAAGCATTATTTCAAAACATTCTAAAGAAATGTCATTGTTTCCATTGGGGGAGGGAATAGAGAATGAAATACATTAGAAAGTTACAAATAGATATGCACTTCAAGTACATTAGGAAAAATGTTTTCTACTGAGGAAACTAAAATACAACCTTGTCAACTAGTGGGTGACCCGAAAAATGGACTAACATGTTCCATAAGTGAACATAATCGTAGTTCACAGATTGATTTGTATACTCATTGCAATTCAAGGCAAACTATATTTAAAAAAATGAAAATAAATACTGATTGTTTTAGTTAAGAAATTCCAACCTAATGATAACTATTATAAATATTAACTAAACTTTATTTTATAAACCGAAGTAGTTATCTAGTGTTAAATTGAATTAATAATACACGATTTATTTTATTATAAACTTTTTGTCATTAGATACTTTTATTATTTCCAGAGGAAATAAAAAAATCATTAGTAAATTATATTACTATAAATCTTGATAATATTAAATAAATAACGTACATAATAAAAAATGCAGACACGTGTAAAATAGTCTCAATTTTTGACAAACCACAAGGTAAAAGTCATTCTTTCGTTTATTAAAAACTGTTGAGAAATACTTTAGTATAAGTGGTAAAGAACAGCTAATGTTAAATCTTTCAACAAGAGAAGAAAACAGTAAAAAGAAAAACTTTACTCAAGTAACAAATGATTTCGGTAAAAAGTAAACAAAAACTATAAAAAAAGACAATTGTATACCACATATATTCCCATATTAATTATTTTAATAATATAACAAAGATGATAGGCGTACATTCTAATAAAATAAATAAATTGTAGTTCTAATAAAATTATAATATAAAAATAAGTTTTATTAAATGAGATATTTTTGTCGGTCTACCAAAACTGCAGTGACTATTAGCACTTTTAGTTGTCTCTCCACAGATGTAGTTCGAATCTAGAGCAGGTAACATTGACAAAATTTTAGACCACACACAAATTGTTTTCTGGCTGTTAAGCCATAATCATGTCAGCTATGATTACTTTGCCAATTTCCCAAACATCACATCTAGATAATAAAGCAAGAGCTAAAAATTTCTATCCATCATTCTAAAATTTGAAATTGTTATAAATAATGTCTTACTGTTTGTTTGTTTTTTGGCAGTTTGTTAGAAAGTTCTTTGATCTGTACTCTGATTAATTAAAAGGTTGTTTAATTTGTATTTATGAGTCATTTATTGCTTAAATGTTGAATATATTTATTTAGATAGTAGAAAAATATTTTTTTTTTTTAGTTTTTTTTAAACTCACGATTATATGTAAATCCCGATTGTTGAGGTTCTGAATCAGCAAATTGTATTAATCAATTTCATTTTTCTAGCTTTGTTTCTAGCACAACAATAAGTGTGAAGGGTTTTTTTTTTTTTTTCGGAGAAAAATGTTCTTGAGTTGTTTGTTTTTTTGTTTTGTTTTTTTAATTTATCGTGGCAAGAAATCTGCTATTATAGCATAGATATTTTCAGACAGATATAACATGATTTCTTCTATGAAAATAGCAACTCTATTATATGCATTATTAATCAATTCATAAAAAAATATTTTTAATCATTGTATCCTCTTACATATTTACTTATAAGAATGAACCTGTCAATATCAGATCCTCTTTTTTTTTTTTTACAAATATTATTTTTTTATACTCGGCTATATATACATGTTTCTATATTTATTACAATAAACAAGCACATCCCTCTACCTTATTGTCATTTATAATAAGTTTGAGTAATTAGCGCTTACCAGAGGTTGATAAGTTACATTCCCAAATCTAGTTCTGACTTTTATTTTTATCACTAATGCTTGGAATTCAAATCTAAATGTAATACAGTTGTGCATGTAGCAACCAACATTAGCTCTGCATATATTATAAATAAATCAATAGATAGGTGAGTATCAGATAAATAAATAAAAAGATGAAAATTTAAATGGGTCGACTTATGAATGGATGACAGATAAAGATTGATATATAAATAAATAATTATATAAATATAGATATATTACTAATTAGATCTGTAGATAGACAAATATACAGATAGATAGATAGATAGATAGATAGATAGATAGATAGATAGATAGATAGATAGATAGATAGATAGATAGATAGATAGATAGATAGATAGATAGGTAGATAGATAGATAGATAGATAGATAGATAGATAGATAGATAGATAGATAGATAGATAGATAGATAGATAGATAAATAGATAGATAGATAGATAGATAGATAGATAGATAGATAGATAGATAGATAGATAGATAGATAGATAGATAGATAGATAGATAGATAGATAGATAGATAGATAGATAGATGTGCACATCAGAATAAATTGTGAGGTCTTAGTAAACTTCAGGGATTATTAATAGTACTATAAGTAAAATTTAAGGGAATCTATTATTTAAACTATCAGCTATCAGATACATTACACAAAGGTTTATTCAATTGTAAATATCTGTCCTGTGTTAAATATCCCAACTATTTAAACTCTATCATTGAATTGTATACTGTGCTGGTTAATTTATTAATACATATTATTTTGTTAATTGCTAGATTTGTACAACATTTTTCTTACTATTATCTGCCTTTTTAATTATAATTGTGCTAAAAATATGTTCTCTCTATAAACTAGTGGGATATATATATATATATATATATATATATATATATATATATATATATATCCCACTAGTTTATATATATATATATATGAGTGATGATACAGCTGTGATTGAAATTCACATCAGTAAATTATAAATATTTTATAATAGAGGTCAAATGGAATCTCTGATGATAGATATTAAGTGTTGGCTGTCCATTACAATATATTAAAAAAAAAAAAAAAACATTTGCTAAAAATTTATATAATGTCAAATGGGAATATTTTCTATTGACAACTTCATTATTTCCTGTATTTTTTTAATTCAAAAAATATTTTAATATTTTATGAAATATTTTCATTATTTGAATTAATAAAATAAAGCATACAGACGTAATTGAGGATATGTTTTTTTTAAGTTTTCATTAAATATTTTACTCAAACTGAGAGCCAAAATGAAAGTATTTGTTCCATTATTTCATTTTTTATTTTTTATAAAGTTATTATCTTAATTGTATGATTATTTTCATTTTTGAACTTATACTTTTAATGAAATTTAACAAAAATATAAAGAATTAAGAATTTTTTTTCCATTGAAAAATAAATTTTAAAAAATGCATAAAGCAACAATTAACAAAAATTTTATGCATATAGTAATTTAATAATTAATTAATACTTCTTATAATTTCTTCATATTTCATAGTCTATATTAGAAAATCATATTTTGGAAAAAAAGTATGTACTGTTAACTTTATTTTAAAACAGTGTTAACATATAATCAATCAAATACTACTTTTTTCATTTTTTTTAAATTACCCTGTAATTCAGATTACACATAGTTATATAAAATAAAATTTTATTTAACATCACAATACTAGCCAAAAACTTAAATTCACTAAAATTTTTCCACAACCATGTTTTCATCTGTTACGAAATAGATTTTGTCAAGTAATTAATATTCAATGAAACATACAACGTATATATAAAAAAACATAATAGCTGTTCCATCATTCACTTTGAAAAACAACTTTTGTTAACATCAAAGTATGTCTTCATGAAATTAATGGCTTCAAGTTAAAAAAAAAAAATATCAATAAAGTTTTTTTTGAACTCTTCTTTTTAATTCAGTTTTCATAAAAATATCATGTGTATTGTCAACTAGTATTTTTATGACCTGTATTCAGTTTATGAGTATACAAGGCTGAGTTACGATATCTATTTTAACTTCATTCTTATGAACTTTAACTCTTTCATTTAGATATAATTTACTCTAACCTAAAAAAAATATGACAACTGCTAGGAATCTTATAAACTATCCTATATTTTCAATTAAATGATTGTATTGAACAACTCAGGATTTTTTCCAGGGCATTTTCATAGCACCCAATAAAAAAAAATTATAAATCAATTTACTAATTGATAACTTATATGGCAAAAAATAAATTCTTTATTTTCATTAATAATTAAAACTAATTTATAAATATATTTTTTAAATATAATATTTCTAATAAATTCATGATTATATCCTAAATCAATATAGTCAGATGCAAACTATCTTCTCTGAATATAAGTGTTATTTTCAAAATTATTAAGCTTTTTATTCCTAAAACAAAAATTCAATAAATATTTTTTTTGATTAAAAGATTGACAACTGTTTGGCCTTATCACATATATTAAATTGTTTGCCTTAATAAAATGACTACAAAATAAAACATCAACTTTATCAATGCTTAAATTTAAAAATGTTAGCTTAACAAATTATATTGTATCCCCTTAATAGTAAATTTAATATTATAATCAAACAAATTCAATATATCAAAAAAATAACAACAAACAGTCTTCAACATACCTAACAAATAATTAAAAAAAAAACAGAAAAATTATTAATAATACTACTCTTTAAAAAATAAATGTAGACAAAGAACCAACAAACCGACCCTTTTTATTTTTTATTTTTAAACACATCATTACATTTAACATGCATACAATCTTCTAATATCAATATCAAATCTGCAGAAAAATATTCTAATTTTTTTAAAGCATCAAGAAACACATTAATGCTTTTTATCATATCAACTAAAATCATATAAGTTTTTAATATCTAACCTACCAAAAATACAGTCTTTTCCTAAATAAAATCCATTTATTTTATTATATGCTTTAAAAAAGAAGATGCACAAAATTTACCTAAATGCATATAAATCTTAAAAATACAAGAAATTTGGAAAGTTTGTCAACAGTTCTCCCCCCCCCCCTGTAAAATCAAATATACACTTTAAAGGATAAATTATCTTTATGAGATTTAAAATTAAAAAAAAAAACCTTTTGGAGCAGAACATCAATAGGATAACAATTTAAATAAGTAGATTTATCTAAACCAAAATTATTTACCATAATTTTATAAACATGGATATTCTAATAGCTGCCAAACAAAGTTAGTTTTTACAATAGGCATTAAAATAATTTGTTAATCATTATAATCAAAGTGTGCGTGTATTAGCACATACATATAATGAATGCTGCATTTCAAACCCCAAAGATGATTAGCATAGATGGTTAAGCATGAAGTTTGATGTGATTAGACATTGACTGCATCATCATTTGTTTCAAAACAAATACATTCCCATTCTGATATATTCTTAATTTGGTTTTAATAATCTTGAAAAGTAGACATTTCTTTGTTTCAAATAATTTTACTTTTATCCATATGTTGAGTTCACTTTAGTTTTGCATAAATGTTATAAAAGTTAAAATGCCTACATATTTTATCTTGCTTACTTATCGAATTATATATCAATGTAATACTCATATTTTTGTTCCTTCTGTTCTGATATTACATAATAACACTTTGACACCTATATATAACCTGTTCTTTTCATTATTTCAATATTTTCCTGATATTATGATTCCAAGCTATTTTAGCAAATTTATTGATTGTCAATTTAACCAGCAGAGATGTAATTTGTTTTATCCTTTCATATTATTAAAAACTTGATAATATAAAGTTTGAGATCTTATAGTTGATCATCATTAATTACTTGTCATTTTAAAATAATGATGATGTTTAAAAGATTTCAGAAAACTTTTTTTTCTACACAACAAATCCAGTTACTTGTTTTGTTATTTCTGATCTGTAATATTTTTTAATCTCCAATTTTCCCTTTGATTTTTTTTTCTTTTCAACATCTGCATGCTAATTTATTTCAAATCATGTGTTTCCATTGGTTAATTTTCCCACTTCTCTGATTTTAAACATTTAATGACTTGCTTGTTGCTGAACTATTTTTAAAAACAAATATTATCTCTTTAAAATATGTATTAGTAATAAAAAACAATACTTCTAATGAACTTAATAAAACTACAATTTAAATCATTTTCATTGTATTTTTATGCAGATTAAATTCAAGATTAATCCCATAAACTTTTAATCACAAAATTCAGAATATATTGTTAGTTATTTAATTTAAAAAATAAATTAATACTTCACTGGAAATAATTATTGCTAACTAATACCAGATATCATATGCATCATTATTCATCTATATATGAATGGGAGAAAAAATGATAAATGAAGCAAAGAAAAGAAGGGGGTTGATAAAGAAATTAACAATGTTTTCATATAATAAATATGATGTAGCTAGAATTGTATGGAAGGGAGTGGTAGTAGCAGGGTTAACATATGGGAATGATGTGTTTTGTGTTAGTAAAGGGATATTAAATTACTTAGAAAAAGTACAAAGGAAAGTAGGAAAATATGCGTTAGATGCAGAGGTGCAGCCAGCAAAGGTGGCAATTCAAGGAGAAATGGAATGTTCAAGTTTTTATATGAGGGCTGCAAAAAGCAAATTTAAAATGTTCAGTAGATTGCAGTTTATGTATAATAAAAGAATAGCCAAAATAGTATTTAATTAGGTGACAAGTAAAGGGCAGGCAACAAGATGAGTGAGATAGGTAATGTGGTATGCAGAAGATTTGGATAAAAAATTTATGTCAGTATCCTTGTACAAAAGATGAGATGATTGTGCTAGGAGGATTGTTGAGTGTTATAGTGGTAAGGAGTGTGAAAAAGAATAGATGCATTAATAAAAAATAAGGAGTTGGAGAGTAAAATGAGTTTAAATATAGAAGTAAACAGAACATTGGATGTGAGTTAATTTATGATAATAATAAGGAAAGTAGTTTATTGTTTAGGGCTTGAACAGGATCTTTAGCAACAATGGAATATACATGAATATGGAAAAATATGGGTTGTTTAGTCTGAAATTTGTGTAAGGAAGGCATAGAAAATATTAGGTATTTGTACTTCAGTGTAAATGCTTGGAAGCAAAAAAGGATACAAATAATAAAGTTATGGAAGATAAAATATGAACAAAGTGATTATACAGAAAATGACTTATTGTCTTTTATGTTAGGTTTGGGAAAATCTAAGGGGGATTTGGATATGAAGGTCATGGAGTTTACAAAGATTATGTTGTGGAAATGGGATGGAGCAGATTATGGGAAAACAAAGGGTGAAGAAGGGAAAGGTAAAGTGGCTAACAGTTTTCTCTGGACATAGTTGAGGAGAAATTCCTGACTCCATATAATGAGAAGCCACAATGCATCACATCACATATAACACATATTTTCATTTATCAGATTACATTTGAACTCCCCTATAAATGTAAATATTATTAAACAAATTATTTTTAACAGATATTATTAAATTATCCTTTAGTATTTTATCTCTTATATACCTTTGAAAATAAATATTTTAACAAGATTTAGAATTTATATTACTTTAAATTAACTAAGTCCAACTTCAAATACTATGATACTAAAATGACTGTTATTTTTCATAGTTTAATAAGTGAATATTTTTGATTTTATAAAATATAAAACTATACATCTTAAAATATATTTAAATTTGTTTTATGATGGGGTGTACCAATAAAAAGGACATGATATATATATATTGTAACCATATATTTTACTGTAAAATATAAATATTGATAGAACTGATTTAAAAATTTCTCTGTCTTTTTCTTGGTGAATTGATTGGCTTGGTTTGGACTTTGAACAGACTATTTGCTTGCATTCAAGATAATTTATTGGTGAGAATAAGTAATATTTTGCTTTGCTTATTGTCTGTATTATTTTAATGTATTTAAAATTGCTTTTTTCCATCCACTGATTTGGGTCAAATATTTTTAACCTGTAAGAAATCAATAGCACACATTAAGTTTAGTAAAATATGATTAAAAATAATAATAATAATTCTTATTTATTTAAAATAATCTTAGAAAATATTTTCATTTAAATAGATAAAAATATAATAAATACATGTGTGATTTCAGTGAAAGACAACGTTTGTTTGTATTATTATTTAAGAAAAAAAATGGTGTAAGAATAAAATGTAAGCAAAATATGTTAAGCATATTTTTAAAAAAATAATTAATAAGCAAATGGATTAACCAAGAATTTTCATACAAATTTAAACATAAAATGGTGATATTTAATAATAGTACGAGTTGCTATATTTAAAGGATCTGTTCAAATCTGCCGGCCAAGTGGATCAAATTGCTAATAATTTTCTCAATATCTACATTTGAATATGTCGGAATGCTTAACTTTAAAAGTAGAATTAATAGCAGAAGTTAGTATGTTTTGGAATATTTTATTACATACAAATTGGCAACATTAAATAAATATTTTAATTATAGAAGTTTTTTGGATATGAGAACTTTATTTTTTTTTAAAAAAAAGAGGTTTAAAATCAACTTTAAATGTTAATTTTTATTGAAATGCTGGTTTAAGATTTCTGTGTAGCATTTAAATAATAAAGAATTGACTATCTTATCTGAATGTATACAGCCAGTAAAGTATTTACTATTTAATTTGTTTACTACTTGAATAATAATAACAGCCTTTAAACAATTAACTAAAACTAATTTCTGATTTATATCGCCAATGTTGATTTGTTAAATTATTTTGTTCTGATTATTATTCCTAGATTTAAATGTGGATAAATAAATTAATATAGCCTGGATATTATAAATTTGTAATAATACTATATAAAAATGTAGAATTTGATACCTTATGAAAAACATTTTCATTTAAACTCTACATGTCGTGTTTTTGCAATTATCTCATAATCATGGAGCCATGTAAAATTCATTAATTTAAAAGTACTCATAATAACTAGAACCAACAGATAAAAGCACATGTAAGGAATTCAGCTATAATTTATAATTAAAAAATAAAAATAAAACAAACTAACTCCTTTTTAAAACTTGTTTTTATATGACTATAATCATGAAAAAAAAATCCAACTTTTCGACCATTTTATATAGTCTTTTTCAAGGTACACTTATCTCACTCCCCTTTCCTATTATAATGTGTATTTGCTGTTCAAGACATTTTATCTTGATTTCATGGATAATATTTAATATTATAAAAATTTTGTACACTTTTATTTATGTATTAAGTAAGAATGAATGAATTTTAATTTTTATTATTATATGAACTTATATGTGAGGTTCATGATTTATACTGTTACTATGTTTAAATTAAATTTGTTTGATTGAATAAAATATTTATTTGAGGAAATAGCACTTAAGGAAAAATCTTGAGAATTACTAATAAATTTATGGTGAGTGTCAACTTTGTATGAAGATTCTTGTGAGTCTTTTCAGGGTTTTGTTCCTATACTCATGTCACTTGGATTACATTGTTACTATGTTTATATTTTAAGCAAAATAATTCAGTATATTAGTTTTCCTTATTATTGAAACACTTTTCATTATGTATGAACCCACATATGCTACATTGCTAGTGTATTTTTGAATTGTCAGAATAATTGAGGAGGATTTTACATATGAAGTAAATATTAATATTGCTTTACAATGTTAAATGGCACTAGTCTGTGTTGAAGGTTAATCCACAGATTAATTAGTTGCCACTTTTTGTATTTTTAGACTCATTCCTGCACTTGTGGTTAATCCACAGAATTGTATAATTATATTTGTTGCTTCATGGTGGTATATAAACCCACAGGACATACAGTGTTGTGTCATTCCTATGTGTAGATGAATACATCCACATGAATAACATTTACTTCATAAATGTAAGTTTGGGCAAAGTATTATGTATTATTATGCTAAAATCATTTTCTTCCATCTATAAATATAACTTATAAGTTGAGTCATAAAGTGTAGCAGGGGGTCTTATTTAAATTACTCTTATAATGATTAACTGCTTGTTAATTAATATTTGATCTGAACTGAAGTTTGAATTTTCACTTCCTGCAAATTTCATATTATTTATTATGTTATTATAGGTTAATGGTATAGGTTTAGTTTTGGAACTAACACATTGGGTATTTCATGATTTGATGTTGAATTTCAGTATAATTTCCACGAGACAGAACTTAGATCAAATTATAATAAAATGTATGACTAGGCTTTTATAAAACTGTGCATATGATATATTTAGTAAAGTAAATAAATGGAATGATATTTTATTTATTTATTTATTTGTTTATTTATGTATTTATTTATTATATTAATACATCATATATCAATTATTTGTTAATCATAAAATTGTAGATAAATGTTGATATATAATTAAACTTATTGTGCCTTTGCTATTTGTCAATCATAAAACCAGAAATCCTATTTCTTAAATAGAGCATACATTGGAGTACATACTGTTGTCAGCATTATATAAGAGTTATAGTAATATTCTGAAAAAAACATTTGAATGCTTTTGTCCTTGGTATTTTATGATGTGCGAGGTACAATAAAATCCCATTTGCCTTTTCCATCACTTTAGCTTTGTGTTGTTGATTCTAGTACATGATACAAAATTGATTGATTTTATAAACTTATAAACAGATTTACCAGGTAATGATATGATTGAATTTATTTGTTTAATGTTATAATTGTCATTCATCAATATAACAATAGTATCACAACTATTTATTAAATTATAAATGTAAGTTTATAAGGAAAGAACCCACGTTTTCCATGCTTATTATTATTATTATTATTATTATTATTGCAAAGCTCATACCTAGTCTAGCATCTGTACCAAAACCATACATGTCACTTTTAAAGAATAATCTTTAGTAGTTCTTGTCCATGATCAGCCATAAGGTCTCATGCAATGAAAAATTGCAAATTAAGGTTTTGAACGATAATAATATCCTAGTAATATGTCTAATGTACTTTCATATACTGCTACGATGGGGCTTCACGGTGTACCCTGGTTGTGAACAGATTAGATTATAATAATTTCATGTTATATCATTAATTTTGTTTGTTGTGATGTAATCAGACTTTGTGGTTACAGTCTTCAGTGTGCAATGTGGTAAGTTTAATTACTTACATTCATCACATGTGCTCCAGATTTTGGTTACAATATATATATATATATATATATATATATATATATATATATATATATATATATATATATATATATATATATATATATATATATATATATATAAATTTCTCTCAAATGGCAGTCTGAATCTGAAATCAGGGCATTCTTAGTACCCTCCACTTTTGGCCACAAACCACTGCATTGCAGGCAATATTACAACTTCTTGGAAATAAGGGCCATGATTTATTTTTGTCTTTCATGATTGCAAATATTAGGAAAGTCAACTGATATATTGATCAAGAACTAACAGGCAATTGACAAAAAGGAATGTGGTGTTTCTTGATCTTAAAGTCAGAGGTAAAAAAACAATAAATTCACTGTGCTGAATAATACATGTTGGTAACCACCATATTCATATTTATATACTATATAAATAATTACATAGTAATAACAGCTGCAATGATAAGAGCATATAGAGTAGAAATTAGAAAGTTGGCATCCATGGTTCCATTAAAATCTCCAAAAACTAATCAAATGGTCTTCTTTCAGTTAACAACATGTTTTTATGTACTTATAACTTTATATCACTTTCAAGTGAAGGAAGATTGCAAGATTTAGGATAAAAACTCTCATATTAAATGGGACATTAATGGACTTCCAGAAGTGATAAGAAATGTGAAAAGACAATTTATTTAAATAGTGTTCTTATACTGTACTACAAAGGCACTAAACATTGGAAGTACAAGTGTAGTAGGATTTATTATAAATAAAAAGTGGTAGAATAACATTGTGGAGTTTGATAAACAGAGCAAAACTCTCCATACAGTATTGCCACCTGTGCTAAACAGAGTATTCTATGGATGCTAGAAGGCTTGTGTATAAAATCCCTATCTAATGCCTACTCATTCAATATCCCCAGACTAGTTTCTGGCTTGTGGCTTTTGTCAGTGAGAAGCTTTGGATCTGAGAGCACTGGATGTGATCTTAGGATCTAATGCAACCCTCTAGCAACCACCTTTTATCTCTACTTAACTACAAAACTATGAGAATGAAATTAAAAACACAAAAAATATTTTCAATCTAAGCTCAATAGCTTATATAGTCATATGGGTCTGAACTCAGTTCAGCACTCATACATTTTGGTGTCTTTGGCTCTTTTACAACCATAGCCACCACTATCCTATTAGGCAGGATTGGTGTTAAACTATTAAGCATCACATGATCACATTTCCTATACTAGCACATTAATTGTTGATAAACAGAGCAAAACACTCCATACAGTATTGCCACCTGTGCTAAACAGAGTAATCAATGGATGCCAGAAGGCTTGTGCATAAAATCCCTATCTAATGCCTACTCATCCAATATCCCCAGACTAGTTTATGGCTTGTGGTTATTGAGCTTAGATTGAAAATATTTTTTTGTGTTTTCAATTTCATTCTCATAGTTTTGTAGTTAAGTAGAGATAAGAGGTGGTTACTAGAGGGTTGCATTAGATCCTAAGATCTAGATGCAGTGCTCTCAGATCCAAAGCTCCTCACTGATGAAGGCCACAATCCAGAAACTAGTCTGGGGATATTGGATGAGTAAGCATTAGATAGGGATTTTATGCACAAGCCTTCTGGCATCCATTGATTACTCTGTTTAGCACAGGTGGCAATACTGTATGGAGAGTTTTGCTCTGTTATCAACAATTAATGTGCTAGTATAGGAAATGTAATCATGTGATGCTTAATGGTTTAACACTAATCCTGCCTAATAGGATAGTGGTGGCTATGGTTGTAAAAGAACTAAAGACACCAAAATGTATGGGTGCTGAACCGAGTTCAGACCCATATGACTATATAAGCTATTAAGCTTAGATTGAAAATATTTTTGTGTTTTCAATTTCATTCTCATAGTTTTGTAGTTAAGTAGAGATAAAAGGTGGTTGCTAGAGGGTTGCATTAGATCCTAAGATCTAGATGCAGTGCTCTCAGATCCAAAGCTCCTCACTGACAAAGGCCACAAGGCAGAAACTAGTCTGGGTATATTGGATGAGTAGACATTAGATAGGGATTTTATGCACAAGCCTTCTGGCATCCATTGATTACTCTGTTTAGCACAGGTGGCAATACTGTATGGAGAGTTTTGCTCTGTTTATCAACAATTAATGTGCTAGTATAGGAAATGTGATCATGTGATTGTGGAGATTGTTAGTCCATAGATATTCAATTTAATAGTAGATATCAAATGCAAATATTTCAAGTGTATATTTCAACATGCTCCCATAGTAATGAAGTAGTAAAAGACTTCCATATGAATGTACAAAATACTTTTGATCAGACCTAATAATATTTTAAAGTTGTTATGGGAGAGTGTATGATTGAAATTGGTAAATAATTAAAATATGAAAGTGCTGTAAGTCAATTAGGTTATATGAAAGAAATGAGAGAGGATGTAGACTTAAAGACTTTGCAGGAAAAAAAAAAAAAAAACCTTTATAATATGAATTCTTTTTTCAAAAAAAAAATTCTATGAAAATGGATATAGAAGCATCCAAATAAAAGTACAACATAATTTAATTATATTTTGTCTAACAGAAAATATCTATTTCAAGATTGTAATGTTTTTATTCAACACAATAAGTGATTATTGATTAGTGAGTTGTAATATTTATGTTAAACAAAACTAGTGAGAGAAAAGTTATTAAGAAAAATAATATTCATAGTTTTTATTACTAATCTTTAGAAACATTCTAAAAAATTTATATTAGAACTTGCAAATCATTTTTAAATATTAACTGATTATGAAAATGATTCTGATTTGAATGAAATCAATAGGGAAAAACCTGATATACTTTTAAAAACTACAAAAGAGATAGTTGATAGAAATAAGCAACAAATGAACAACAAAATTATTACTGATATGAGAAAATTTATGAGGAAAATAAGGAATATGAAAATATGTAGAAATGATGAATTGGAAAAGTTTGAATATCTCATGTTTAATAGAACTGTGCAAAAGAGAGTTGATAATGATATAAGGAAGCTTAATCATTAATGGTCAAGGAAGGCTTTAAAAATGAATGAAAGTTTCAAGAATTTGATAAAACAACATTTTGATTATTGGTAGGGAACTTTATTCTGCAATAAAGAAAAAAAATGGACTTATTACTAAAATGAAAGATGGCATTGTGAAATGTGTAGAAAAGTTTAATCAAGAATTATATATTAATAGAAAACAAAGAGCAATACCTCCTACAACTAATATACATTATAAATTGACCAAGATTTTAAATAAAGAAGTGAAACATGCTCAGTAATGATGGAATCATAATTGATAGATTAAAGGAATCAGACAAAAAAAAATGGACAAACATATAAATCAAGTGTCTAAATTTTAAAAATGTATCAGATGATTGAAAAAATGTAGTATAAATATTAATATTTAAAAAAGTGATAAAGAAGATATTAGATATTACAGGCCTATCAGTCTTTCATCAGTTTCATAGAAATTTGTATCAAGATAATTATAACTCATCTATAGCAAACTTTGGATTTCAACTAATCAAAAGAACAAGCTGGATTTAATAGCAGTTTTATTACAGTGGATCATATCCAAGTATTAAGGGATATTATAAAAATGAACAATGAATATGGGTTGTCATTATGCTTTAGATTTGTCAATTATGGAAAAAACATTTGATTCTTTAAGCTTTTCTTTTGTGATTAAAGATTTGGATCATCAAGATACACAAAATATTGCCATATTCTTAAGAATATTTATAAAAAGATAACAGCAGCAATTAGATCATTAGTAAAATTAATATTGAGAAAATATATGACAGGGTGATTCCATATCTAAAAAAAAAAATAAAGTAGTGCTGCAAAAAAATATTCTGTGGATTTCAATGAAAAACTAAAGGAAGAAAAGTAAATGAAGAATATTTAATTAATCTAGATATTTGCAGTCCATTAGTTGTTTTTGCAAATAATGCTTTAGAGCTTCAGGAAATGCTTCAAGAGTTTATGAGATGAAAACAAGATAGTAGGTCCAAAAGTAAACATTAAAAACTCTAATATAATGTTCAATGGATTTTCTCAACAGTTAAAAATAAAGATTGATAATAATGAGTTAGAAGACATTATCAATTACAATTATCTTTCTTAGATTATTACTATAGGTGAAAACATAATTGATAAAATTAATCATAGAATTAAACTTGGAATGCTTTTGATAGAAATAACTTGATATTAAAGGAAAATATGTCTGTGTTTGAAAAGGGAAGTTTTTAATAAATGGGTTTTACCAATTTTTGCTTATGAATATAAGATTTGGACAATTAATAGATGAACAATATTGAGACTTCAGACCACTCAAAGAATTATCAAGAGATACTTATTATATGTAGCAAGAAGAAATTGAAAATTAAATACATGAGTAAAAAAACAATCAGGTGTTACTGATATCATTGAAGAATCATTAGATGGAAATGGAATTGTGCGGAATATATTATTAGAAGAGAGGATAAGAAATTGAAAGTTCTTACCTTAAACTGGATTCCAAGAGATTGTAGAAAAACTAGAAAAATACTATGTGATATGGATAGATGAAATAAGAAAATGGGCAGGGGTAATGTGGATAAAGAAGAAAGGATAGGGATAGGAAAAGATGGATTGAACTTGGAGAGACCTTCTTCCTGCAGTGGATTGCTAAGGTTGAAGATGATGATGATGATAATTTTTCTGTCATTTCGTGCAACATTTTTAATTCATTACATTCATAATGAACTTAAAATAAGGATTTGGAAAGTTTATCATTCTCTTTATTTTCCTGAAAAACATTTCTCTCCATATTGGTATCTTCTTCACATAATATTTTAATTTGTATTCCATGTTGAAGAAGCTCCTTAATTATAAAAATACCATCTTTTAACTTTTCTGATCTTGTTTTTTTTTCAACAATATATAAGGCTCAACTCTATATCTTCCCATTCCTTCCTCCTCATTCCACATGCTATTATAGATATAATTTGATCATTCTTAATTAATAAAACTTTTGCGATTTTATGCTTTTAAAAAGTATATATATCGTATATAGAGAGAAAAATCTGATTTCTACAAATGTATAATAGTTCCAGGCAATATAATTAGAATGATTGCAAATGACCATAATTATAATAATTAATTATAAACAAAATGCGTTTTATTTATGAATGGAAAAACGTAATTACGGTTTTTAACTTGTTTTCAAAAATGATTATGTTTCAGGCGAAATGATATATGTTAAAACTATTTCTAAAAAAAAAACAAAAAGTGTACTCGCAGATATAGTTTCATTCCTTAAGGCAAAAGTGATTGTATTTTATTGTATTTTAAAGACAAATGTAACAGATGACTTAAAAGTTTATCGCAGATAAAGTCAATAAATTCTCTCGGTTTTATTTGCTTATAAAGTATAAAACAAAGTATGTGTGTATAAGTTCCACGCACTCCGTTTAAATTATGTTTAACTTTGGGGGGAAAAAATATAAGAAGTAAAAAAAATGTTATTTTCAAAAAAGAAAAACTGAAAAAAAAAGAAAACTGTGTAATCTCTTGGGAATTAATAAAATTAATCTGTCGGTTAAAAAAGAAACAACAACAAAAAAAAACGCATTAAAATATTCAATTAATATATGTATTTATACATATATTTTTTAAAGTTTATAATCTGCATTAAACACGGGATGAAAAAAAATTTTTAAATCTGTATACAGACGCAATTTATTTTACAAGTATTTGCATAAAACCACTACTAGCTATTAATCAAATATTGATTAGCAAATAAGTATTTATTCTGCTTTTCGGAAAATAAAAGCAGAACAGAAAACTTTACAAACTCACACATCATCATTTATCATGTTTGGTGCTTAAAGCCTTTTCATTCATCGTTTTTTATGGAAGACTTTTGAAGAGACCTTTGTCATGCAGTGAGATATTTAAAAAAACAATCTTGTCAATTATTCATATATTAATTTATAATATATATATATATTATAAATCGATAATAATTATGATTAAACTTTTTGTAGAAAATCCATAATAACATAGTTCAACAAGTAAAATAATTTAGATATTTGGGTAGTTGGTTAAATGAGGATGAAGAAAGGAAGATGAACTTAAAAAAAGAATAACATTGGCAAATGAGGAATTTAATAAAAGAAAAAATATTTTGTAAATTTTTGAAGAGATAATTAATAAAAAGATTAATTAAATTGTTATGTGTGGAGTGTAGTATTGTATGGTTATAAAACGTGGACAGTGAGTAATAAAATTAAAAGTAGATTAGCTGCATTTGAGATGTAAACATGGAGAAAAATGAAAAAAAAATTGCCAGATGAATAAAATAAGAAATGAAGAAACTTTCAAAATAGTAAATAAAAAAAGAGAATTGATTGAGGAAATTAGAAAAAGACAAAAAAACTGGATTGGACATATTTATATATAATTTAATAAAAAACATTTTGAAGAAAATTGTGAGTGGAAGCAAAAAAAAAAAAAAGAATGGTAAAGATTGACATTGTTGGATGACATAAAAGATGGGAAGAGTTACATGGAATTGAATAACTTGGCAAGGAAAAGAATAGAATGGGAAAATGATGTGATTACTCTCTTGACCATGGGACAGAATACTTTTAATGATGATAATAGGAATATTATATTTAAATGTAACTGCACATATTATATAATACAATTTAATAGGTGTTTATTAATTTATATATACAAAGAATTGTAGTGATATAGTTTAAGCTACAAACCAGTTTAATATCAACCTATTTATTTATAATTATTTAAAAATAAGTTGCAAAATATGTATTTATTAAAATTAAATATATAAAGTAAGTTAAAATTAGCTGTCATCTGATTAACTGGAATCCAGCTTAATATGACATTAAATGAAACAAACTAAATAATCAGATAACAAAAAGAATTTAATTAGCAAATTAACAATTAAATTACTAAGTTATAATTGTGCTGATTAATTAAAAACTGCCCTGATCTTACAAAATTAGAATTACTCCAGAAAATAAAAGGAACCAAACATATAAAAGGGGTGATAGTTGAAAATAAGAGTTAGTCCTTTCTACAATAAAACAACATGGGAATTGTAAATCATTCAGGATCTCAGCTCCTAAAAATTAAGCAGATTAGTTTTTTTTTTTTTTTTACAGATACCCTGATCTTAGTATTAGTTGATAAGCCTCAAAGGCCTTTAAGATTTGAAGATGCTTAGATTGGAAAGAGGTAACCATGAACTTGCCAGGTCACGACAAAATTCGAATTTTTTTTTGTAGTTCAATTTTTTTCCCCAGAGTGTTTCTTGTCAAATTATTTAAAAACTTGTGAAATATCAAATACACAGCAGTATAAAATTATATTATAAAAACAATGAAATATCTGATAAAAAATAATTTATTAAAATAACATATTTATCCTACCAATATTCATAATTACTGACCATTGTAATTTTTACTTATACAAGCAATAAAATTCTCAAAGATGAACATCAGTCTGAAAAATGCAATGAACAGTAATTATGAATGTTGGAAGGATAAACATGTTATTATTTTTATAAATTATTTTTATCAGATATTTTTATAATGTAATTATTTATTATTAATTATTTTTTTATAATATAATTTTATATCGCCATTATCTGATATTTCACAATACATTTTTAAATAAATCCACAAGAAACACTCTGGTGAAAAAAAAATTGACCTACAGAGAAGCTTTATATGCTCAGAATTATAGTAAGGTATTATACATTATTGCTTGTACATAAATTTTGTCTTACTAACATAGCTTAGCATGGAGTTGCCCAATAATATATATATATATATGATAAACAAATCAGTAAAAAACTCTCCTATTTATTCCACAGATCCCACCAAAAACCCTATCACTATTTCTTTACATAACCAATAGTTATATTCACTATCTCTAACTATAATTCCACTTTCAGATCGTGATTTCACTATTTCTATCGACATGAAAGACAAATAAAGAAACTAGATCTAAATACAACTCTGAGCGTTTATGAAACAATTTCATTCACTTCAACTGAATTTTTAGACACAATTCTTCAAACTCAGCATACAAACCAGATAGCTATATGGGTCTGATCTCAGTTCACATCACCACATAGAGAACTCTGCAATCTATATCATTCAAGAAAGACCTCAAAGGTACATTTATGATAAACAAAAATGCAAGTTAAAAACTTGCTAATTTATTTATTCCACAGTGCCTACCAAACACCTTCAAGCGTATTTTTACATAACTCAGAGTAGTTAGTATTCACTACTCTAACTTAATTCCACTTTCAGATCATGATTTCAAGCTATTTGCTATCGTCAGTGAAAGACAGGAATAAAGAAACTAGATCTAAATCAAACTCTAATGAACAATTTCTATTCAGCTTGCCGTGATTTTTTGACACGTAATGTCTTCAAACTCACAAGCAAACCAGAAGCATATGTCTGATCTCAGTTTTTTACTTGCATTTTTGTTTATCATAAATTACCTTTAGGTCTTTCTGATAGAGGCTTCTACTATGTGGTGATTGACTGAGACAGACCCATAGCTATCTGTCTTTGTTAATAAAATTGCTACGCAGTTGTTTAGCGTCTTTCCTCCTGAAAAGGAAATAATAGCGTTTGGTGGATATATATATATATATATATATATATATATATATATATATATATATATATATATATATATATATATATATATATATATATATATATATATATATCCCCAGAACAGTTGAGAACTTTATAGTTATGTATATAAACTTGGGTTAGGCACCCATGTGTTAGAACAATGTTCCACTTTATTAGATTCATCTTCTCATGTTTACTGTATCTATAGACTGCACGCAAATGCATTCAGACATACCATTGTATGATGAATTGCTGTCCATTCTATAAACAATATATTATGCTTAATATATATATATATATAAGACATATTTTGCGGGTTGCATAATATATATATATATATAAGACATATTTTGCGGGTTCATCCATGTTAAAATATTTTAAATATTGATATACTGACATTTTGACTTGGTAACACAAGTCATCCACAAAGTGATAAAAGGTAGAAAGATGGTTGTAGAGGCGTTACAATCACTGATTTGAAAAAAACGTTAAAGTTCCACCAATAGCAAAAATGTTAAATTAAGAATGTTTTTTTAAAAAAATCTTTCCAAACAGGATGTAGTTTGCTTGTATCATCTCACTTATTGATACAATCTGGCCTTTTAAGTACCTCAATGGCTTCTTTAATTTTGCACTGGTATAGATTATCATATCTGGATATGATACTGGTATTAGAAAAAAATAATTTTATGACATGAATCCATAGTATGGAGGGAGAGTACTGATGATGATGAGTGTTGTTTAACTGCATTAGCATGCTCATCTTCTCTAACACTGATGTGATAATTACTCATACCTATGTAAGAAGCCTTACAATTTTCACATGAGATTTGATAATCACCATGAGATGCAAGAGAGATTGAATCCTTAGACTTGGTTATTATATTACTGATCTTTTGATGAGTAGAAAATGCTGTATTTATATTATAGCATTTTAATATAAATCCGATACTGTCTGTAGTTTCTTTTGCATATGGAACACAAATCCTAATAGCTGATTCATCATCTTTTTGTTTCCTATTTTGTCCATTTTGGGTTTGAAATAATAAAACACTATTAATATGATTTATTTCATGTTTCAGATGTGACTTAATTGAAAGATTAAATGCTCTATTTAAAAGAGTTTTGGCTACAGAAACGATCTGAGTTGGGTGACGATGAGAATGTAAATGTAAATATATGTCCGTGTCTATATTCTTTCTAAAATTGAAAAAGATAAACTATTTGTTGTTCTGCTGACTAAAACATCAAGAAAAAGGAGTTTTCCATCAGACTCTGTTTCCATTGTAAATCTAATATGAGGATGCATATTATTTAAATGTAAGAAAAAACCATCTAATTTATTTTCTCCATGTTGCCATATGACAAAAATGCCATCTATGTATCTGAGCCAAATGAGGGGTTTTAAAGAGGATGATTCTAAAGCATGAGTTTCTATATTTTCCATGAATAAATCAGTTATTACTCCTGAGTTAGGTGAGCCCATAGGAGTAACAAAAAGTTGTCTGTAATGCTGTCCATTATATACAAAAGATGTGTTCAAAAGACAATGTTTAATCAAAGCAATAATATTGTTTGGCAAATTGCAATGCTGTGAAATTACATTTACAGCTTCATCAATTGGAATGTTTGTGTGCAAAGACACAACATCAAAACTGACCAGAATGTCATTAGCACTCATTTTTAAATTTTTTAAAACAGAAATAAGTTGAAAATAATTTTTAATATATGATTTAATAGATGGAATTGTAGGTTTAATGAAATCCGATAAATATCTAGCTAAAATATGAGTCAGAGATCCTATTGCACTTACTATTGGATGAATGGGAGTATCTGGTTTGTGAATTGTTGGAAGTCCATAAAATTTTGGACAGACAGATGATTTTTTATTAGGGATTATTTTATTTTTATCTCTGTTTCAACAGGCGATTTATTAATAATGGCTTTTGTTGTTTTTTCCAAATACGTAGTACGATCTTTTTTTGATGGTTTATAAGATTTATCAACAAGCAAATCTAAAATTTTATTATGGTAAATGTCCCGATCCATAACAACAGTGGCATTACCTTTATCACCTGGAAAATTAACAATTGATATATCTGATTTAATATTATTTAATGCTAGTCTTTCTTTCTTTGAAATGTTACTTTTAAGAAGCTTAGATTTTTAAAAAAATATTATAAATCTCAGCTCTAGCCAAATCATCTGATGGTTAGTCTATTTTATCAAGAGCTGATTTATCATTACAAACACTTTTCTCAAAAGTTATCCCAGAAGGTGTTAAAGCAAAATTAAAACCTTTTTCTAAAACCAAAACTTCATCTGTAGAGAGGGCTTTCTTAGATAAACTATAAACACTTTTTTGATTTGAATATGTAATGACTGGTGATTGTGTTCTAATTAGCATAGTAATTAGAACACACTTACCAGTCATTACATATCCAAATGTAAGAAAGTCCTAATCACCAGTCCTTACATATCAAAATCAAAAAAAGTGTTTATAATTTATCTAAGAAAGCCCTAATCACCAGTCATTACATATCAAAATCAAAAAAGCATTTATAATTTATCTAAGAAAGCCCTCTCTACAGATGAAGTTTCAGTTTAAAAAAAATGGTTTTAATTTTGCTTTAACACCTTCTCAGATAGATGTTGAGAAAATTGTTTGTAATATTGAATCAGCTCTTGATAAAATAGATTCTTCATCAGCTGATTTGGATAGAGCTGAGATTTATAATATTTTTTAAAAAAGCGAAGCTTCTTAAAGTAATATTTCAAAGAAAGAAAGACTAGCATTAAATAATATTAAATTGGATAAATCAATTGTTGTACTTCCAGTTGATAAAGGTAATGCCACTGTTGTTATGGATCGGGATTTTTATCATAATAAAATTTTAGATTTGCTTGATAATAAAACTTATAAACCATCAAAAAAAGATCATTCTATGTACACCTGGGTCCATTTTATGCGATAGATAGGTTCCTCAGAAAACATGCCCAAATGATATTGCACAAAAATAGACATAACTTACTTTGAAAAAGAAAGGATATGTTCTGTGGTTTTTCAAATTTCATGTAAAAACAAAGCACCAATGTAAAATTACTTTAAAATTTGCGCAAAAAAATAAGGAAATAAAATATGACTAATAAAAAATTTAAAATTTGAAAAAAATTGATACAAGACAAACTTTTTTTAACTAGAATACTTAATTTTATTCAAAATATTATATTTTTATGCATAATTTACAGTACAGTAATTTACATTTTTTATACATGTTTTAATTATTATCGCTATTTGCCGAAAAACATGTTCATTTGCAAACTGGTAAAAAATCAGATTTTTCATAAAAGGAAATACAACTAGCACCAAGTTCACACTCATGTTGTGTTAATGGTTTTCTGGTGACAACGTAATTAGTAATTAATCTTTGAGATGATGATTTTATTAATTGTTTATGAAACTAACAACTAAAAATTAAATTCTTATTTTTGTCTTTAATTTTTTAATTTTCAATTCTGTTTAAAAATCAAATTACATTTCACATCACATTAATTTCAAGTCATCATAAGTAATTTTTAAATTATTAATTACAATTAAAAATCAGATTTTAATTTTTAATTGTCAAATTTAATTGTGCCCACTGCTATTACTCATCTTTTAAAAATAAACTTGTGGACACTAAATGATTAATAATTGATTACGTTCTTTTTAAAAAGCAAAAACAGAATGTGATTTAAAATGCAAAATTAACACGCACAATGTTTGAACAAATTTACATTATAATCTTGTAAAATTTAATGTGTGTATACATAAAATGAGGAAATCATGATTTCAATTTCATTATTGCATAAAATCTTAGTATTATAAAGCACTGAAAATATTGAAATTACTAAGATGAAAGTCGAATTCCAATAATGTGCTATTACTTTCAATATAATGTAAGTCTGTGAAATTTATTACTTAAAGTAATATAGCACATTTTCAGAGTTCGACTTCTGGTGAAACATGAATTGCATAACTTCAAAATTGTGTTGAATAAATCTGCATAAAAAGAGACCCAGGGGTATTTGGAAAAAACAACAAAAGCCATTATTAATAAATCACCTATTGAAACAGAGATAAAAAATAAAATAATTCCTCATGAAAAATCATGTGTCTGTCCAAAATTTTATGGACTTCCAAAAATTCAGAAACCAGGTAACCCCCCCCCTCCTTCGTCCAATCGTAAGTGCAATAGGATCTCCGACTCATATTTTAGCTAGATATTTATTGGATTTCATTAAATCTACAATTCCATCTATTAAATCATATATTAAAAACTATTTTCATTTTATTTCTGTTTTAAAAAAAATAAAAATTAGTGCTAATGACATTCTAGTCAGTTTTGATGTCTTGTCTTTGTTTACAAACATTCCAATTGATGAAGCTTTAAATGTAATTTCAGTGTTGCAATTTGCCAAAACATATATTTGCTTTGATTAAACATTGTCTCTAGAACACATATTTTGTATATAATGGACATCATTATAGACAACTTTTTGGTACTCCTATGGGCTCAACTATCTTAGGAGTAATAGCTGATTTATTCATGGAAAATATAGAAACTCGTGCTTTAGAATCATTCTGTTTAAACCCGTCATTTGTCTCAAATATATAGATGACATTTTTGTCATATGGCAACATGGAACAAACAAATTAGATGATTTTTTTCTTACATTTAAATAATATGCATCCTCATATTAGATTTACAATGGAGACAGAGTCTGATGGAAAACTCCTTTTCTTGATGTTTTAGTCACCAGAACACCAAATAGTTTATCTTTTTCAATTTATAGAAAGAATACACACACATACATATATTTACATTTACATTCTCATCATCACCCAACTCAGATCGTTTGTGTAGCCAAAACTCTTTTAAATAGAGCATTTAACCTTTCAGATAAGTCACATCTGAAAGATGAAATAAATCATATTAATAGTGTTTTATTAGTAAATAGTTATAATTATAAATGTATTAAAAAAGCCTTATTTCAAGACCAAAATGGACAAAATAGGAAACAAAAAGATGATAAATCAGCTATTAGGATTTGTGTTCTATATGGAAAAGAACTACAGACAGTATTGGATGTATATTAAAACCCTATAATATAAATACAATGTTTTCTACTTATCAAAATATCAGTAATATATTAATCAAGCCTAAGGATTCAATCCCTCTTGTATCTCATGGTGTTTATCAAATCTCATGTGAAAAATGTAAGGCTTCTTACATAGGTATGAGTAATTGTCGCATCAGCGTTAGGAGAGATGAGCATGCTAATGCAGTTAAACAACACTCATCATCATCAGCACTCTCACTCTATACTATAGATTCAGGTCATAAAATTGATTTTTCTAGTACCTGGATCATATCCAGATGTGATAATCTCTACCAGTGCAAAATTAGAGAAGCCATTGAGATACTTAAAAGGCCAGATTGTATCAATAAGCGAGATGATATAAGCAAACTACCTCCTATTTGGAAAGATTTTTTAAAAAAAAAAACATTCTTAATTTAACATGTTTGTTATTGGTGAAACTTTAACGTTTTTTTTTTTTTTTTAAATCAGAGATTATAGCGCCTCTACCCCCGTCTTTCTACCTTTTATCACTCTGTGGATGAATTGTGTTATGAAGTCAAAACGTCAGTATATCAATATTTAAAATATTTTAACACGGATGAACAAACAAAATATGTCTTTTATATCTGCAACCCATGAAAACCTTCTTGCTATAAAGTAGTTGGTTCACTTTACCTAGCCTGAATAAGATTGTGTAAATATAATGTATATTTAAAGAACAAATAAGTGCTAAATTTAAATTGATCAATATATTATTAAAACACCAATTTAAATGCTTAAATTTAAATTATAAATTTATTATAATCAATTATTTTTTTATCTGCCTCGTAAAATACATTCTTGTCCAATAATTCACTTATATAGAAAAAGTCTTTGTTTAATCTCAACTGGAGTACAAGCAATTACAACTCCATAATATTACTCATAATCAAATTTAATTTTAAGCCTATTATTTATAATTATTTAGCAATGATTCTAAACAATCATAAGCAAATATTAAATTGAAACTAAATTTAAAATATCATATAAGTATGTATAGTGTTAAAAATATTTATATACACACTTTATATTTTCTCTTGCTTCAAGTGGCAATGATTGATTTTTTTTAAAGAAAGGGTTTTTATTTATATTGCCTCATTTACTAACATTAAGCCGATACAAAGAAAGATGTTATTAAATTATCATAAATTTGCATACAATTATATGATCATTTTGTAGTTGTGAGTGTATTTAAATGAAATGGAATTGCTATGCTTGTTAGAGTCTCAACTAATTTCCTAACCTATAGATAACATTAGATTTGATTGTTAGGAATGCATATATAATCAGTAATTAGTTGATTTTTTTTCAAACATTGCTTCTAGAAACCAAAAAACTCCCATAGAACATATATGTAAATAAGGTAATATTAGTAGAACACTATGAAATATGTTATTAAATAATTACACACACACACACACACACACACATATATATATATATATATGTTCTTGTCGTTGCAGTTGTTATTACTGTGATTATTCATATAGTATACGAACATGGATGGGCTGCTCACCAACATGCATTAGCCAGTGTGGTGAGTTTATTGGCTTTTTACCTCTGAGTTTAAGATCAAGAAACACCATGGTCTTTCTTCTCAGTGTCTGATAAGGCAGAATGAATGTTTGTGTAAATGATAAATATTTTTCCAATACATATATACAATTATGACAGACAAAATTAA
This sequence comes from Epiperipatus broadwayi, assembly GCA_028023455.1. Lineage (NCBI taxonomy): Eukaryota > Metazoa > Onychophora > Udeonychophora > Euonychophora > Peripatidae > Epiperipatus > Epiperipatus broadwayi. The sequence continues at coordinate 1,218,657 of JAQFVV010000084.1, read as the reverse complement.
AGCATGGCCCTTATTCCCAGGAGGCTGTAAAGTCACCAACCAAGGCAGCGGTTGGTGGCCGAAGGCGGAGGGTGCTAAGAATTCCCTGATTGCGAAGCCAGGCTGCCATTTGATGACGACTTTTTATTTAGGTACTTACAACTGCAGATGACTTTCAAATGAAGGAAGATTGCAAGAATTAGACAAAGAACTGTCTTATATTAAATGGGACATTATTGGACTTTGTGAAGTTAGAAGAAAAGGAGAAGAAACAATTGATTTAAAAAGTGGACATATACTCTATTATAAAGGCACACATATTGGAAATACAAGTGGAGTAGGATTCATTATAAATAAAAAGTGGAAGAACAATATTGTGGAGATTGATGGTGTATCGGACAGAGTGGCAAGATTAGTTATACAACTTAATAGCAGATACTAAATGCAGATAATTCAGGTTTATGCCCCAACAAGTTCTCATAGTGATGAAGTAGTAGAAGATTTTTATATGGATGTACAAAAGGCTTTTGATCAGAGTAAACAACATTTTAAAATTATTATGGGAGACTTTAATGCTAGAATTGGTAGATGAATGAAAGATGAAATTTCTGTAGGTAATTTTGGTTATGGTAATAGAAATGAGAGAGGACATAGACTTGTGGAGTTTGCAGAAAAAGAAAAACTTTATATTATGAATTCATTTTTTGAGAAAAATGTTAAAAGGAAATGGACATGGAAGCATCCAAATGAAGGTACAGCAGAATTGGATTATATTTTGACTAACAGAAAATACATATTTCAAGATTGTAATGTTCTTAATAAATTTAACACAGGAAGTGATCATCGATTAGTAAGGTGTAAGTTACGTGTTAATGTAAAACTAGAGAGACAAAAATTATTAAGAAAAACAATATTTACAGTTGATATTCCTAATCTTCAGAAACATTCTAATGAATTTAAATTAGAACTTACAAATAGGTTTCAAGTGTTAGGAGATTTTGAACATGATTCAGATTTGAATGAAATTAATATGAAAATAACTGATATACTTTTAAAAACTGTAACAAACATAGATGGTAGAAAAAAGCAGCAATTGACTAATAAAATTTCTACTGAGACTAGAGAATTTATGAAGAAAAGAAGGAATATGAAGATATACAAAAATAATGTATTAAAAAGAATTGAATATCTCAAATTTTGTAAAATGGTACGGAAAAGAGTTGAAAATGATATAAGAAAGTATAACTGTGAAATAGCAAGGAAACCTGTAGAAGAAAATAAAAGTCTCAAAAATGTTAAACAACATTTTGGTATTGGTAGGAAATTTATATCGGCAATAAGAAAAAAAGATGGAATTATTACTAAAAAGAGAGATGACATCATGAAATTGGTAGAAGATTTTTATCAAGCATTATATAGTAATAAAGAACAAGTACCTCCTATATCTATTACATCTTCTGAATTGCCCAGAATTTTAAATGAAGAAGTGAGACATGCAATAAAGTGTATGAAGAAAGGAAAGGCTCCAGGAAATTATGGAATTATAATTGATATATTAAAAGAAGCAGGTGAAGAAATAGAAACAATTTTAGCAAAGTTATATACCAAATGTCTAAATGATAAAGATGTACCGGAAGATTGGAAGAATGCAGTAATAATATTAATATTTAAAAAAGGTGATAAAGAAGATATTAGAAATTACAGACCTATCAGCCTTTTATCAGTTTTATATAAAATTTTTATCAAGATAATTACAACTCGTCTACAGAGAACTTTGGATTTCCACCAACCAAGAGAACAAGCTGGATTTAAAAGTGGTTTTAGTACAATAGATCATATCCAGGTATTGAGAGAAGTCATAGAAAGGACAAACAAATATGAGTTGTTATTATGTTTTGGATTTGTAGATTATGAAAAGGCATTCGATTCTATACACATTTCTTCAGTGATTAAAGCATTTGATCATCAAGGTTAGATCCAGGATATTGTCATATTTTAAAGAATATTTATAAAAATGCAACAGCAACAATTAGATTACATAATGATACTGTGAAAGTCAACATTGAGAAAGGTGTAAGACAAGGTGACTCCATATCTCCAAAACGTTTTACAGCAGTACTGCAAAAATTATTTTGTGGATTAAAATGGGAAACTAAAGGAGTGAAAGTAAATGGAGAGTATTTAAGTCATTTAGATTTCACAGATGATGTAGTTGTTTTTGCAAATAATGCTTCAGAGCTGCAGGAAATGTTGCAGGAGTTAGCATATGGAAGTAGAAATGTAGGACTAAAGATAAATGTTAAAAAGACTAAAGTAATGTTTAATCGATTTGCTCAAAATATGAAAATAAAGATTGATTATGAAGAATTAGAAGAAGTTAACAGTTACAAATACCTTGGTCAGATTATTAATACAGATGGAAACATAATGGAGGAAATTAATCATAGAATTAAACTTGGTTGGAGTGCTTTTGGTAGAAATAACTTGATACTAAAAGGAAATATGCCTATGTGTTTGAAAAGGATGGTTTTTAACAAATGTATTTTACCAGTTCTTACTTATTAATCTGAGACTTGGACACTTAATAGAAGAGCAATACAGAGACTTCAGACCACTAAAAGGAGTATGGAGAGATGTATGTTGGGAGTAACAAGAAGAGATCGAAAACGCAATGTATGGGTAAGACAACAAACAGGTGTTACTGAACTTATTGAAAAAATTAAAAGATTGAAATGGAGTTGGGCTGGACATATTGCTAGAAGAGATGATAATAGATGGACAATTGAAATTTTAAAATGGATTCCAAAAGATTGTAAAACACCCAGAATGAGACCGCATGTGAGATGGATGGATGAAATAAGAAAATGTGCAGGGGTGTTGTGGAGAAGAGAAGCTAAAGATTGGAGAAGATGAATTAAACTTGGAGAGACCTTCATCCTGCCGTGGATTGATAATGGTTCATGATGATGATATATATAATCCACTTATGTAGAAACTAAATCTGAATGTATACAACAGTAATAATTCATGTGTCCTACTTTATATAGAATTATTAAAATAAATTTGTAAATAATGACTTTTTTAATATCTTTATCAGTTCGATGAATAATAAGGAGTATGTTGATGATTCATATAAATTATTTACCAATGCTACTTACATTTCAAATAATCATATGATAATTTAGTAATTGGTCAATAAGGTCAATTTTTATGCATGTAAAAATTGTCATTAATAAAAGAAAATCAATTTACAAATTTATTAAATAACTATAAGAGTTTCACATGTAAATTATTATTATTAAAGGAGGATTTTGATTAAGTATTTTATGATTAGGATATAACTAAAAAAACATATAACAATTTGGTGATTGTATAAAATGGATCATTTTTAACAATCTGACAAATTGTGAAAATTATTTATGGATTTGTTACAATAGTTCCATAGAATTTGACTTGTAAATTATTATTATTGATGCATGTATATTTGTAATAAATGTTCTCATGAATATATTTATGTTCTCATATATATAAATAAATAATTCAATTACATGTTTATTAAAAATATTGTTCTTTAAATATTGATAATTATCTAAAAAAATAAGCTAATTTGAAAAATATTTTATGAAGCCTATCTTTAATGTAAAGTTTAATTCTTTTTGTATGCCAATGTTTGATTTATTTATTATATAATAATGAGATAGTTTGAGGTGAACAAATTCTTTATCAACATAGTAAACTAACATTGATGTAGAAAAATGACATTGTTTAAAATAAATTTAAAATGAGTCTTAGAAGTTTGAATTGTGAATGAATAAATAATAATAATAATAATAATAATAATAATAATAATAATAATTATTATTATTATTATTATTATTATTATTATTATTATTATTATTCTGCTGTGCCATGGGAGGTACACCTTGTGATCTTTTGCCGTGGTCTTATATTTGGCAAACAGCCAAGAATTAGATGTAATAAATGTAATAATAAGTTTCATAAATCATGTGTAAAATGTAATGGAATAATATTGCATAAAAATGAAGTGAAAATGAAGTCCTATATTTGTGATAAATGTGATCATAATTGACATAGAAATAACTTAATGGAAGTCCTTGAAAACAAAATGGAGGTTATTGTTTCAGAGGTAAATGATTTGCAAGACTAGGATATTTTTGATGGTCAAAATGTACTAGAAAATGAAGGTAATGACATTTGTAAATTAATAGAAATTAATGCTATTTCTAATCATGATTTTGATAAAGAAAAAAAACATAATTAAAATGAATACTAATTGTTTATCTTGTAAAAAATCTACTTTTATTATTGAATAGTATTTTAAATATTGTTACAGATTTATCAAGTAAAATTAAATTATTGAAAGAAGAAAATATTATGGTAAAAATATGTTATTAAATGTATCTGTTAATAATTTGGATACAAATAAAAATAATGATTATGGAAGCACAGACAGAAATTCTGTTGTTTTTAATAAAAAATAAAGTCAATTTGTTTTAAAACAAAAAGAAAAGCAAGCTTCTGAACTTATCTTTTCTGATTTAAATTTTCCTCCACTCTCTACTATAAATAGAAGTGAAGAAGTTGATAAATTATAAAAGGAGGCAGTTTTAAGTGTCACTGATAGATCAAGTTTTAAATTTAATGAACAGCAGAATAAAGCAATTAAAGTGAAGGTTGGTAAGTCAGATATGAAAACAAATGTAATGCACCATGAATGATCTGGAGTTTCTAATCAAGATAACACATCTAAAAATATATATATGCCTTTTATTTGAAAGATTGTGCAGATAAAGAAATGGATGGATTTAAAACTGTATTTTATATAAAAAAATAAGCATAAAAATATTAAAAGTGCAAGTACTTCTCCTATTGTAGGAAATCAGGATAATCAAGTTTTAAAAGGTGTTAAGACAAGAAATATATATATATATATTTCTAACTAGAATGGATAACGATTCTTTTGCTGAATATGTGATTGCCCATTTGAAAAAAATGTTTTAGATATAAATAGTGTGTGTTATAAACTGAATACAAAGTCTAAAAAATATTCTTATTTTTATTTATCTATAGAAGAATCTGAATCTGATAAAGATTTTGTCTGTAACGTTTGGCCTTTATCATCGGTCATATTGCCTTTCTATGGAGATTTAAAATATTTAAGAAATTTTAATATTGATAAGACACAGGATAATACTATATTAAATATTAATAAGATTATTCAAGAAAAGACAGAATATATTATATGGACTGATAATGTTGATGAAATTAGCAATATAGTGCAAGATATAAATTTCCAAAATAATCTGTGTAACAATTGAATTGTTATTAACAAAATGTTTGTGGTCTTAGAACTAAGACAAATGATTTTAAATTTGAATTGTTATTAAATGAATATGATATTATCTTTTTAACAGAGACGTGGTTAAAAGAAAAAAATGATAATATTAGTATATTTGATGATAGGTATTGTGTGTATAGATGTGATAGAAATTATAATAATGAAACAAGAGGAGGTGGTACTTTGATTTCTATTAAAACCGTCATAAATCATAGACAGATAATTATTATTAATAATAATATTGAATCTTTTTGGATTAAAGTTGGTTTAAAAATAAAAATAAAATATTGTTAGATACTATATATCTTCGACCTTTAGTTAAGGTTGAGGATATATTGGCGAAATATACATATGATATTATTATAGTTGGGATTTTAATTAAGTTGATTATTCAATACATAGTAATAAGCCTGTTTATAATAGTAAACTTTATAGTTAAAATTTTTTGTTGAGTTATTTAGATTAATTCAACTTAATAGTATTATTAATTTTAGGGGTGGTATGTTGGATTTATTGTTTAGCACTAATGATGATTTCAAGTGCAAAAAGGCTGATCAAGATCTTTTGCCCCCTGATCCTTATCATCCACCTTTGGAATTTGTAATAGATGGTTCTCATGAACATATAAAGCCTATAGTAAATAGTAAGAGAGATTACAAACATGGTGACTATTATGGCCTTTATAAAGTTTTTGTGTCTATTGATTGGAATGTAATTTTGATGGAAAACGATACAAATATAGCTGCAATTAATTTTGTTGGTATAGTTCAAAATTGTCTAGATCAATATATTCCTGTTAGGCATTATTTGAATACTAATAATAAATATCCTAAATGGTTTTCTAAGGAATTGTGTAAGGGTTTGAATAGAAAGCATAAATATCATAGGTTAGATAAATTAACTAATGATAAAAAATTGTATAAGAAATTTAGTGGTTTGCGTGTTTATATTAAGACTCTTATGAAAAGGGATTATAAAAATAATTTAAATAGAGTTGAAGAAAATTTTAGGAATAATCCACAAATGTTTTGGAATTATATAAAATATCTTAATATTGTTGGAAATAATAGTTGTAGATATAATGTAATTAAGCCTCTATGGATGGTCTAGTCAATCATTTTACAAATATGTATTTAGATACTTCAGATAATGATAATATGGTTGATATTAAATTTAATAAAGAGAGTTTTTGTAATATAGATGTTAATAAAATTGCAATTCCTGAAGTGTTTAGTGCAATTTCCAAACTTAAATAAAAATATTCTATGGGATATGATAATATTCCTAATTTTATTATCAAGGGTTGTGCTGAATGTTTGGTAGCACCATTGCATTATATCATTAATTTATCAATTGAAAAAAACTATTATTCCTGATATTTTTAAGATAGCTAAGATTATACCAATTTTTAAGAAAGGAGATAAATTTGATCCTGGTAATTAAAGACCTATTTCAATTCTGTCACATTTTACTAGGATTTATTAAAAGTGTATTTATAGTAATATTATTGTAGATATGATTAAGGTATTTCCTAGTTATCAGCATGGTTTTTTACCTGGTAGATCTGTTGAAACTAATTTAATGGTGATATCTGATCATATTGCTCATGCCTTTTCTGATCAGAAGCAATTAGATGTTGTATATTTTGATATGACTCAGGCATTTGACAAAGTTTCATATATTAGAATTTTATATAAACTTAAAATGTTGGGTGTTAGTCCTCATTAAGTTGAGTGGTTTTCTAAATATTTAAGTGGTCGTAAATCTCATGTGCATATGGATAGAACCAATTCTCTTTTTTTTAATAATATGATAGGTGTTCCTCAAAGTAGAATATTGGTACCATTACTTTTTAATGTTTATATGTGTGATCTTGATCATAGCATAAAAAATAATATGATATTTACTTATGCTGATGATTGTAAGTTATTTAAAATAAATATTACTTATAGTGATTATATTGAGGTTCAAAAGGATATAGATAGTTTTATTATATGGTGTAGGTATAACAATATGGAGATTAATATTAATAAAACATGCATTATTTCCTATACTAAAAAAATTGAAAAATCTGTTGATCAATATAAAATTGAGAATGATGTTATTAAATATAAATAAATTGTATCTTATTTAGGAATTATATTTTCTAGTAATTTTACTTTTAAGAACATATTAAATATATTATTAATAAAGCGTACATAAATATGGGCTGTATTTTGAGATATGGGAGAGATTTATCTCTTTCCATAAAATATAGGTATTTTTTTCTTGTTGTTACACTTTTAGAATATGGTATTTTATACCATTTGCAGATAAAGACATTAAAAAGAAGATAACTACGGACATAGAATTAGCAAATATCTCTACAGTAGATAAAAGGAAAATGAACTACTTATTGAACAAACAATTAAGAAATATTAAATGTTCACAAAGGGAATATAAATATAAAAGAACTACTAAAGAAATAAGAAGTATATGTAGAAAAGAGAATATAGTGTTATGTAAAGAAGATAAAGATAGTAGATTTGTAATAATGTATTCTAAAGATTATATACATAAAATAGAAAATGAGATAAAAAGGAAGGATATATAAAATTATTTAAATATTCTACTAATAATATAAAAAGCAGATATATATATATATATATATATATATATATATATATATATATATATATATATATATATATATATATATATATATATATATATATATATATATATATATATATATATATATATATATATATATATATAATACATAAAATGGAAGGGAAAGAAATTATTGATAAAAATAAGTATGGATTTTTGTATCCATCAATGTATGAAAATCCATATATATTTACTAAAGTAAAAACACAAAAAGAGGATAACCCATTAAGATTATTATTTAACTTTTCAAATTTCATTTTACAGAAATTTTGTAGATATATAAATAAATGGATAGCAAATATTATGGGGTGTGAGGAATTTTGTATTAAAAATACTGATGAAATTAAAGATAGGTTAAATATAATAAAAATGAATAGAAATCAAAGTATTTTTTTAATGGATATAGGGAAAATGTATCCAAGTATACCTAGGGATGAAAGTATTAACATAGTTATACAAAAATTAAAAATGTATATACAGGATATGGAAATAATTGACATTATGGAACAGTGGTTAAATTTAATAAATAATAGCTTATATTTTAAATATAAAGATGAATATTGGAATATAAATAAGGGATGGGTTATCGGATGTGCAATAAGTGGATTAATGGCTTCAATAATATAAATGAAATGAAATTACATATTGTCAAGAATAGAATAATAAATAAAGAAATAAAAGAGTAATTCGATATGCAGATGATATCTTAGTAATAGGGAGTAAAATAGATATAAAGTATATATATATAATGAATTTAATAATAATAAAAATAATATAAAGTTTACAATAAAAGAAATAGATAATAAAATAAAATATTTAGATATAAAAATAAAGTTAAACAATAACATGATTGTATTAAATCATTTTATTAAAGAAGATAAAATAAGAAAAATAATTTATAGGGATTCACAACAAGCATGGATGCAAAAGATGGCAGTAATTAAGAATTTTAAAATTAAAAATGATAGGTATAATACAGATAAAAAAAAACAGCTGAAGTACAAAAAGAACAATTTATTAAATTATATTTTAGCTATGGATATAATCCTAGAAATATTAGGAATATATTATATGATAATAAAAATAATATTAGAGGGACTAAATTAATAAATAATATAAAATGGATTAAAATTGCATTACACCTAAAATTTATGATATATTAACTAAAAATTAAAATTATATGGATAAAAATATAAAAATAGGATGGTCTCATAGTAAAAATTTAGATATATTAATAGGAAATTATAAGATTATAGATGATATGAAATATATAAAGGGAACAGTATATAAAATGACTTGTGGGATATGTAAAATGGTTTACTATGGACAAACATCAAAACAATTAGAACAAAGGGCAAAAGAACATAACAGTGCTATTGAAATGAGGGATGATAGATCAGCATTATATGTTCATTATTTAAAATTTGGACATAAAATAGATTGTATTAAAATCATAAGACCTTTAAATTATATAAAGAAAATGAATAGAAGGAAAATATATGAATACATGTATGAACATTTACAAAAAGTCAATTGATTTAATGAATGATTGGGTAATGGATAAAGAATGGAAAGTAATATAAGGGAAAATAAATAAAATGTTAAAAATAATGAATTATAGGAAATGTCGGTAGATGTCGCTATATACATAATATACGTGTTAGTATTAGTACGAGGTATCATATTGAGAAGGGTAAAAAAAATTAGAATTACCGAAAAAGGCTTTTATATATATAATTTTTCTGTTGATGTATTTACAAGTTGTTATTATTATATAATAAAGATTTATATTATATTTCATTGATTATAATATAAACAACATAAAGGAGTATTATTTCTTAGAATTAAGTAAATATAATTATTGTATATGAAACTTCAATCTGATTAATATTCAGTCTAGAATATATAATGTCGAAAAAACATTCAATAAATTAATAATGGGAGAATGCATAATTGTTAAAACAGTATTGAAAGAAGGAGAATATTGAAAGATATGATATTGTTGAAAAAGTTGATTGATGTAAAATTGATGTCAGTAACTGTATATCAAAAATAGAATTGAAAGTACCTAGTCGTTTATTAAGAGAAATGCAAACTTTCAAGGTTAGTATATGTAAAAATACTTTCTTTGCGAGTCCCTTATTAATAGATTGCAAATATTATATAATCTAACTTTTAATAATATTGATATTTTTGTGATCAATTTGTTATGAATGTTAGAAAACAACTAAATTTATAATTATGAACATATATATATATATGTTATGAATGTAGTTTGTATTTGATTATAGTTTTTTTTTTATAATTATTATTATTATTATTTTTTGTTTTCTTTATTGTGTTAAAGTGTTATTGTGTTAAAGTGTACATGTTGAAGTGCACATAATAAATGGATATTGAATTGAATTAAATTATTATTATTATTATTATTATTATTATTATTATTATTATTATTATTATTATTATTATTATTATTATTATTATTATTATTATTATTATTATTATTATTATTATTATTATTATTATTATTATTATTATTATTATTATTATTATTATTATTATTATTATTATTATTATTATTATATTTTTCAGAATTAGTTGATATATGCATAGATTATATATTATTAGCACTACATAATAAACAGATATAGTAGATTTACATGCTTATTTAAGATAAATATTCAAAATACTACAAATACAGCATTATTTTTCAACATTATATGTAATTTTTATTTTGGAGGAAGGAAGCAGACACTCTCAATAAACATTTCAGCACTCTTTTAACTGTTTTGACTGCATTAGCTTCTCTTACATTTTATCTAGTTTAGTGTCACGCACCATAGAGATTTTTTCTCAAAAACTGACATGAGACACAATTTTCACAATAACTTCAGTTTTAATAAGGTTAGTGCAAAAAATTTACATTGATAGAAACTAGAAAAACGAAGGAAAACAATAAGCATAAGATAAATAGTGATAACTATATAAAAAATTAGGAAAAAAAAATTCACAACCAAAATAATTATTATTTTATTGTTTATTCATAATTTGGAATTTATCATTAAGTAAAATTCAAATTACATCTTCAGTGATAATTTCTTTGTATTTCTCACAAAATCATCTTTAAAACATATATAATATGTCTTACCTGAGATAATCTACAGCTTCAAAACTTGCAGTAATAGGAAAATGAGACTTCTTCATTTTTTTCTTGCACTCCACAGTTGAAATTAGTCAAGGCGTCTGGAAGAAAAAACGTTCTCCCTAATAAAAGATAAAAGAAAAATTAGAATTCTATCAGAATGTAAAAATAATACAACAAGTGTACATATTATTACTTATCTCGATAAATTATTTTAATTTTAGACATTGGATAAACCAACCTTGTTCATAACATCATCATACTCAATAAACATTGCCAATACAAAAAAAATCAATTTACAAATTTAGAATATGAGAAGTCAAATATTACTAAAAAGGTTATAAAGGCACATATTTATATAATATATATATATATATATATATGTTAAAACGAAGATTTGCATGGGTTAAATATATAAAATACATATTTTGCAGGTTCATCTGTGTTAATAACTTTTAATATTAATATACTGACGTTTCGACTTGGTCACACAAGCCATCCACAGAGTTATAAAAGGTAAAAAGACGGTTGTAAAGGCACTACAATCACTGATTTGAAAAAAATGTTAAAATTCCACCAATAGCAAAAAATGTTAAATTTAGGAATGTTTTTTAAAAAAATCTTTCCAAATAGGAGGAAGTTTACATGTATCATCTCACTTATTGATACAATCTGGCCTTTTAAGTATCTCAATGACTTCTCTAATTTTGCACTTGTAGAGATTATCACATCTGGATATGATCCTGGTACTAGAAAAATCAATTTTATGGCCTGAATCTATAGTATGGAGTGAGAGTATTGATGATGAAGAGTGTTGTTTAACTGCATTAGCATGCTCATCTCTCCTAACACTGATGCGACGATTACTCATACCTATGTAAGAAGCTTTACAATTTTTACATGAGATTTGATAGACACCATGAGATTCAAGAGGGATTGAATCCTTAGGCTTGGTTATTATATTGCTGATCTTTTGATGAGCAGAAAATGCTGTATCTATATTATAGCGTTTTAATATACGTCCGATACTGTCTGTAGTTCCTTTTACATATGGAACACAAATCCTAATAGCTGATTTATCATCTTTTTGTTTCCTATTTTGTCTATTTTGGGCTTGAAATAAGGCTTTTTTTTATAAATTTGTAATTATAACTATTTGCTAATGAAACACTATTAATATGATTTATTTCTTCTTTCAGATGTGTCTCATCTGAAAGGTTTATTGCTCTATTTAAAAGAATTTGGCTACAGAAACTATCTGAGTTGGGTGATGATGAGAATGGAAGTGCAAATATCTGTCTGTGTGTGTATCCTTTCTGTAAATAGAAAAAGATAAACTATTTGGTGTTCTGGTGACTAGAACATCAAGAAAAGGGAGTTTTCCATCAGACTCTGTCTCCATTTGTAAATTTAATATGAGGATGCATATTATTTAAATGTAAAAAAAAATATCTAATTTATTTTTTCCATGTTGCCATATGACAAAAGTGTCATCTATGTATTTGAGCCAAATGAGAGGTTTTAAAGGTGATGATTCTAAAGTACGAGTTTCTATATATTCCATGAATAAATCAGCTATTACTCCTGAGATAGGTGAGCCCATAGGAGTACCAAAAACTTGTCTGTAATGCTGTCCATTGTATACAAAATATGTATTTAAGAGACAATGTTTAATTAAAGCAATAATATGGTATGGTAAATTGCAACGTTGTGAGATTATATTTAAAACTTCATCAATTGGAATGTTTGTAAACAAAGACACGACATCAAAACTGACCAGAATGTCATTAGCATTAATTTTTAAACTTTTTAAAACAGAAATAAAATGAAGAGAGTTTTTAATATATGATTTAATAGATGGGATTGTAGGTTTAATGAAATCCGATAAGTATCTGGCTAAAATATGAGTTGGAGAACCTATTGCACTTACTATTGGACGAAGGGGGGTATCTGGTTTGTGAATTTTTGGAAGTCCATAAAATTTTGGACAGACACACGATTTTTCACGAGGGATTATTTTATTTTTTATTTCTGTTTCAATAGGTGATTTATTAATAATAGCTTTTGTTGTTTTTTCCAAATATGTAGTATGATCTCTTTTTGATAGTTTGTAAGTTTTATCATTAAGCAGATCTAAAATTTTATTATGGTTAATGTCACGATCCATTACGACTGTGGCATTACCTTTATCAGCTGGAAGTACAACAATTGATTTGTCCGATTTTATATTATTTAATTCTTGTCTTTCTTTCTTTGAAATATTATTTTTAGGAAGCTTAGCTTTTTTAAAAATATTACAAATCTCAGCTCTAGCCAAATCAGCCGATGTAGAATCAATTTTATCGAGAGCTGATTCAACATTACAAACAATTTTCTCAAAAGGTATCCGGGAAGGTGTTAAAGCAAAATTGAAACCTTTTTTCTAAAACCGAAATTTCATCTGTAGAGAGGGCTTTCCTAGATAAATTATAAACGGTTTTTTTGATTTGGATACATAATGTTTGGGGATTGTGTTTTAATTAGCTTTGCAATTTTTTCTTTTGCTTTGCTGTTACAATATCTGAATCTTTAAAAGATCTAAAACTTGCAATATGATCAAAACTAGTCCACAGTAAAGGATGTATTTTATTACTAAGAAATAAACGTAAATGTAGCAATACTTTATCAATTTTGTCTAAATTTTTCCGAGTTTCTTTAATAAAAGAGTTTAAAATAATATTGCTAGTTTTCCTTAGAATTTTACTAACATTATAATTGTTCTTGTGAAACACAATTTTACACCAAGTGGGTATAACAGAAAGGATACACACACAGACAGATATTTGCATTTCCATTCTCATCATCACCCAACTCAGATAGTTTCTGTAGCCAAAACTCTTTTAAATATAGCAATAAACCTTTCAGATGAGACACATCTGAAAGAAGATATAAATCATATTAATAGTGTTTTATTAGCAAATAGTTATAATTACAAATTTATAAAAAAAGCCTTATTTCAAGCCCAAAATAGACAAAATAGGAAACAAAAAGATGATAAATCAGCTATTAGGATTTGTGTTCCATATGTAAAAGGAACTACAGACAGTATCGGACGTATATTAAAACGCTATAATATACATACAGCATTTTCTGCTCATCAAAAGATCAGCAATATAATAACCAAGCCTAAGGATTCAATCCCTCTTGAATCTCATGGTGTCTATCAAATCTCATGTAAAAATTGTAAAGCTTCTTACATAGGTATGAGTAATCGTCGCATCAGTGTTAGGAGATATGAGCATGCTAATGCAGTTAAACAACACTCAACATCAGCAGCACTCTCACTCCATACTATAGATTCAGGTCATAAAATTGATTTTTCTAGTACCAGGATCATATCCAGATGTGATAATCTCTACCAATGCAAAATTAGAGAAGCCATTGAGATACTTAAAAGGCCAGATTGTATCAATAAGCGAGATGATACATGTAAACTTCCTCCTATTTGGAAAGATTATATTAAAAAACATTCCTAAATTTAACATTTTTTGCTATTGGTGGAATTTTAACATTTTATTCAAATCAGTGATTGTAGCGCCTCTACAACCCTCTTTCTACCTTTTATAACTCTGTGGATGGCTTGTGTGACCAAGTCGAAATGTCAGTATATTAATATTAAAAGTTATTAACACGGATGAACCCGCAAAATATGTATTTATATATATATATATATATTCTACCTCTTTCAGGATATGTCTTCCAGAGAAGCATACCTGTTTATTAGTGAGCAAGCTTGAAACTGAAAACACTGCAAATAATTTTTATATTTCAGGTAGCATACTAGGAACAACCTTTTATCTTTTTATTAACAACAAAGTGATGAGCTCAAACTGCAAGCATAATAATATTTCCAATCCAAGCTAATTTTCTTGTGTATACATACAAAGGCTTAAACTAGGTGATGATACTATTGAAGAATGTTGCAAAAGTATTAACAGATTGTATAATTATAATAAATTGGAGTTATGTGATGTTATAGTGATTTGAGAAAGCAATCTTTTTCATTTGTATTTTCACTTTATTATAATAGAATACATTTTTGTAAGTGTTTTGCCAAATATTTAAATTGTTAGTCAAATGTGATTAAAAGCAAAATGATCCTTATTGAAAATTAGGTCACTTGACAGTGTGTGTTTTTTCAGTTATATCAAAAATTACATATACATCATTTTTTTGTAAATATATATATATATATGCTTGTAATGTTTATATATATATATATATATATATATATATATATATATATATATATAATAGTTTAAATTATTTTGTAGCGCTTTCGATTACATGATAATCCTCGTCAGCTTTACCTGTATTTCATATGTATATAATGTAAAATACAGTACCCATTATAAAATATTATATATATCATCATCAACCATTATCAATCCACTGCA
The DNA here is from genome assembly GCA_028023455.1 of Epiperipatus broadwayi. Lineage (NCBI taxonomy): Eukaryota > Metazoa > Onychophora > Udeonychophora > Euonychophora > Peripatidae > Epiperipatus > Epiperipatus broadwayi. Next base: position 1,203,089 of record JAQFVV010000084.1, on the reverse strand, counting down.
GGATGTAGATCTCTCCAAGTTTAATCCATCTTCTCTGATCTTTAGCTTCTCTTCTCCACAACACTCCTGCACATTTTCTTATTTCATCCATCCATCTCACATGTGGTCTCTTTCTGGGTCTTTTACAATCGTTTGGAATCCAGTTTAAAATGTCAATCGTCCATCTATTATCATCTCTTCTAGCAATATGTCCAGCCCAACTCCATTTCAATCTTTTAATTTTTTTCAATAAGGTCAGTAACACCTGTTTGTTGTCTTACCCATACATTGCGTTTTTGATCTCTTCTTGTTACTCCCAACATACATCTCTCCATACTCCTTTGAGTGGTCTGAAGTCTCTGTATTGCTCTTCTATTAAGTGTCCAAGTCTCAGATCCATAAGTAAGAACTGGTAAAACACATTTGTTAAAAACCATCCTTTTCAAACACATAGGCATATTTCCTTTTAGTATCAAGTTATTTCTACCAAAAGCACTCCAACCAAGTTTAATTCTATGATTAATTTCCTCCATTATGTTTCCATCTGTATTAATAATCTGACCAAGGTATTTGTAACTGTTAACTTCTTCTAATTCTTCATAATCAATCTTTATTTTCATATTTTGAGCAAATCAATTAAACATTACTTTAGTCTTTTTAACATTTATCTTTAGTCCTACTTTTCTACTTTCATCTTCTAACTCCTGCAACATTTCCTGCAGCTCTGAAGCATTATTTGCAAAAACAACTACATCATCTGCGAAATCTAAATGACTTAAATACCCTCCATTTACTTTCACTCCTTTAGTTTCCCATTTTACTCCACAAAATACTTCTTGCAGAACTGCTGTAAAGAGTTTTGGAGATATGGAGTCACCTTGTCTTACACCTTTCTCAATGTTGATTTTTCCAGTATCATTATGTAATCTAATTGTTGCTGTTGCATTTTTATAAATATTCTTTAAAATATGACAATATCCTGGATCTATACCTTGATGATCCAATGCTTTAATCACTGAAGAAATGTGTATAGAATCGAATGCCTTTTCATAATCTACAAATCCAAAACATAATGACAACTCATATTCGTTTGTCCTTTCTATGACTTCTCTCAATACCTGGATATGATCTATTGTACTAAAACCACTTTTAAATCCAGCTTGTTCTCTTGGTTGGTGGAAATCCAAAGTTCTCTGTAGACGAGTTGTAATTATCTTGGTAAAAATTTTATATAAAACTGATAAAAGGCTGATAGGTCTGTAATTTCTAATATCTTCTTTATCACCTTTTTTAAATATTAATATTATTACTGCATTCTTCCAATCTTCCAGTACATCTTTATCATTTAGACATTTGGTATATAACTTTGCTAAAATTGTTTCTATTTCTTCACCTGCTTCTTTTAATATATCAATTATAATTCCATCATTTCCTGGAGCCTTTCCTTTCTTCATACACTTAATTGCATAGATCGGAAGAGCTTCATTTAAAATTCTGGGCAATTCGGAAGATGTAATAGATATAGGAGGTACTTGTTCTTTATTACTATATAATTCTTGATAAAAATCTTCTACCAATTTCATGATGTCATCTCTCTTTTTAGTAATAATTCCATCTTTTTTTCTTATTGCAGATATAAATTTCCTACCAATACCAAAATGTTGTTTAACATTTTTGAGACTTTTATTTTCTTCTACAGCTTTCCTTGCTATTTCACAGTTATACTTTCTTATATCATTTTCAACTCTTTTCCGTACCATTTTACAAAATTCGAGATATTCAATTTTTTTTAATACATCATTTTTGTATATCTTCATATTCCTTCTTTTCTTCATAAATTCTCTAGTCTCAGTAGAAATTTTATTAGTCAATTGCTGCTTTTTTCTACCAGCTATGTTTGTTGCAGTTTTTAAAAGTGTATCAGTTATTTTCATATTAATTTCATTCAAATCTGAATCATGTTCAAAATCTCCTAACACTTGAAACCTATTTGTAAGTTCTAATTTAAATTCATTAGAATGTTTCTGAAGATTAGGAATATCAACTGTAAATATTGTTTTTCCTAATAATTTTTGTCTCTTAGTTTTACATTAACACGTAACTTACACCTTACTAATCGATGATCACTTCCTGTGTTAAATTTATTAAGAACATTACAATCTTGAAATATGTATTTCCTGTTAGTCAAAATATAATCCAATTCTGCTGTACCTTCATTTGGATGCTTCCATGTCCATTTCCTTTTAACATTTTTCTCAAAAAATGAATTCATAATATAAAGTTTTTCTTTTTCTGCAAACTCCACAAGTCTATGTCCTCTCTCATTTCTATTACCATAACCAAAATTACCTACAGCAATTTCATCTTTCATTTGTCTACCAATTCTAGCATTAAAGTCTCCCATAACAATTTTAAAATGTTGTTTACTCTGATCAAAAGCCTTTTGTACATCCATATAAAAATCTTCTACTACTTCATCACTATGAGAACTTGTTGGGGCATAAACCTGAATTATCTGCATTTGGTATCTGCTATTAAGTTGTATAACTAATCTTGCCACTCTGTCCGATACACCATCAATCTCCACAATATTGTTCTTCCACTTTTTATTTATAATGAATCCTACTCCACTTGTATTTCCAATATGTGTGCCTTTATAATAGAGTATATGTCCACTTTTTAAATCAATTGTTTCTTCTCCTTTTCTTCTAACTTCACAAAGTCCAATAATGTCCCATTTAATATAAGACAGTTCTTCTTCTAATTCTTGCAATCTTCCTTCACTTGAAAGTGATCTGCAGTTGTAAGTACCTAAATAAAAAGTCATCATCAAATGGCAGCCTGGGTCCACAATCAGGGGATTCTTAGCACCCTCCACCTTCGGCCACCAACTGCTGCCTTGGTTGGTGACTTTACAGCCTCCTGGGAATAAGGGCCATGCTTTATTTTTGTCTGTCATAATTGTATATATGTATTGGAAAAATATTTATCATTTACACAAACATTCATTCTGCCTTATCAGGCACTGAGAAGAAAGACCATGGTGTTTCTTGATCTTAAACTCAGAGATAAAAAGCCAATAAACTCACCACACTGGCTAATGCATGTTGGTGAGCAGCCCATCCATGTTCATATACTATATGAATAATCACATAGTAATAACAGCTGCAATGACAAGAACGTATGGAGTGGACATTAGGAATTTGCCTAACTCAGTTCCTTTAAGGCCTCCAGGAGGAATCAAAGGGTCTCCTTTCAGTTAACAGCAAACTCCTTTCTGCAGCCATATATATATAAATTTTAATGGTAAATACAATATTATAGTTTAAATTATTTTGTAGAGCTTTTGATTACGCGGTAATCCTCGTCAGCTTTAACTAAATTAAAAATTTTCACACTTAATGCTATGTTTATTTCCATAAGCTGTGTATGGATGTATTCACAACTTGCCTATTAATAACTTCGTTTTTATATTTATCAATTAATTTTGCCTCTTTAATTTTCCTCTTTTTATGATCTCTTTCTTTCATTAATATTTTTATTTCATTACTATTAAATGTAAATTTATAATTACAAGTTTTTTATGGTTAAAGAATACTGAAGCTGTATTAAATTGACTATTTACATTATTTTTAATTTGGTTATATAATAATTGATGCTCCTTCAATCTTTTTCTCACAGAACAACTCGATTCACCAATGTAAAATTTCTGTCATCCCCATGAAATCTAATAAATTATATTACTTCTTTGCAATTTAGAAATTATATTCTTAGAATTATTAATCAATCGATTAACATTCGGAGGAACACAAAATGAAATATTATATTTTTCTTTAAATATATTCCTAATTCATTTAGATTTGTAATTTTACATTGTCAAAATATGAAGATATTATATTTAATTCTTATAATTTTGAAGATATTACAATTTATACTAGATATGTTGATGATGTTTTTGTTTGTGGTCTTAAAAACATTATTGATGTTCTTTTACATAATCTGAATAATTTAAATAATTTAAAATGAACTATTGAGAATGAACAAAGTGGAAAAATACAATTTTTGGATTTACAAATATTTAGAGATGCTACTGATTTAAATTATAAATTAATTTTTAAACCTATTGGAGAAAGATGATATATTCATTTTAAATCACATGTTCCAATGATACATAAAATGGCAAGTCTGAAATCATTTTTGCATCGCAATGATAAATTATGTAAATATAAGAGTGATAAAATTTTAAATATTGAACTCTTTACTAATGAACTTTTAAAGGTTGGTTATGATAAAAACCAAATATTGTGTACAGTAAATTCATTTAATAATAAGAAGAGTGTTTACAATGTTACTTTAGATAATAAAAAATGGATATCTATGCCACTTATAAATAACATGCAATCTAAATTAATTAAGAATATATTTAAAGAAAAGTATAATATTTCATTTTGTGTTCCTCCAAACGTTAATCGATTGATTAATAATTCTAATAGTATAATTCCTAAATTGCAAAGAAGTAATATAATTTATCAGATTTCATGTGGATGTCAGAAATTTTACATCGATGAATCGAGATGTTTTGTGGAAAAAAGATTGAAGGAGCATCAATTATTATATAACCAAATTAAAAATAATGTAAATAGTCAATTTAATACAGCTTCAGTATTCTTTGACCATGAAAAAAACCTTGTAATTATAAATTTACATATAATAGTAATGAAATAAAAATATTAACGGAAGAAAGAAATCATAAAAAGAGGAAAATTAAAGAGGCAATATTAATTGATAAGTATAAAAATGATGTTTTTAATATGTAGTTGCAAATATGGCCATATACAGCTTATAGAAATATACGTAACATTAAGTTTGAAAATTTGAAATTCAGTTAAGGCTGAAAAGGATTACCATGTAATCAAAAGGGCTACAATATAATTTAAACTATAATATTGTATTCACCGTTAAAATTTATTTATTTATATATATATATATAATATTTTATAATGGGTACTGTCTTTTACATTTATTATATAAACTTATTACCATTATGGAATTTTCAGTCTTAAGTAAGTTTTGGCTAATTCAAGAATGGCAGAAACAAAGCAAGAAGTTGATGCATGAAAGTTGCCGGTTATACTTTTTTAAAAAGTGTAAAAAAGTTTTGTGTTTTCCCTAAATGCTGTAATATTCATTTGAATAGATGTCTCAGATTTTCCTCAAACAATATATTTAAAATTAAATCAATTATTTTGAACAATATAATAAGGCAATGCAAAAAAAAAAAATATGACATTAAAAAATATTTAACGGCTATTGAACATTTAATTGATATGCATGCGTGGAATCAATGGAATGCATTTTATATACATTGTCAAGTTGGATTTAAAAAGCATCAACAAAATAGGATTAAGAAATTTGATAAAAAAATTGACTTTTTGTATAATTGTTATTATCCAAATGGTACTAAGTATGTAGGAAGTGTATGGAAAGATTATAATATGGAATTGATCATGCCAGTGCAGAATGTTTTTGATGATAATATGAATTTACAAGATTGTAGTAACATTATTAAGGATATTTTTAAATATAAAATACAAACTAATAGATATGAACGGTCATAGAATTATGTTATATCTGAATTTAAAAATCTTCTTAGAACTGAGAAAAATATATGTTTAAAAGAAGACAAGGGTTTACATTTGTGTTTTATTAAAAAAAGATGCATATAATGATAACATTGAAACACAAATGAGTGAATTGGGATTTGATATTATTAATAGTTATAATATGGAGGGAAAATGTGTGAAATATATAAATAGTATTTTAAAGAAGGCTAACAGTCATTTTATGAATAGGTGTACATAATATGATATATAATCATCTACATCTATATGCTCAAGAATATTTGCTAATATTAAACTTCAAAAAGTAGGAAATTCTCTTAGATCAATGATTGATTTTGGTGGATCATTTTGTATAAAACAGCTAAGTATATTGGTAAATTATTACAAAATATGTTGGGTTTTGAAAATATACAATTGCATCTTCTTATCAATTAGTTGATAGAATTAAAAATATAAAAATTAATGATAGTGATCTGTTAGCTTTATTGGATGTAAAAAAATTATATGGATCAATTGATCATCTTGAATCTATAAATTTAATTGAAATTGAATTAATTCATATGTCTATAAATAAACATTTAATAAGTTTTATTATTGAATCACTAAAATTTATAAGTGATAATATTATTGCAATATATAATGATAGGTTTTATAAAATGGGTAAAGAATGGCCAATGGGATTACCTATGGTAGCACAAATATGTAATTTTACATTGTCAAAATATGAAGATATTATATTTAATTCTTATAATTTTGAAAATATTAAAATTTATACTAGATATGCTGATGATGTTTTTGTTTGTGGTCCTAAAATATTATTGATGTTCTTTTATATAATCTGAATAAATTAAATAATTTAAAATTGACTATTGAGAATGACCAAAATGGAAAAATAAAAAATTTTGAATTTACAAATATTTAGAGATGCTACTGATTTAAATTATATATTATTTTTTAAACCTATTCAAGAAAGAGGATATATTCATCGTAAATCATGTGTTTCATTGATACATAAAATGGCAAGTCTGAAATCATTTTTGCATCGTAATTATAAATTATGTAAATATAAGAGTGATAAAATTTTAACAATTGAATTCTTTACTAATAAACTTTTAGAGGATGGTTATGATAAAAACCAAATATTGCATACAGTAAATTCATTTAATAATAATAAGAGTGTTTGCAATGTTACTTTAGATTATAAAAATGGATATCTATGCCATTTATAAATAACACACAATCTAAATTAATTAAGAATATATTTAAAAAAAAGTATAATATTTCATTTTGTGTTCCTTCGAATGTTAATCGATTGATTAATAATTTTAAGAGTATAATTTCTAAAATTCAAAGAAGTAATATAATTTATCAGCTTTCTTGTAGATGTGAGAAATTTTATATCAGTTAATCAAGATGTTCTGTGGAAAAAAGATTGAAGGAGGATCAATTATTACATAACCAAATTAAAAATAATGTAAATAGTCAATTTAATACAACTTCAGTATTCTTTGATTATGATAAAAACTTGAAATTATAAATTTACATTTAATAGTAATGAAATAAAAATATTAATGAAAAAAAGATACCATAAAAAGATGAAAATTAAAGAGGCAATATTAATTGATAAAAATAAAAAAATATGTTATTAATAGGCAAGTTGCAAATATGGACATACACAGCTTATGGAAATATATGTAACATTAAGTTTGAAAATTTGAAATTCAGTTAACACTGATGAGAATTACCATGTAATCGAAAGCACTACAAAATATTTTAAACTATAACATTGTATTTACCATTAATATATATATATATATATATATATATATATGGTAAATACAATGTTATATGATTATATATATATATATATATATATATATATATATATATCTTCATTAACTATTATCAAGCCACTGTAGGATGAAGGTCTGTCCAAGTTCAATCCCTCTTATCCTATCTTTAGTTTCCCTTTTCCACATCACCCCTTTACACTTTCTTATTTCATCCATCCATCTCACATGTTGTCTCTTTCTGAGCCTTTTACAATCTCTTGAAATCCAGTTTAATATTTCAATTGTCCATCTATTATCATCTCTTCTAGCAATATGTCCAGTCCATCATCACATCAGTCTTTTAGTTTTTTCATTGAGGTCAGTAACACATGTTTGTTCTCTTACCCTACATTGCATTTTCTATCTCTTCTTATTACTCCCAACATGTATCTCTCCATACTTCTTTGTGTGGTCTGAAGTCTCTGTATTGCTCTTCTATTGAGTGTCCAAGTCTCAGATCCATAAATAAGAACCGGCAAAACACATTTATTGAAAGCCTTTCTTTTCAAACACATAGGCATATTTCCTTATCGTCTCAAGTTATTTTTACCAAAAGCACTCTAACCAAGTTTAATTTAATGATTAATTTCATCCATTATGTTTCCCTCTGTATTAATAATCTGACCAAGATATTTGTACCTATTAACTTCTTCTAACTCATCATAATCAATCTTTATTTTCATATTTTGAGAAAACATGTTAAACATTACTTTAGACTTTTTAATATTTATCTTTAGTCCTACTTTCCTACTTTCATCTGATAAACTCCTGCAACTTTTCCTGTAGCTCTAAAGCATTATTTGCAAAAACAACTACATCATCTGCAAAATCTAAATGATTTAAATAATCTACATTTACTTTCACTCCTTAAGCTTTCCATTTTAATCCACAAAATACTTCATGCAGCATTGCTGTAAAAAGTTTTGAAGATATGGTGCCACCATGTCTTACACTTTTTTCAATGTTAATTTTCCTACTATCATTATGTAATCTAATTGTTGCTGTTGCATTTTTATAAATATTCTTTAAAATATGACAATATTCTGGATCTAAACCTTGATGATTCAATGCTTTAATCACTGAAGAGATATTTATAGAATCAAATGCCTTATCATAATCCACAAATCCTAAGCATAATGGCAACTCATATTCATTTGTCCTAAGTACTCTGGATATGATCTACAGTACTAAAACCACTTTTAAATCCAGCTTGTTCTATTGGTTGGTGGAAATCCAGTGTTTTCTGTAAACGAGTTGTAATTATCTAGTAAAATTTTTATATAAAACTTATAAAAGCCTGATAGGTCTGTAATTTCTAACATCTTCTTTATCAGCTTTTTTAAATATTAATGTTAATACTGCATTCTTCCAATCATCTTGGACATCTTTATCATTTAGACATTTGGTATATAACATTGCTAAAAAAAAATTTTTCTTCACCTGCTTCTTTTAATATATCAATTATAATTCCATCATTACCTGGAGTCTTCCCTTTTTTTTATAAATTTAATTGCATGTCTCACTTCCTTTTTCAAAATTCTGGGCAATTCAAAAGATATAATAGGTATAGAAGGCACTTGCTCTTTATTACTATATAATTCTTGATAGAAGTATTCTATACATTTCATGATGTCATCTCTTTTTTTATTAATAATGCCATCATTTTTTTCTTATTGAAGATATAAATTTCCTACCAATACCAAACTGTTGTTTTACACTCTTTAGACTTTTATTCTCTTTTACAGCTTTTCTTGCTAGTTCACACTTATACTTTCTTATATCATTTTCAACTCTTTTCCACACCATTTTACAAAATTCGAGATATTCAATCTTTTTTAATGCATCATTGTTGTATATCCTCACATTCCTTCTTTTCTTCATAAATTCTCTAGTCTCAGTAGACATTTTATTGGTCAATTGCTGCTATTTTCTACGAGCTATTTTTGTTGCAGTTTTTAAAAGTGTATCAGTTATTTTCCTATTAATGTCATTTAAATCTGAATCATGTTCAAAATCTACTAATACTTGAAACCGATTTGTAAGTTCTAATTTAAATTAATTAGAATGTTTCTGAAGATTAGTAATATCAACTGTAAATATTGTTTTTCTTAATAATTTTTGTCTCTCTAGTTTTGCATTAACATGTATCTTACATCTTACTAATCAATAATCACTTCCTGTGTTGAATTTAGTAAGAACATTACAATCTTGAAATATATATTTTCTGTTAGTCAAAATATAATCAAATTCTGTTGTACCTTCATTCGGATGCTTCCATGTCCATTTCCTTTCAACATTTTTCTGTAAAAAAGAATGCATAGTATAAAGTTTTTCTTTTTCTGCAAACTACACAAGTCAATTTTCTCTCTCATTTCTATTACCACATCCAAAATTACATACATCATTTTCATCTTTCATTTGTTTACCAATTCTAGCATTAAAGTCTCCCATAACAATTATAGAATGTTGTTTACTCTGTTCAAAAACGTTTTGTACATCCATATAAAAATTTTCTATAACTTAATCACTATGAAAACTTATTGGGGCATAAACCTGAATTATCTGCATTTGGTATCTGCTATTAAGTTGTAAAACTAATATTGCCACTCTGTCCGATTCACCATAAATCTCCACAATGCCATTCTTCCATTTTTTACTTATAATGAATCCTATTCCTCTTGTATTTCTAATATTTGTGACTTTATAGTAGAGTATATGTTCACTTTTTAAATCAATTGTTTCTTCACCCTTTCTTCTATGTTCACAAAGTCCAGTAATATCCAATTTAATATTAGACAGTTCTTATTCTAACTCTTGAAATCTTCCTTCACTTGAAAGTGATCTGCAGTTGTAAGTACCTAAATAAAAATTTGCCATCAAATGCAGCCTGAGTTTGCAATCAGGGAAATCTTAGCACCCTTTGTCTTTGGCCACCATCCACTGCCTTGGTTGGTGACTTTACAGCCTCCTGGGAATAAAGGCCATGATTTATTTTGGTCTGTCATAATTGTATATATTAAAAAAAATTTTTATTTAAAAAAAAATTTTTTTTCCTTTTTAAAGATTTAAAAAAAAAGACCATGGTTTTCTTGATCTTAAAATTGGAGGTAAAAAGCCAATAAACTCACCATGCTGGCTAATGCGTGTTGGTGAGCAGCCCATCCATGTTTGTATACTTTATGAATAATCACATAATAATAACAGCTGCAACAACAAGAACATATGGAGTTGACATTAGGAATTCGCCCTGCTCAGTTCCTTTAAGGGCTCCAAGAGGAATCAAAGGGTCTTCTTTCAGTTAATAGCAAACTCCTTTCTGCGATGCTGTGAATTTTTTTTTTTTATATATATATATTGTGCCATTACAATTTAGTCACTAGATAAATTTATAGTAATGTGCATGTAGAAAAGGTAAACCAAAAATCATCATCACAATTTTATATAACCATAAAAGAAGCTGTAGGGCATCCAAGTTCAAACCCTACCAGATCAAAATCTTAAACACTTTAGACAGAGAATGGGTCAACAATTATATGCTTTACTTGTTTGTGTGTTGATAGAAAGGTAATACACACATTTAAACTATTTAATATTTAAATTTTCTGTTAAAAAGCAAAGTTATAATGCATACATATAGGCAATGTATGTGTAAATTATTTAATTGTTTTATATTTCAAATATTCAACATTTTAACTTTCTTTAAAACTAAGCTATGCTTGATCAATTCTAACATTTTATTCTATACTTTTATTTTGCTTTTCTTTAATTATAAGTGGGATTTAAAAGTTACAGATTTAATTAAATAATTGGGTTATAATTACTAAGCTAGCAATTATATTATTTAAGGTTAGTTTATGAATGATTTGAAAGAATGAAGGATGTGTGTACATTACATACAAAATTTTACATTTCCTAAATATTGAAAGAAAAGGAAGTATTAAATCTGTCAAATTATTTTTTTTGTACAATTTTTTTTTTGTTAAAAGAGGAAATCTGTTTAATCAGATATCAATCTTTGTAGCAATTTTTTTTTGTAAATAATTGTTTTTCACTTTGGAAGCTTATAATGGGTCAGAACTCTAAATTTTGAAATTGTCTTATCTCAAGATCTAAAGAAGGAAGCTCAAAGATTTGAAGTGTTACCTGGATGTTAAAAGAAGAAAAAAAAAGAGAAAAGAAAGGAAATAAGGATTGAGTCTATTTTTTTTTAAAACAAAAGTGTCTGGAAAAAGGATTAAACTTTTCAGTTGAAAAATACTTTAGTTGAAAATAAATTAGAGATCTAATTAAAACAAATTTGTCCAAAAATAGCAAGTGATGCTATCTCTGATTGGTTAAGGTAGCTAAAAATTGGATATAAAAAGCTGTCTTGAATTATTATTAAGATTATTGTGAATGATTCAGATTATTAAACTATCAAAGTGAATGTTGAAAATATAAGACATGGTGGGCTAGAAAAATTATATGTATGTCCCATTTGCTGGACCATCTGGAGGAAGCTGCACATCACATAGGAAAGAAAAGATGTTGTGTCTAACATAACATTCTACACCTTTCAACTGACCAGATAAATAAGATATTTTTAATAGAAGGAAGAAAGCATTCACCTGCATTCAAAGAAGATGAATTAATCTACTGATAAATATTAATCATCAAGTCCAATTAATTGTTACAACAACTGATTTTGAACTCAAGAAAATTTACAAATGGGAAAACAACTGCTGTATTTCATCCACATGCTTGACAGGAAGAGAAGAAAATTTAATATAATGATTTCCAAATTGTCCCCTAAAGCAAATAACCTCAATAGAGTCATCATCATTAAATAGTTATACACCTCAAGAAAGAGATTGTTCCCACATAAAACGGAAATAGTAGATGCAGAAATATAAACATTATACAAGACAAGTTTGAACCCTTGGAAATTCGCCACAAACAAAAGATCGGTAATATGACTTTTTATATCTATTTTCTTTATGATATCAGTCTTAATAAACATTTTAGCAATAAAGTGGTCTATTTTATTTAAAGAACTTTTAAAGACTATTCAGATCAATTAAAACAAGAATGTCTTACTAAAAATAACTTTGAGCTTCATAAATGATCTTGAATGTATGAAAATTATTTGTTTATTAATTTTACAATATTAATGTGTAAAACAATTTTTTTTATGGTATTATGATTTTAGTTTTAACTAATATATTATTATTTTGGTTTTAAATAATATTTTGTTATTATGGGATAAAACACGCACATACATAATGATATTTTTATATGTGTATAATTGGGAGTGAATGTGGAATAATAAGTAGTATTAGAATATTAGATTAGTTTGTTTCAGTTAAGTATAGCATTTCAGCGCTAGGAAGAGAGGGGGAGAAAATAATTTAAAACTTTTTTCTAAAACTTGCTCTTTCAATTTTACTAACATTTTTTTTTTACATTCTATTTACATGTTGGATTTTAAAGTATGTGTGCTAATGAGCAGATAATATTTTTTTTTTAATACTTTTCTCATGGAGTGAAAATCATGGTCAATGTGACATCCAACTTAATACAAAATACATTTGAAGGGAAAGGGGGAAGAACTTAAAATTAATCTGAGGATTGTTATATAATCAATTATTATTATTATTATTATTATTATTCATGTCAATTTTCATATTTATCTAGAAATTTTTCTGTATATGTTAGAAATGTAGTAATAAATATTAGTTTGTTTTATTAAACGAGGCGTATATATTTCATTAAGTGTAGTCTTGGTTAAGTGTGATTATTCATCATCATCAATGGTTGAATATTAGTTATTGAAGATATAAGTAAATATGCTAAAATTAAGCAATAATTATGAATTTCTTTATAAAAATTAGTTTTATGTTTAGGCTTAGTCCTAGAGCTGTAGTTGAAACCCTTGTCATTATTGTTATTATTATCATCATCATCATCATCATCAACGTTTTAATTAATGAGCTGTTTAACTGTTTAAAGGCCATAAATAAATATTGATTTTATAATATTTAGTGATCTCTTAGTATTATTATAACCACATCCCATCATCTATTTCATGCAAGGATGAGTGAATTGCCATCCTAAATTAGTTATATATAATCTGAGCTAGTGAACTTATAAAATATTGAAACACATTTGTTATGTTAAGATCTGAGAAATGATTTATGTTCAATGAACTCCACTTTGGTTTAAAGATGTTTTACTTTTACCTAAATATTAGTGTGTATAGTGATATGGCTCAAAAAGCAAAATCTCTCATTTTTTATTAGAAATAAAGTACCAAAAAGGGATTCAAACCCGGTACATGTAAAAGGTTATCAGATATAACCGTGTCTAGATTCAGATAATCTAGTGGCGCCCTGCTAGACCATATTCACTTAGTATTTGTTTAAACATGCACTTAACATCAAACCAAGAAATGAAAGTGGATAAAACCTACTGCCTGTATACCTGAGTTATAATACATTGCTCATAATTTGTTTATAATTCTTATATATATATTTTGGACTCAGGTATGGTAATATCTTTTTTTTTGATTCATTTATTAGGTTACAATATATATATATATATATATATATATATATATATATATATATATATATGTCATATTATTATTAGTATTTGTGGGATATTCTGCATTGTGAAAAAGCTTAATGCTGACGTTTCAGTACAATACCGTGTACCTTCCTCAGAGCATTCAGCTTTTTCACTAATTGGAATATCCCACAAATAGTAATAATAATATGACATATTTTATCCGTTAAAATATTAGAATTACCATATATATATATAGTACCGTATTTGTTAAATGTTTTTTACATACTGGCCTCTTAGGCAGAGAAGAACATAGTCAGAGAGTATGTATGTCTTCTTCTCGACTGTTGAATTCAACACCATGTTAAAGCACTTTTTTCTTTGTATAAACACGGACACCAGTTACTTATGCAGAAGATAAATAAGACACTTTAAACAATGGCAACTCATTCAATGCCTAAGTGATACCCATGACTAGCTCAGCTACTTGTAATCAATAACCAATTATTGTTTGAATTTAGTCGCAAAAGAATTGACCTACAAATTAAGCTTTAATATTAAAAGACAACTTATTTTAACTAACATTTATTAAACTAATTTTAAATATTTTTTTAAATCTTATTTAACTAATGTAACACTGGTATAATAAACACACACAATCTTAATTCACACACTATAATATCGTATAAAAATTATTAAATAATATTTGAATTTATAGTGTGTCTATGTATGCTATTGAGTTCATATTACTTGACTCTTGGAGGCGTTATGAATGTGATGCTACTTTAAAAATGAGTATAAGAAACATGTTATTACCTAGGATTTTAGAATGTTGATACTTCTTGCTGTTTGCTGCTTCTAATGAAATATTTCTAACCAGTTAGATGTGAAGTTTATTGAGGAGGTTTATAGCTTTTTCATTGGTATTATTCTTGGAGACAGTTAAACATTGATGGCAATTCTTAAAGTTGTTATGCAGGTGTTTTTCTATTCTTAACAGACTGCTGTTTCACTGGAACTCATCCTCAAGACAGTTGTGTGTGTCTGAGGGTTTAAACACTGCAGTATTGACTGATTTAATCTCAACTGCACAATCTAATTTTTTTTCTAAACTGCTTGCTCTAAATTGTAATCTCAACTGTTTCTCAAATGCAATTGATTATCTGATAAAAAATGACTATTTATACATGAGACATGTTGTCATTTTGATATCCACTGGCCATATCTGTTGTTGAAATTACTTCTTTGCATTATTTTGAGATAATATTTTAATCCTGTTGTTGGAGATGTTAATTAGCAACCATCACACATGTGTTATTTTTACATTTTTAATTAATAGCCATTACTGTGTTTTTTACTGTATAATTTTCTATATCATTTTTTTTAATATTTACTACACATACATGTTTATATTTACAATCGCGTGTATATATTTAACTAACAAACTCATATTATTTCATCATTTACGCACATATATAATTTAAGATCAATTTACTATTTAGTTTTTACGATGACTTTTTTTTTCTTTAACTTAAATAAAAAGAGATTTATATTTTTAAAACTTTAAGTTATATTTCAATTAATAATAATAAAAAAAAACTTTTTACTTCTTTTATAAAACTTTTAGTTTGACATTTCTAAAGCAAAACCCCCTCCCCCCTCTTAATTAATTAATTGTAACTTTTATTTCAAAAACTCTTTGACTTTTAATTTTACATTTTTTGGAGAACAAACATTTACATAGTATTTTTTCTCGATGAAAGATTTTTATTTCAAGAATTTTTAGACAAAATTACTTTATGTATCAACCACAATATATATATATATATAGCTGTTTTATTTCACAATAGTCAATAATTTGAACTAGATTTGTCATATTAAGGTTATCACTGTTCTTATAAGATATTGATATTATATCTATCTTTTCAATTTACACCTCCTACAACAAAAATATTTAATTGTCACATTTTTCATGTGTTCCATTTTAGAAAAAAAAATGAAATATTTAATTGACACATTTACATAATGAAGTATACATCTATTTAAGAATGCATTTTTTCAACTGCAAAATAAACAGTCCTATGATTCTGGCAGTGTTGTGCTGAAAGCATGCTTAGCACAATATATATTTTAATTTTAAACTAGTTTATTTTTTTCTGAACACTCATTTATGAGTTTATAAGAATTATCATTTATGTAGTATTTATTGTAAACTTTAATAAGTAATAGTAAATATGATATGAGAGTGATGAATAATTTTTTTTACTGTTCTGATCTATTCAATATTGCTAGACTAGTTTTAAGTTTGTGTTTTTTATGAGACAAGAGCTTTGGATGTTAAAGAATTCATCTGCACATGTGGGATTTAATGTACTGCCAGCATTCATCTTTCTTTTATGGTATCAAGCTAGCAGTTAAAATTGAAAAATCTACAAATGTTTTCTATTAAAGATATGAGAGGCCTATCTAGGATAGTTAGCTCAGATGTTTTTCAATTTGAACTAATAGCATGATAGTATAAAATAGAGATAAATTGGTAGCCAGGTGCATTATTTCTTAAAGAGTTTGGTGCATTATTTCAAAATACTAAACTCCTCACTGAGCAACACTGTATGTTTGATTGAACTAGTCTGGGGAATATTGGAAAGGACAGCACAGGATAGGAATTTATTAAGCACTGTCATTTGGAATCTTTTATTATTACTAAAAGTTACTTTAAATTATATAGAGATGGTAAAAATTATGTTGGATATGCAATAATAAATAAGATAAAGGCATGTATTAGTCATGTGATAAAATAGTTATTTATCCAAGAACTCTAGCTTTATATTTTATTGAAGACTATTTTTATTTAATTTTTTGATTGACATGATCATTTAATATCTGAATCATTATAGCTTTTCAATATTTTATTTCTAATATATATTTATATGGTTACTTATCTCTCTGGTGATCTTCACTTATTTGATAAAGAAATGCACATAGTGATGACATGTTGATATCTAATAGTTGCTTTTGAAAGAGGTCCTTAATTTATCATCAACTCTAAAAAAGAGTCTCTATATGCTTTTAACCATGTAAACATATGTCACCATTATATGTATTTGATTGTAATGATAAATTTAATGACTGTTTCATCTTTTTAAATAGCAGAAATATTCTAATCAAACTATGTTGATATGTGCCATAAAAAGGGATTTGATAAAATTCTCACTTTAGAAGTTGGAAATATTCCCACTTTGTATGTCTGATTTTATAATATTCATACTTTGTAAATATGGTACATTCAAGACTAATCATGTATCAACCTGGTATATTAAATTAGAAATAAACTTTTTTGTTAAAAACTGAAAGACAGAAATTATTCGATTGAAAATGATTAGAAATTATATCATATTCATTAAGAAAAATATATCTTATCACGATAATTGACGGTCCAAAAATATGTCAATATGACCAACTAACAATTTTTCAAATATATAATAATTCAGGAAAGTGATTTTAGACATAATATCTATAACTTTTGCTAATAAAATAACTTTAGAAATATTTATATAATAATGTAACTTTCAACCCATCATAGTTCAAAGATTTAATAAAACTATGTTCTTTGCACAGCTCTCATACTTCAAAATCATTTCTTTTATCCTTTCTGCAAAAAAAAAAAAAATATTTTTATATTTTGATGATTTAAACTGGACATAGGATTGACTTTTTTCAACCTTAAAATGCTTGAACTTTTTGTTTTAAAATGACATCTAGGATCTAGGATATGTTCACATGTGTTTTTTTACTTCAAATTACATTATTAGTGATAATTTTTATATAGAGAAAAGTGCACTTTAAATTTTATATTGAATTTTGGTTGGCATAAAATTTTCTTAAACTTTTCAAGATTCTGATAACTTAATTTTATATATGTTCTTGTAATGGAAGGGTAAGTTTATAAAATACTTTTATGGAATTGATTTGACTTTGTTTTGCCTTGTCGATTGTGAAGTTTTATTTTCAGAAATAACTTATAGTAGCTTTATGTTTGGTTCATTATTCAAACTCATAATCTATTGGTCAAAATTTAGATTGTGAATAATAATCATACAGTATTTATTATTCAAACTGGTTAACCATCTTTAAAGATATTTTTATAGATAACAATATTTTAGTTTATCATAATTCATACCAATTTGTTCTGTGAATATATTGTTATTCACTAATTCTTGGTCTAAGTAAAAAAATATTTTGTATCTCCTTTCTCTTGGTTTCATCATTTAAGATGTGCATCTGAACGTAATGAATGTTCTTAATTTGAATATATGGCACATTCTGTTGATATGAAACATATAGTTATTTTTCAATGTGTGCTATAATTCTATTTTCCTAATGCTGTGGAAACCTTTTTACTCAAGTGAAGTTTCTTTTTTTTAGTTTTCTCAACAAAAATATTACTCATAATGGCATTTTTAAAAAAATAATATCATATTCTGTTTGTAAAATTATTAAATCCATACTATCTTCTAAATGTTCTCTATTTAACATGTAATCATGTAGACATCATTTAGAAAATTGTTCATTTATTTAATGTTACTGTGGTAAGTTCTTTGAACCAGTTGTTCACATTGGAAAGTGTGTATATATATATATATATATATATATATATATATATAAACACAAATTATCAATATATATATATATATATATATATATATATTGATAATTTGTACTTCTTACAATGTAAAGACAATATGATTTTTTATTAAAATAACTATCATTAGCAATAGTGAGTATATCCTTTCCATTCTATCCAATATATTTTCTATAACAGTAATTAAAAATTTTCATATGATATCCTTCTGTTAAAAATATTTTAAATAACTTTTGTGTAGCTATTTCATTATGGAAAATCATTGAGACAGTTTTGAATTATTGATATTTTATTTGTTGACTTTAATAACTTAAAGCAAAGTAGCCATTGAACTTTTTAAATGTTCAGGTAATGTTTTCCCATATTTCCTACAAATATTTTACTCTCAAAGAATTCATAAATACTCATTGCTAGGTGGCTTGTTTTTTTGTTAATTCCTTTAAATCTTTTTTTATTTTTCTTCTGATTTCTCCAATGCTACATCAAGATTACTTTGGCTTGCTTTCTTCATCAGTCATCATTGTCTTTTTGTTACTATTTTTTAAATCTCTTTCATTATATAACCTTCAATTTTTACTTTTTTATGGTTTGTTCTCTTTCTTCTATTTCTTCACATTTATTTTCCCTGTAAATTCAGGTTTTTAGTGTGCTCTATGATCTCTTAGATTAATTCTGGGTTAATTGTGACAATTTCTGCAACACTTTTGAGCACATAATTTATGTTGTCCATCTAAAAAGTCTTTCTTCATTTTTATTATTTATATTTTACTTTTTAGATATATATTTTTTTATTTTTTAGCCATTGCATAATTCTGTGTGGCTTGTTGGAATGATTTCTTTATTTTTTATACTTTGCAATTTCCTTTGTTGGCTTCATTCTTTTTGGTTCATTTTTTTTAAATTTCTATTCTTAATTTTTTTATATTGAAAAGGTTTTCAGTACTTTACAATAATGGTTCATGCTATATGACTTTTTGTTATAACAAAGCAAGCACTTAGATTAAGCACTTTTCAGAAATATTTATTAGCATAATTAATTATTAATCTGCCAGAGAATTTCTACTAAATTGTGATAATTTTTCAAACTACAAAATTATTAAATGTTGCATTTAATATTTTGTAATCTTTTATGACAATGATTAAATCCTTTATATTAAATAAATATCATTTATTTTTAATGTTATGATAAAATGATAATCATAAATATAAAGGTGTTTAATTTTCCAATATATTTTGCAATATATATATATATGAAAAACAAAAAAACACAAGTTAAAAAACTTGCTAACACTTGTATTTATGATAACAGATGGCGTTCTACCAAAAACACCGTCAAGCGTAGTTTTCTGTTTACATAAACGTCAGAGCGAGCATTCACTATCTCTAACTTTAATTCCACTTTCAGATCACGATTTCAAGCTATTATGCTATCGTCAGTGAAAGACAGGAATAAGAAACTAGATCTAAACACAAACTCTGAGCATTTATGAAACAGTTTCTATTTAGCTTGCAAGCGTGAATCTTTTAGACATGTTAATGTCTTCAAACTCAGCATAGCAAGCCAGATAGCTACATGGGTCTGATCTCAGTTCAGCATCACCACATAGTAGAAGCCTCTGCAATATACATCATTGCAAGAAAGACCTCAAAGGTACATTTATGAAAAACAAAAAAACACAAGTTAAAAAACTTGCTAACGCTTGCATTTATGATAACAGATGGCGTTCTAACAAAAACACCGTCAAGCGTAGTTTTCTGTTTACAGAAACATCAGAGCGAGCATTCACTATCTCTAACTTTAATTCCACTTTCAGATCATGATTTCAAGCTATTTGCTATCGTCAGTGAAAGACAGGAATAAGAAACTAGATCTAAACACAAACTCTGAGCATTTATGAAACAGTTTTTATTCAGCTTGCAAGCGTGAATCTTTTAGACACATTAATGTCTTCAAACTCAGCATAGCAAGCCAGATAGCTACATGGGTCTGATCTCAGTTCAGCATCACCACATAGTAGAAGCCTCTGCAATATACATCATTGTAAGAAAGACCTCAAAGGTACATTTATGAAAAACAAAAAAACACAAGTTAAAAAACTTGCTAACACTTGTATTTATGATAATAGATGGTGTTCTACCAAAAACACAGTCAAGCATAGTTTTCTGTTTACATAAACGTCAGAGTGAGCACTATGTATATTGCAGAGGCTTCTACTATGTGGTGATGCTGAACTGAGATCAGACCCATGTAGCTATCTGGCTTGCTATGCTGAGTGTATATGAGCATTAATACATTAAATACCCAGGAAGGCAAATTAGTTTCTCGCCTAAAACATAAGATGGGCTTATATCTTCCTGCTAGCAGTTCACCTAAACCAATTCCATTTTTTCCAACCTTATGTGCATTCAATACAAAGGTAAATTACCTAAATCACCACCAGCTAATAAATTTTAATTAATTAATTTGCTTCTAATTGTCAATTACATTGCAAGACTTTAATATCTGTTATTTAATTCTCAAAACTGTATATATATATATATATATATATATATATATATATATATATATATATATATATATATATATATATATATATATATATATATATATATATATATATATATATGTAAAAAATAAATGTCTGTACAACTGATTTTCATGCTATATAGTTCATTCTTAAATTTGGTGTGGCAATTTAAATTGAATTTGTTTCTTAAATTTATTATTTTGATTTATCTTTATTTGCCATGTTTGTATCAAACACAGAGAGTAAATTTAAATCTGATCTTTTATAGTTTCTTCTATTACACAAAGGAAACATAAAATTCTTTAAAAAAATAGTTGTTCAGCTCCCTTAGTTTTGTACAAATTGTTTGATTTGTTTTCTAATAATTTTATTCTTACCCTTTTTTTTATTATTAAGTTGTTTTACCTGTCTTATAGTGAAATCTGGTGTAACATTTAATTGAAATCATAAATTATAACATGTAAAAAGATACTTTGAGTTGTGTGGGAGAAAGCCATTTAGTCCATCTTAGTTTTAAGATCTTGGCCATATATTTTTGATCATTAATATTTAATTGCTTGGGGTAATTGTGTTCAGCATTCCATTACAATGGAGAGCATATTGATTAAATCAGGTATTAATTAAATTATTATGGTCGTTAGTGACCGATTTATATATGCTTAGGCATTATCAGTATATAGTTGTCATCATTTATTTATTAATTTTCTTGCTTTGACATATATCTTTGATATTTTTGGGAAGGACCAATCCTACTCCCCATTTTTCCCCCACAAAGTTGATGCTTTTTCTACTAGGGATTTGAATTTAGGCACTCCTTATTAATCAGAGTATGGGTACAAATGGATGAACCATCCCAACATACTATCTGGAGCCACCATTTTTCAAAAATATGTTTTGGATGTCAGGACAACATATCATTTCTTTTTGCAAACATGACAAAACCACCCAGAGTATCTTAAGTGATCTCATTTTTTACAAGTGATACAAAACTAGAACAAATACCACCTTCATTATTATCCATTTTTTTCTTGACCTGCAATGCTCTCTGTCAGCTGTAATAACATGCATTTTTTAACCAATTTATGTTAATCTTTCATTTTAAATTATATATAAATTACAGCTTATGTTAAGGACAAATTATCTTCCTCCCATTCATTTGGTAGGTCTTCATTAGAATTGTGCATTATTGTAATTTTTTGATGAAGGTAAGCCAATATGTATTTATCAATGATTTAATTAAATTTTTCCATAACATTAGCATGTTAACCAAACCAATCATTTTTATATTTATATATTAATTATACCAACCATTATATGTTTAGCTGCACCTATAATTTTATTTTATACATTAAATTGTATTGCCATTGCACATATTAATTTTCATGTTAAAACAAATATGTATCTAATTGTATATGGTCTCAAATGACCTATTTATTAATTCAGACGTATTTTAAATTATTATCAAATATGTAACTTCGATTATATAGATATCTAGAGCTTATATTGTTTTATTAATATATTGTACCAGTCAGTTTGCATACTCAACGCAAATATCTCGAGTCCAATCATGCATAATATATGTATGTCAGGAACATTCATGAACTCTGCCCTGTATGCCCACATTTCAGATTCAATTACTTATGAGCAGCAACTCCGATAATAATATATATTTAATTTACCACTGATCGACATTACACATCTGAGAAACAAAGTGACTCAGGAGAAATCATGGCAGATGTGCATATACATTGCTATAGACAAGCACATATGCTTAATCTTAGTGAGATCTTATAACTTTATAAATCATGACATATATATATATATATATATATATATATATATATATATATATATATATATATATATATATATATATATATATATATATATATAAATAATAACTAATTTATAATTTAACTAAATCAGTTAAATAAGTAACTAGCAACGTTCAGAGATGTTTTATTTTACAAATTTTACAAATTTTGCTATCTATGTATCTACCATTTTTATCTATCAATCAATCTATTTACCTATCTCGAGTTATATTTATCTATCTATACATCCAGCCATCATTCTACCTATCTCTTTGTCTATCAACATATTTATCCATATATGTATCTGTTTATTTATCCATCGATCTTATGTGCCTTTCTCTATCGATCGATCAAACAAATAATCATAAATAATATCATGGGCAAAATATTTGCCAATTTTTTTTTTTTTTTGTGTATTAAAACATTTTAAAAAAAAACATGTTTAGTTAACATAGATATATAGAGTTTAATAATAATAACAATAATAATAATAAAGAGTGGGGGTGCAGAATATGTTAAAGTAGAAGTTTTCTTTTCCCTTAATACTGTAAAAGAAATTAAAAGGCAATCTTTTTACAGTCCATTCAAATGGTCAATACTTGTCATGAGCAATTTTATCTTATTGAATCTGACTTTTCATCCCTAAGGTCAGATGCAAAAATCTAATTGAAGTTTATTTCAAATGAATGTCCGTTTTATGTCTGCATGATAACCAAGATTAGTTTTATTTAACTAAAAGTATCTACATTAAAAAAGCATAGTTAAATAAATATAATTATATTTTATAGCTTTAATAATCCCTAGTCTTTTATCTATTCAAGACATTTTCGAGCAAAATGTACAATTTTGATAAATTGCTATCAAGACATTTTATTTAATAGATTCTGCTTTCTACATCTCTCTCTCTCTCTCTCTCTCTCTCTCTCTCTCTCTATATATATATATATATTATAAACAGAAATTATTTCTTTAGAATATATATTTATATATATATATATATATATATATATATATTCTAAACAGAAATTATTTCTTCGATTTCGTAGAATTTAATTATTACAAATGCAAATATTGGAAGAAACCATAATTATAATGAATTTAATATTGGATATTAGAAAAATAACATGATAGAATAATTGAATATTAGAGCATAATTGTTCAAAAAATCATAAATTCATTATATTGAATATAAAATAAAGATTTATATATATACACACACATAAAGACTCTAGGATTCCTGGATAAATTTCGGAAAACACACCATCATAGGAGGTTACAGTAAAAAAAAAAATCAAATAATGAATTTCAAAACTCATAAGGGGAACTCAAATCAAAGACATTAAGGCATACATATGTTGTTTAAGTCCACATTTCATGACATTTGTAAAGTCAAATTTATCATTGGATATAAATCACTCATACATTTAAATAAACTTATTTATAACTCTAAAAATTAAATAATCATACATGGATGTTGTATTGTAACATATGTTGTGAGAAAAAGTAACTTTTCTAAGCATTCATTGATATAATTTGGTAAACAATGTTAAGCTCAGGAATTTTATAATCCATACACAGCAATGAAAAATGAAAATGAAAAAAAATGAGATTTTCATAGAAAATGAGCAAAAAATAAGTCATGTACTTAAACCTTAACAAAATAGTGTTATATACAAAAGAGAAATAAAAAAGAAAGAAAAATTTGCAAGCATGCTTTATTATGAATGCCAAAGATGTATTAACTAATATAATAGTCTTCAGTCGCCATATTGAATTTAAAAAAAAAACTGATCTGAAAACAATTTTCATGGTAACTTCAATTTTAATAATGCTAGTGCAAAAAACTTTACATTGATAGAAACTAGAAAAACTAAGGAAAATAATAAGTCTAAGAGAAATAGTGATAACCATTTAAAATATGTATAAAAAAGAAATTTCAACATCCAACATAATTATTAGTTTATTGTTTGTTCATAATTTCTAATTTATCATTAACTAAGTTTAAATTACATCTTCATTGATATTTTTTTTGTATTTCTCACAAAATTACTTTTCAAACCATATATAAAACTTCTTACCTGACAAAATCCATGGCCTCAGAATCTCCAAAAGTATCCACATAAGAACTCTCCATTTTTATCTTGTACCTCAAAAGTTGACAAATCGCAAAAGTGTCTATAAGAAAAAGATTAATCCTAATAAAAGATATAAAACAAATTGTTTCCAGAAGATGGATATGCATTTGTCATCATAGCATTTTGCTTGTTTATCTAAAACTGCAAATTGCAGGCTACAGTCTGAATCATTTATAAAAAGGCTCTAATCTCTTCATTTTATATTTTTGTGTACATCAGTGATGTTTTTATTTTTTATGCATACCAGTGATGCTATATTGTTATATTTATTGTTCCACAGAGATATCATTTATTTGTATATAGCTCATTTTCTAGCTTTATAAACTTGAAAATAATGTGATGCAAGATGTAGCAAAATTACTGACTCCACAGCATGAGTATCAAGTTTATAGGCAGGAATCAGAATTTGATCCTTTGCCTGCATACAATTCCATGTTGTATATGCATAACCATTATGGTTACCATTACACATTCACCATTTGAATTCTTTCTTTATTGGTATTAAGTGTTTATATTTTCACATGGTACTATGCCCAGTAAATTTTGTGATCACTTTATCAATTGCAACCTGTAACCTTTTTATACAATTGATTATCAGTTTTTAAATTTTACATTGCACTGCTATATATATGTAAATCATTACTTGTTATACTAACACAAAAGATTAAACACAAACACACTGATACAAATATAAACATACTAATAAATTATTAAACCTTTTAAGAATCATTGTCTATAAAATAAGATTGACTCAAACTTGGATCTGCGACCCAAAATTACACTGTACAAAAACACATTTTTGTTATATTTGAATACAAATGTATATATTGTATAATAAAGAGCATAAATTATTTAATATTATATAATTTATATACTACATACATGCACCAATACAAACCCAAACAAATGAATATACCATTTATCAAATAATTAACAAAAATATTCAAGAAAATAAAAAAATTAAAATTAATAACTTATGATATTCTGCGACTATGTGATTACATTTATATCTCATTGAAGGCCTTCATATCCAAATTATCAGCATATGTTTAATCCCTTATATTAGCGTATAAGACCCGTAAAGATTTTCTGCCTTTATTACACCGTGTAAAATAGTAAATTGACCAGAAAAAAAAAATAAATGCACTTATCTAATAAGAATATTAATAAAAATTTCAATTTTATCCAATTTTAAATAGTGATACATCATTTTAAAAATGGAATCAATCAGCAATGAATGCTGATATCATGCTTATAGATTTTGCACATTTTAAAAAAGAAATAAATTTTTAACCAATCAGCTGAAGCAAGCAGAAGACATGCTACAAAGAATCAAGCTGTTTTAAACAAATAAACAATTAATATCACAATTAATACAAGTAGGAATACATATAAGACAATAATAGTTCCAAATTACAACTGCTAATATCATAAATATGTTATTATAACTTATTGAAAATAAGCTGGACAACATAAAAAAATTAAATTGGAAAAATATTTCTGATTTTGAAGATATTATTTTTATATTTTTATTTACAATTGTCAAACTCTCTCCACTCACAACTTTGACATCATCCATCTTATATAAATACAATAATGATTATTACTACCCATTTTCTAACCTTGAGATTATCTCTAGCACATATATAAACTTTAAACCTCAGTTAACAATTAATATATCTGATTTTTTTTTTAAATTTTAAACATACACACACATGAGGTTAATTTTTATTATATAATAAAAGTAAAATGTTTTATTATCATTTCAGTATGGAATTAAAGTCTCCCCAAGAATAATTACATTTCTCCAATCTACAGCTTAACTTTTCAGCTTCATATTAACAAACTTTCTTATTTCTTCTATACATTTCAAATATTGTTATTTTTCCGTTTTTACAATTCTTTGCGAACCACTATAAGACTCTCACTGTCCATATATTATATAATTATATGTCTAAGCCAGCTTCATTTTAGTATTTTGATTGTTTCAATGATGTGAATAATAACATTGTTTTAAAACCCAATATTTTACTTTCACTTCTTTACTTTCTTGAGTTGTCTGCATATCTGCAGTCTCTGTATTGCTTTTCTGTGGTGTTTCCAAGCCGCAGATTTCAAATATAAAAACAATTAAAACAGATTATTAAAAACTTTTTAATGACATAGACATATTATCATTTAATGTTAAGTTTCTTCTTAAAAATCACCCTATGCAAGTATATTGCCAGATTAATTTCATTCATTAATGTTTTCAACTGTAGTAATAATATAACAAAGATATAAATAGTTGTTAACTTTTTCTAATTTGTGATGATGAGTCTTTACTTTTTTTTTCTGAGAATAGCCTTGATAATAATTTTAGTGTATTGTTATTTACTTTTAGTTATACTTTATTGCTTACAATTAATAAATATTATAAGATATTTTGAAATTTTAAAGCATTATTTTCAGTAATAACCACATCATTGACAAAATGTCCATTATTTAAATAATCTACATATATTTATTATTTCATATGATTTCCATTTTAGTCCACAACATCCTATAAAAGTTTGTACATACTGAATCATCATTTATACTCTTATCAATGTTAATTTTCATTGTATACCAATAACAGATGTTAATTATTGCTGTTGCATTTTATAAATATTGTTCGAAGTCTGTCAATATTATATTATTGAGTCTATATAGCATTGTTCCAAAGCTTTATTATTTGTGTCAATGCTTATAGAAGCTAATGTTATATTATAATTTATAAATCAGAAGCAAACTGCAAACCCATATTAATTGGAGTATTTTGTAACATTTTTCAATAATTGGATATCATTTTACTAAAATTACTTGTTAATTCAAGTTATTATTTGGTTTGTTTAAATCCAAAGTTTACTTAGAACCTTTCTAATTATTTTAGTGAAATGTTAATATAGATCAGACAAAGAATGAAAAGTCTATATTTTATATCTTCTTCATCACTTTTCTTAAATGTCAGTATTACTATTTTATTTTTTTAATTATCTAATACATTTTATAATTTACAGATTTGTTATATAGTTTTGTCAGCATCGTTTTTATGTTTCTGACCTGTTTGTTCTATTAATACTACAGTTTGTATTTAGCTTCATAACTGCCTGCGTTTTAACGCAGACATATTACTTTTATATTACTGAATTTTAAAGTAGCAATAAAATATTTTTTTGCTATATATAATCCTATATTATTATTTGTTTTATTTACAAAAAATAATAAAATATTTAATCATTTAATTAAAACATCACTTAAGTTTCTACTGTCAATCATTCTCTTGAAATTTTTATTAATAAATCGAACTTATAAATAAGATTGCAGGAAACGGAACTCTAAGTTGAATATTAAATGTCATTTTCCAGTCTCAACAAACATATGAAATTATACACCATTAAGAAAAAAAAAACATTTATAAATCGGAATACCAAAAATAAATTTATTAATTTAAAATGTAGTTTTATTGGGTTTTTTTTAAAATGTCAAGGTTTTTTTTTTTTTACAATTCACATTTATTTTTTTTTGCAATTGCATATAATTTACATTTATTGTAATTAGAAATTGAAAGTTTCGCAAGTTGTCAATCACTACATATAATTAAAAATAATTTTACTCTACTTATTGATACTATTACTACTAATGCTACTTCTTTGATAGTATATTTTTTTAATTTTCCAATTGCAGATATTTTAACATATTCATTTAGATCTTTATTATAATCACGATTACAATTTATAATAAATTCACGATGACTTTTGTTTATAAATCTAGAACAGTTTTTTTAATAGAAGCTAATAATATCAAAATATATTATTAAAAACTATATCAAAAATATTTTATGTAAAAGAAAAAAAATTAAATAGCATAGATTGGTTAAAAGCTTAACCAACAGACTTCGCAAAATGAATAAAGAAAGGAAGCATTATTTTATAGTACAATTATCTTATTGAAAGTGAGAGGTTCTAAAATATTTAAAATAATACCCAGAAAATAGTATCTCTCTAGAGCACATGATTCTGTATCACATGACAATTTCTATTGTATTATGAATTATCAGGAAATGGATAAAGCTGCTAAAAGTTTTCAATATAACAACTATTGTTGATGGGATTAAAAGTTTAGATTTACTTTTCACCTATTATTGTTTTAACTGTATTTAAACAATAATTTGCATAATTCAACATAATTTTCACTAGTTATGACTGTTTTTATGGAATAAAACCACATTCTTCAGTTAGTTGTGAGGTAGCTTTTCGCATATATGCCAATAATTAGAAATCACCTTTCTAAAGTATCCATGTGTTTACAAACGCTGTTATATGCAATGTGAGTGGATGCAAAATATTTTTTTTATATATCAAATCACTGGTATTTATTTAAAGCCTAATTTTTATCTCTCTATACATTTCTGAACTATCATAAATACTTGATATCTTATAATATTCAGACTTTTTACATCCTTATCTATTATTATTTTTTAAAAAATGATAATAAACAAAGATTAAATAAAATTATCACCTATTAATAACTTTGACAAACAACAATAAAAACATGAGTTCAAACCCCTTATTATTACATCATATATGTGCATGTGTGTGTACACCTGTACAATGTGTTAATTTACATATTAAAAAAAAACAATATGTTAAAGGTCTGCCCATCCCTAGCATATTTATGTAAATGCATTATTCTCCAGTACATGATAGTCAGAATGACTAAATAGTCAACATGGATAGGATGACAACCTTGGCAATAATGTGGGCTTTGAATGTTCCATCATCAGATTTTCAATGAAATATCAGTCCTATGAAAATATTTAATCATGAATCTATTATTAGTTAACAACTCCAGTTTAATTATGCTTATTATAATTAAATCAAATGATGTGAAAGATCATCATTATTTTTTTTTTTTTTAAATTTTGCTTTACTAATTGAGAGTTAATTCAATTTTTCATGTATAAGTAGAAAATTAGCTTGAAACCAGAATAAATTTTATCATTACTGCTAAAATAAAATACACCTTTACCCCAACTTAGCAATATTTCACTATAGCGCTCATCATCAATTTGTACCCACTACTTTGATATACAATCGATTATTCATTATAATGACTGGGAAACATTTTTTTAAAAGTATTTTTGGCAGCCATCTTAAATTTTGCGTCATTGATAACATCAGATAATTGGTATTTTAAATTCATTTTACCCAAAAGCAAAAGTACATTATTGTAATACGTATACAGATAATGACTTTGCTGTAATATATTTTATTCATAAAACACAATGTTAGTGCTGCATTCAGTACTTTAATTACAGAACATATAAACATTAAATATATATATAATTACTGAATGTATAATACTGTTTACATATAAGTGTTGAATGTCTTTAGAAAAATTACACTTTATTTAAATATAATGTACAGTACTTGGATTCTTTAAATAAATGTTTAATTTTTCTAGACATTCAACACTTATATTAGGTGATGAAAACAGTCCAACTAAAATACCATCATCACAAACTTTCAGGAAAACATCAAATACTAATATTAAATTGAGTGTATGTTTTCTTTAATTACATACATCCAAGTGGTTTCAAATAAAAAAAAACAACATTTTAAAATGAGAATGTTCAATTAGAAAAAAAGTTAAAAAAAAAACAACAGATTGCCTTTAAAATAAGTGTTAATGAAAAATCATGTAATGTTTAGTGGTTTAATAATCTTTCAACATGAAAGGGAGGGGAGGGGACTCTTACATTACTAAAAATATACAATAAGAAAAATAAACTTAGTTTATGTTTTAGAAAATTAGAACAGTTAGATTTTTTTTCTTTTAAAATAAGTTGATTTTTTTTTAAAAAAAGTTCACTGATTTACAATACGCATTAAGCCTTTTGTTACTATGGAGCATAGTAATAAGTCTTTATGTTCAATTAAATAATTTATAATTAAACATTGTTTTAATTTGAATAATTTCACATAAATAATTAACATAAATGTACAGTAATATGTACTGCAATATAAAATTTAAAAAATGCACTTCAGTATGGATTTTTTTTCATTACGATGAAAAACTTCTGCCGAAAAATATAAAAACTCTTAAAATCAAATTTAGTTTCATTTTCTCTTTATTTTTGCTGTACTGTACTTTTTAAACAGTAAAAATATGCATTTTTTCCTTAGTGTTATAAAACTTTTCTTTTTTTTTAGTCATTATTGCCATGAAAAAATCAAGAAAATCTTTGAGCTTGGAAACCAATGTGGATATTTTACATCAAGTGGAACTGAGCAATTTTTTTCCCAAAGACCCTTATTATAAATACATATTCTGTATATGATATTCTTGCTTACCAATGAGTTTTGGAAGACCAATTGCCATCGCTAAGTGGGGTAAAGGTGCAGATGTTTTATTCAATCTTCATTTAGCCAGTTTACACACACACACACACACACACACATATATATATATATATATATATATATATAGTAATCAATATTTCTCACTGCTGTCAGGGCAACCTTCATACCTTTTAATAGCAAGAATGGAAATCATTCTTACTAATGGTCCATTGAATAAATATGGACACTTAAAGCTTGTAACTTGACTACAGAGTATGAAATATTAATACAATGAAGTTTAAATAAACGTCTTTAAACATGAAATAAACATGTCACTGTAATGCAGACTAATAAATAGTCAATTAACATTACAAACTGCAATACTTTTAAATTGCCCATGTATTATTTAGAAATAATAAGTGGTTTATTTAAACTTCATTGTATCAATATTTCATACTCTGTAGTCAAGTTGCAAGCTTTAAGTGTCCATATATATTCAATGGACAACTAGTAAGAGTGGTTTCCATTCTTGATATTAAAAGGTGTGAAGGTTGCCTTGACAGCAGTGAGAAATATTGATTACTAGATTTCACTGTGAATGTTTACTTGGTTACTGGTTGGAACTTAATTATATCATTATCCCAGATTAGCTTTTAGCACTATTTTGCTTATTATTTTTAAATAATACATGGGCAATTTAAAAGTATTGCAGTTTGTAATGTTAATTGACTATTTATTAGTCTGCATTACAGTGACATGTTTATTTCATGTTTAAAGAGGTTTATTTAAAGTTCATTGTATCAATTCTTCATACTCTGTAGTCAAGTTGCAAGCTTTAAGTGTCCATATATATTCGATGGACGATTAGTAAGAATGATTTCCATTCTTGCTATTAAAAGGTGTGAAGGTTGCCTTGACAGCAGTGAGAAATATTGATTACTAGATTTTACTGTGAATGTTTAGGTGGTTATTGGTTGGAACTTAATTACATCATTATCCAAGATTAGCTATAGGCACTATTTCTTTATATATATATATATATTTATATATAAGATCGTCAGATATATATATATATATATATATATATATATATATATATATCTGATCTGACTATTTGTAATAAGGATATTTTATTTGCATTTAATATTTGACTATTTCTATCAACTAGATAAATTGCTAAATGTATTTTTTTAAAAAATCATTTTTTTATCTTTTTTAAATGCATTTACTTATTACTAACAAATCACAGATTCAAATGGAACACAATGTATAGTTCTGCATTATCATTTTTCTTAGATATGGGTGATCAACAATGGCTACCATAAAAATTGATTCAATAAAATTTAAATTTATAAATTACAAATTTAAGGCAATGCTCAAATAAATTATACTTTGAAAGACAATAATAAGATTTATATACATATAATTATAGGAAATTGTATCTATTGACTTCTTTTTTTAATTTTATGTTTAAGGATAAGTTTCTAAATATTATGAATTACCACTCTAAGAGAAATTACGAGATTAAATGTTTGATATATGAATAGTTTTGTTGATTATATATATTACTTCATCTCTGGCTAAGTTATTAACAATCATATATATATATTTATTGAACCGGATTGATATCCAATTGAATGGTTTTATTACTAAAATTTAAAAAAAGGGAAAAACAACTTAATTTTCATTAAAAGTCTAATGTTAAAAAAATATTATTATTTTAAACACATACACATTTATATGTAAAATAGATCATTTTAATGTTTATAGAATTGATTTTTAAATAATTTACTTTCACTGCTTGTTTTAATCCATTTAATTAAAAAAACAAGCAAATGATGATTACATTCCTGTCTCTTACTTTTATCAGTTCTAATTTAATTCTAAAAGCATAGATTTAATTTTGTATTATTTTAGTTACAATAATCCCTGATTGGAATTCTTAAATTGGATTGAGTGGGAAATTAATATTTGCCCTGCCTGAGGCATATAATTTGACAATACGGAAAGTTTTTCATGGGAAATGTAGGAGGTAACGATAATGTGCCTATTTGAGAGGTGATTGCAAGGATTCTAGACTAACTGGCTGTTTTAAAAGGGCTTGGTCCAGCTTCTTACTTCTAAGAGGCATTCTGATTAATCTGTGGAACTTCATATTAATCACAATTCATACATTTATGATATTTTTGAAATTTGCTTTCATGATGTCAACAATCACTGCTATACGTATTGAAAACCATAAGATGCATTGCTAATTTAAATAGAGATGAACCTCAGGCTCTAAGCTGTTCTTTCGTGATGCCATAAAACTCTAACCTAGGCCGGATTCCCAATTTACCTCAACACTTGCCTCTGTCATAAAGAGATGTCATCTGAAATATGAATATATTAACAGTATGCATGCTTCAGAAAACTACACGAACTCTACTTTACTCTAAGGTGAACATTTTCTTATTCTAGCCAGGGTAAAAACATTGCATTTAATTAAATCTCTGCTTGATTTAATGGTATTTTATAAAGTTGTATTAATTATTTTAATTATTTATTATCTGTATTTACTTTTTTCTAGTATTTAAAGTGTGTCTTGAAATCTTAGTATTAAGATGGCAAGTTTGTTTTCATTTTTTTGTTTATCAGGGAGTGCATATGTTTAATATATGCCTAATTATTTTACTAACTATTGCCAAATGCATTGGCAGTTTTCATAATTTTTATTTACTCACATGCCCTTAGTTGTTATTGTAAAATAATGAATTTTTAAACACATTTGGTTTGTGCTTTTTCAAACAAGAAAATCTTTTTGCTGGCTATTTATCAGGTTCTTTCTTCTGTTTTTTTGAAAGTAGTGATTTCTTTCTAGATTATGTAATATCATTATCAAATATATTTTTGCTGTATTGTATGAGAGATCAGCCACATTTGCTTTGAAAGTAGTATTAAGCACAGCAGTCCTGTGGTGTTATGTCAGTAGTTAAATGCTACTGATCGATCATCCATGATGGTTTTGTTGATTTCCTACAAGAACGTAACTGATTTCATATCTCTGAACGAGGAAGCTGAAGTTGTTTATTTTTTTGTAATTTTATAAATTGACAGCAGGAAGATATTATCCTATCTATTTCTTCTATTTTTAGATGAGAATTTTGCTGCCAAAGTGTTTAATGTCTTCATGTTTGCTGTACTTTTGTGCACTCTCTCATAAATATGCGTATACTAATATAAGTCACTTTTGTATTCATAGCTAGATTTCTTTACTCTATTGTCCAACTTTAATAAAATTTTCAAATTGTTTGAATTTATTTGGCTGACATTTGTCTTGGTACTTTTATTTCTCAATTGTCTAAACAATCCATAAGATCTCTTGTTTCTCCCTGAGTTTAGTTTGATGCATTCAGGTTTGCAAATTCTGTCCACCCTTAAAATAAATGTCTAGTTATGATTTTCGAACTAGTGGTGTTCTTGTCAGTATATGTGAATCTAAAATCTTTCATCTGTTACAATATATATATATATTATTTCTTTCCTGATATTCTACCTTGGTCACACCTCCATTTTTTTTCTAAGCATTTATTTATGTTCTTTCAATTATTTTTTTTATGTCAGTTAGTTTGAAGCACTCATTTTTTAAAACATTCACAGTAACATTCTTAATATGGATACCATTGATAATCTATATATGTAATGCTAATGTTTGATTAATGTTTTTAATTTATATATATATATATATATATATATATATATATATATATATATATATATATATATATAGAGAGAGAGAGAGAGAGAGAGAGAGAGTATAATTGATTAATATATATATATACCCAGATTTCTAAGTTTGAATTAAATTGTTATATATATATATATATATATATATATATATATATATATATATATATATATATATATATATATATATATATATATATATATATATATTGTGCCCTATTTCAATTTAGCCTGTGGCTAAATTTGTAGTCATGTTCATGAAAGGAAATACAGAACAAAAATCATCCTCACATTTTTATATAGGAAAAAAGTCTATAAGTCACCCAAGTTTAAACCCTACAGGATCAAGTCCCAAAAGCCTAAGACAGAAAGAGAGTGGGGAAACATTTATATTTGTTATTTGTTTGTGTGTTAACAAAACTCAAAAATAGTAGTACACATCTTTGATTATTTAATAGTGATTTATTTTATAGAGTGAGATTATAACACATGTAGACAGTTGTCTGTGGACAAGTTATATACTTTGTGATTTTCATATTTTAAATATTAACTTTCTTCAAAATTAATCTACACTTGCTAAATTCTGCTATTTTATTCTCTATTTCTATTTTGTTTTCTATGGTTATTTAAGTTCAAAAGCTCTAATTATTTAATTTTGAATATTGAATTATAGTTCCTAGAAAGCATTTAGGTTTTTAGATAAGCAGGTCTTCTAGATAACAGAGTGTGTGTGCAAGTATATTGTCTAAATAAATCTACAGCTATACATATTGAAAAAAAAACAATTCTGTTGAATTATTTTAAGATTACAAAAGCTTTGTTGTTATAAAGACTTCTTGTTTATATCTGTGTTTATTAAACTCACAAGGTGAGAAGTCCATCTCAAAATCTTCATATTAGACAGATCAAAGAAATGACATTAAATTTTAGTTCTAAATTTGTGATCAGGGTGTAAAAAATATTATTAAGATAATATTCCTTCCAAACTGGGTAATTATCTTGAAATCATATCAGTATAAGTTTATTTTTTTTTACCAGCAGTTAAAAGAAAATATATGATCAGTCTAATTAGATGAGTTAATTGAAAATAAAGGTTTTCATCTGTGTGTACACCAAATAATATAAAAGAGCCTGGCAAGTCAATTAGATTAGACAGATTAAATATTGAAAATGTAAAGAGCACAGGAATTCTGAGAAAAATATTAATTTGAATTTCTGTCATATATTTTTATATAAAATTTTTTTTGAAAGTTTTTCCTACCACAATGGCATATTAATATATATATATATATATATTTCTTCTGGCTATCCAACCAGCCATCAACCCATGCACATCATAAAAATGTCCGAATCAAATTATTCTACACCTTATGACTGATTGGGAGAAATAAGATTACAGTGTCTGACTGCTCATCCATGTTTTCAATATAAGAAGGCATTCACCTGCATTTAAAAGCTGGTTGAAAATAAATAAGCTGCTGATAAGTATTAAACTATGCTATTTCAGTTATTCCAGTAACTGAGTTTAAACCCCAGCAAAAATTATAAATATGAGAACAACATATATCATCCATCTATTAAAAGAATAATATTGAACAGGAAAATAAGAAACAGTTCCATTGCCAAATGGTTCTTACTGAAGCACATAACTTCATCATCATCATCATCACCATAATAGAATTACAAGTCTCAAGTCAAGAAAAGAGACTGTTTCAGTGAGCCACAGAAATTGGTCATATACACATGGTACAATATGGTATATGTTTGCTGCAAAATGTATAGACATGTAACAAGCTGAGTTGAACTCTTGGAAGCCTCAAAATAATAGAGACTGGGTAATATGATTTTTATTATATATTTTTCTTTTTATGATATCAGGGACTATTAGTAAAACTTTTAATGATAATGTTTTATCTTTTCTTATTTCTGAACTATAAAAACCAAAACCAAGTAAAAACAAAAATTTCT
Organism: Epiperipatus broadwayi; assembly: GCA_028023455.1. Taxonomy (NCBI): domain Eukaryota; kingdom Metazoa; phylum Onychophora; class Udeonychophora; order Euonychophora; family Peripatidae; genus Epiperipatus; species Epiperipatus broadwayi. Next base: position 1,165,939 of record JAQFVV010000084.1, on the reverse strand, counting down.
TCAGTAGTAATAGCTATAAGCTTGATTCATGATCTTATGTATGCTAAAATTATTATACCCTCTTATTGATTAATTTTGTTTTCTAAAGGATATTATTGTATATTAATCTAAATTTATGAAGTGTTGTTAATATGTAAAAGATTATATTATTATTATTACTTGTTTTTAAATAATATTTTATTCTTAATGGGCATCAACACACACATACACAGTAATATAATAAAACTTGCTGCATGTATATAATTGCATATTAATGTAAAAATAATAGGCATATATCATCAAAAAGATTAGGTTATGGAGTAATAACCTCAATAACTTGAAGGAGGAGATAATTAATTTGAAACTTGTTTCTGGAAGTATTTTACTTCTCAATTTGACTAACACTTTTTTCTAATTAATCATTCTACTTTATATGTTAAGTGTAGATGTATAAGTATATAAAAGTATATGTGCACTAAGTGTTTATTTTTTTTTGTGAAATATTTTTCTTGTGGATAGACAATTTTAGCAATTTGTTATCCAAATTGATGTACATTATACTATGATAAACTTTGGATATTGTCATTAACAGGAAACAGGAAAGAATTTAATAGTAATCTTATGATTTCAATATAACTCATAATTATTAGTCATATAAGTTTTCACTTCTGTCTTTAAATTGTATATATATTTGAGTATGTCCATAATAAATGTTAATTTGTTTTATTAAAGAGGTGTATATTTTTATTAAGTGAATTCTTTATTAGTTATGATCATTCTTCATCGCTGTTGAATATTACTGTTTAAGATCTAAGTTAGATATACTAAAGTTAGCCAAATAGTTATGAATTTATAAAAAAACTAAATTTTATGTTAGGATTAGTTCTAAAGCAGTGGATGGAACTACCTGCATCATCATCATCATCATCATCATCACATTTTTCAATTAATGATATAGATAAATTTGTTTAAATGTCATAGAAAAATCATGATTTCACGGTATATGGTTATCATTTGTGAGATTATAAAATAATAACTACCATTCCATCATCTACATCATTCAAGGATGAGTGAATTCCCACCCTAAATTGATAGTGTAATATGAGCTAGTAAAATTTATGAAAGTATTGGAAAGCATTTATCATATTTAAATCTAAGGGATAATTTTGGTCTGATGAATTTATATTCACAACTAAGGCCTAAAGATGTTTTGGGTTTTCTGAATGTTAGTGCATATAGTGATATGGGTATAAAATCAAAAATCCACAGTTTGTTAGATATAAGGTACCAAAGAAGTTCAAACCAGGTACATTTGAAAAAGTTATAGAAGGTAACTTTGTCTAGGTTCAGGGAACCTAGTTGCATCCTGATAGAACATATTCACTCCATATTCATTTATTATTCACTTAATATAAAACCAAAAGATAAAAGTGATTAAAATTTACTATTGGATTTACTTTGGAAATATTTTTATTATATTGCCAATGTACTCACCCACTTGATATTATTTCATAAGTTATAATGTTTTAATAGTTTATTTACCTTACAATGTGTTATTACTTGTTTATTGAAGATAATATATATATATATATATATATATATATATATATATATATATATACACACGTTATAGTGACCATACAATATTTTATAAATGTGTACAGAAAAAAAATATCTTCAGTAAGTATGAATACTCCATCAATTTTTTTGTCATAATAGAGAATGTAATTATGGTTTTAAATTTGATAATAGAAATGTGAAAATTATTCTAATTGAAAGATGTAATGAAAAACGAAAAATTAAGGAGGCAATGGCAATATCTAGGAATAGAGAAGGTTTAATGAATTGACAATCTGCTGATATAAAAACAACAGAACTGTTGGAAATTTGAATGGATTGAATGATGGGTAATATAAGTTTTTATTTTGCATAGATTTGTATTAATTATTGATAAAGATTGACAGTGATACAATTGAAAGTACTTCCAGTAAAGAACATATTGTTTAAAATTTGAATAACATGTTAAATACATTTGTTTGAATTATATATATATATATATATATATATATATATATATATATATATATATATATATATATATATAAATAAAAACATACAAAAAAAAAAAAAATAACTAAACAAACATAATAATATATATATTTTAAAATAAAAAAATATTTTAACCTATCCCAATACACAATAAAATAACAAACATCATAAAATATATCAATTTAAAAATACTATTAAAATATAATGAAAATATATTTATATAAATATTTAAATTAAATATATTTTTTATAATAGATATTTAAAAAATAAAAATACTTCCTAAAAATATTTTACAAATTATAAATTAAAAATATCTTATAAAATATAAAACATATAATTTATAAATATTCCTTTTAATCTTTCTAAAATTAAATATTAATTTAAAAAATAGATTATAAAATATTATTTAAATAATATAATAATATATATTTAATTAAACTATTATAGATGAAAAATTAATTCTTACGAATATTTATTTATAAATCAATAATAATATCAAATCAAATCAAATAACAACATCAATTATTAAAATCAATTTAAATAATTTATAAATATAAATTAATTTAAAATAATAACTTTTAAACAATAATCTATAAGAACTATCAACTTATAAATATTTTTTAATTTTATTTTTTTTGGAACTTATTATTTTAAAAAATAAACTTATATTTTATTATAAACTTTCAAGAAACAATAAAAAAAAATTTTTTATTGACTTATATAATTTTTTAGAATTTATAGAACAAAAGTATTAATAGTAATATAATTTTTATTTTATTTATTTAAATAAAATTTAAAATATTATTAAACTATTAAAGATAGTTATAATTTATAAATATAACTTTAAAATAATATAATAATTAATTACATAAATTTATTTTATAATTAATATAAACGAATATTTTATGAATGTTTAATATGAATGTTATTTTTTTTTTTAACTGCAAAATCAAGAATACTGAATAGCAGAACGTATTATTATTATTATTAAAAATATTATAAAGATTTTTAATAATTTAATATTTTTTCTTAGATCAACTGAATATTTTTTAAAATGAATGAATATATTTTATGAAAACACATATTATATTGGAAACTTATTAAAATAGCTAAGTTTTATTTATAATGTCAACATGATACAACATTATAGAAGCTTAGAAATAATTATATATTTTTGTAAATAATTTTTTTTTTTATTTATATTAATGATTTATTATTTATTTTAATAATTATTTTATTTTTATTAAAAAGATTTTAAAAGTCTATATTTTTTTATTTTTTTATTAAATAGTTAGTTCTTGGTAGAAGCTTATATTTGATAGTTTATAGATAGTAGTATGTATTTGATTATATTTTATTTAAAGTTGTTTTTTCGAATTTAGATAAGTTTAGAATTTTTATAGATAAATTATTAGAAGGATTAAAATAACACATAAGAGTATATTTTACATAGAAAAGAACATAAATTTATCTAAGGTAATGTTTATATTTAAAATTATAAATATTTAAATATAGATTGAAGACAGTTTGCTATTTGATAAAACAATAACAGAATTACATTAAGTAAAGTATAATAAGTCAATTATTTTTTTACATTACAAAGATAATTAATTTTATAAAGATTAAGCAATGCTAATAATAAAGTGAATACATGTAATACATTATAAAGATTATTTAATTAAGTATTATTTAATAGTAGAGCACATTATGTACATTATAATAGCTGAATTATTATTGTTTAAAGTAATTACTTTATTTTAAAACTAAGTTTTGAAAAATACTGTAATATTATTAATATTTTTAAGGAAGTAAAATTTATTAAGTACATGAGTTAATAACAGGTAAGCTATATTGTATTTCTATTTTTTTTTTTTTAAATTTAAAGAAATAGGTAAATAAATTTTATTTGAAGTTATTGTAAATAAATTTGTTAATTTGTTTTAAAAGTGTGTCGAGTTTCATTATTTTTCACCACAGCATTTTGACATCAGATGATTTGAAATAAACATAATATTTGCACGAAATTGAATTTGTTATTATTACTTAGAATTGAATACCATATTTGCTTAACATTATTTTATAAGAATTGATTGACATGAACATAAATATTACAATGGTCATAAGATGATTATAATACACATTATAAGAATACAATATTGTTTATTGCCATAGATTATTAATTATAAGATTTTGATCTATTTTAAAATGAAGATACCATATGAAATAAAAGATATACATATGATTGTTTATTCATTTAATGATTGATTATATAATAGAAATAGATGAGATTAAATTACACTCTAAGATTAGTATTATTTATTATTATTATTATTAAATAAGTTAGGTGTATTTAAGTTTGATATAAAATCCCACATCATACTTATTTACATAATTTATTATTTTAAAACAACTTAGAAGAACCTGAGATTATTTAATTATATTTTAAGTTAAAAGTTAGTATTTATTTTAGTATTATTAAAGATAATTTATTTTATTTAAAAGTCATAAGAATGCTATAGATGTAGTGGTAAGATGATAAAGTAGTGGTAGTATTCTTATGCCATTGAGACGGTATCTTGGAAGATATTGACTCAGTGTAAATCTGCTTATTACTTTGTAACTTTACTTCACAGTCTCATAATTTTATAAATACTTATTTAATTAGTATAATCTAGAACTATATTGATTTTGATGATTGATAATAAATTTAATTAAGATGTGATAATTTAAAAGTATATTAAAGATAGATATACAAATTTTTATTAAGCATAATAATGTAACTGAGCTAGTTGTATTTTAAACTATTTTATATATCAAAGTAAGGGTAAATATATATATATATATATATATATATATATATATATATATATATATATATATATATATATATATATATATATATATATATATATATATATAATCGACATCTGTATTATTTCGTTATAATTAAATATTACAGAATACAGTAATCAAATTTTTTGGGGAAAATACAAAATATAATTGTCCCTTAGTAGTGTTTTGACTATCCTCATAATCTTTGTCAATTAGTTATTTGAAAGGTCAACCTTCCCAATTCTGTGATCTTAACATTTGCTGATTGTATATCGATTAAGTCTTGCCTGATATTTATATATTAGCATAACATGGGTTTGCATTTGCTATAAGATCTCATTTAGTACCTCCTATAATTGGAATTCCTCATAGTATCAATGAATATTATCTTAATACTTGTTTTGCATAAAGAATCTAAAGTTTTTATCACATTTTACAACCTTAAATTCATATAATTCAGAGAAGGAAAGTTTTTATATTTTTGTTGACCATATCATTAAAATAATGCAATTAAAAGATCTTTTTTTTCTTGGAGGCTTTAATGCACATTTTATTACAAATGGTTGGATTTGGTCAAAAGTTATTAGAAATAAAAATAATGGGAATTTTAATCCAATAGATTGTTATTATTAAATTTATGCCCAATACATAAAATGCTATCACAAACACTTTGGTTAGACAGAAAAATTAAGAAATGTGAATGTGTCGATGCTAAAAACAATGGCATTTAACAGATTACATTATAGATAGGAATCAGATTGTTTACACTACAAAGCACTCAAAAGCTCATATTATTGGACAGAATAATAAAAAAAATGTTCTACAACTAAAATGAGAGTTGCAGCAAAAGTATCTTCTTTAGAATAATTTACTATATGTATTAAATTTTAAAGGCTAATAATCTCTAAAATTGCTCATTTTGATCTTCAGAAATGTCATTATTACTGAAACATGGATTTCTTTTAAGATGTATGCTACAAATAGAAATAATTTTATACTTGGGTTCATTAAAAAAAAGATGCTAACAAGGATCATATTATTAGTGATTTAATTAATAAAATGTAGAATTCTCTGCTTGATAAAATAATAGATATAACTTAAACCTTCATGTGAAATATAATGTTCTGAAGGCAGAAGTTTAAAAACTAACAAGAAAATTTAAAAATGACTGATGAATTAAAACTGCAAAGTAGATATGTACATTTCCTGATCATGGTCTTTCTATAATTTTTTGTGGCAGTAAAAGCAATGTGTACATGAGAAATCATATTAAATTGAGCATTGTCACTTTCTTATATGATGAGAATAATATTTTGAAGAAGTGAAAACATTATTTTGATCACCTTTTGAATAATAATACAAGAATTGATATACACTTTATTTATTCATTTTGATTTTGACAAAGATATTCAGCTAATTAAAATCAATTTTTTTTTTGTAATCTTAAAGATGGAAAAGACTGGAGGTCCTGATCATATACTTCACAAAGTGTTAAAATATGATGGTGTTATGTTAGTTTTAAATATATTGGATTTTATAGCAATATTTGAGGCAATAAAGTTTTCCAATCTAATCTTAAAAATACTTTAATTGTGCCAATTATTAAAAACCAAATGAAGTAGACAAGATTACTGTAATTGTCATGGAATATCATTATCTGTTACAGCAAAAGTATTTTCAATTTTTTTTTGAATAGATTATTTTCAGTTATAGATTTGATGTGGTTTTAAGAAAACATAAAACACTACTGATGTGGTTTGTCTTCACAGGCCAATTCAAGATAAGTGTCAAAAAAAATCAATTATATATGCCTTAGCATAATTTGAAATTAATTGGCTGTCTACTAACATTTATATGTATAATGAAGATTTTGCATGATGAAAATGAAATGTTATTACTACAGTTGAATAAACAGGCATTTGCAATGAAATCTAGTGTTAAACAAGGATGTATATTTGCTCCAACTGTTTTCAATTTTTGTGACAATAGTCTTTGGAATTGTTTATTCTCAACTTAATGACACAAAGAGCAAGATATAATACAATTTGATGGTTGAATTTTTCATTTGAATAAGCCAAAAGTTAAAACAATAAATCCCTTTTCTGGGAACCTGAGTTTATAGTATGTTGATGATTGCGCTATTTTTGTCAGTTCAAAAAAGGAATTACACAATCTTCTTAATATTTTAAATGCATCTTATAAAAATGTCAATTTATTTATTAATGTTCAAAAACTCATGTTCTTTATCAACTAACAATGAAAAAGAAATACCTAGCAATTTTCAACTTGGATAATTAGCAACTTAAAAATGCAAACCAATTTAAATACCTTGATAGTTTTATAAATAGAAAGGTGTTTAGATGTTATCATTCTACACATATTTTATATGTGCTTTGCTTTTTGTTTTACAAATAAAAGGTGGTGTATTTTACCATAGGGAAAGAAATGGTGAAACTAAATTCTCTTCACATAGAGCTAGTATTTTTTTTATTATATGAATGTAAAACTTGGATATTATTTTAGCACAATATAGTGAATGGCATTAGAAAAATTTTATTTAAGAACAATCTTATTTTTTTTAAATTGTAATGGCAAGATTATGAGATGTAATTATATTAAAGACACAATTGTAAAGTCACATCTGCATTGAATTGACATGTAAATAAGATGATGGAAGATTCCTTTAAAAAAATGTTCTATAGTGACTTTCAACTTTGAATTTGCATGAGAAATATACCATATCTATATTATAAGGATTATCTCAAAGACAGTATAAGGAAGTATAATGGCAATTATTTCCATTGACAAAATATAGCAAAGAATAAAATACATTGGAATGCTATATTTATTCATGGTATTGAAATATTTCAGAAGAAAAGTTTACTGCTGTGGAAACTGAAACACACAGGCTTATTATATACCTGGGTTTATATATGTAATATATAGGGTATATGAGCACAGACTTTTACATGACCCACCATTATTCACACTATCTCATAACACTGATACACTTGAACACATATATGTTGAAAAGATAAATAATCACCAATATACATATTTCATGCTAAACCAGCAATCATCAGTTGGTCCAGATTACCATCTCTACACATATATGCTATAAGTGCTCAGATATATATTAAGATAGCCAATCATCATACTTTAATGGACAGGCTTCAATCTACTCCACACTTTAACTCTTCAACTGTCCATCCATTTGAAAATCTGATGATGGAATGCTCAAAGGCCACCCTAAGGCTAAGATTCTTGTCACACCCATGTTGACCTAAAGTCAATCTGACCCCTCATACACAGGACATAATCCATTTAATACAAGGGATGGACAGACATCTCTACTATGTAATAACTGAAACACACAGGCTTATTATATACCTGGGTTTATATATGTAATATATAAGGTATATGAGCAAAGACTTTCACATGACCCACCACTCTTCACACTATCTCATAACACTGATACACTGGTTTAGCATGAAATACGTATATTGGTGATTATTTATCTTTTCAACATATATGTGTTAAAGTGTATTAGTGTTATGAGATAGTGAGAAGAGTGGTGGGTGCTGTGGAAGCTAAGAGACAACATTATAGCGAACATAATTTCACCAGCATATTCTATACATGGACACACTTGTGTTTTTAAGAATGTTTTGTATAATCTCTATGTGGCTTATTATACATTTTTGAGTTAAAATGGCCAGTCATTATTATTATTATTTATATGTGTATCCATAAACTGAAGCATTACTTGATTTTAGTATTTTGTAATGGTATTATAAATCACAACACTTGTAATTATTTTACTTTAAAGCGACCTATAGTAACTTTGAAAAATCAGTGGTTAACATGTAATAGTGCAATAAATATCTCTACTTCCTAACCAGATATTTTCCTTTTATGAAATACAACATAATATTAAACACTATATTCAATGTAGTTACAATTTAATATCTATTTTTGTATACCAACAAAAAATGTGCACGGGGTCTCTTTTTATTTCTTTAAGTACGATTATTTCAATTAGTTTTTTTTTTTTTTTCATTTGATGTTGCGTTTGTTTGGCTTTGAATTCTAAGAAAGTAAAATCAAGAATAATAAAGCTTTATTTATATGGACAATAAGAAGAATAATGTCATATTAATAACAATAGAAATTATAAATCATTTTGCTAATAACAAAATTACATAAATCTGAGTTGTCTTCTATTTGCCTGAATAGAAATAGAAAGTTTCTTAATTTTTTTAACATTATAAAATAAGTTAATTTTGTCTTAAATCATCTATTTACAAATATAAAATGTCTGCATATATTTAATTCTGTATTCATAAAATTGACTTACAAATTAAAACCTGTAAATTAAAAATGACATAGTCAGATCTATAAAAACACAATAGGAATATTTCATAGAAAATTATATTTTTTTTTACATAAAATTAAAAGTCTGAAATAAAGTTATGCTGGGCATATTGCTAAAAAGGATGATAATAGATGGACAATGGAAATCTTAAACTGGATTTCAACAGATTGTAAAAGACCCAGAAAGAGACCTCATGTGAAATGGATGGATAAAATGAGAAAGTGTGGCGGATTAATATGGGGAAGAGATGCTAGAGATCAGAAATGATGGACTGAACATGGAAATACTTTTATACTGCAGTATATTAATAAAGATTGATGATGATAGTGATGATAATATTGATTGCATGGACATTGAGAATAGGTTTAGTAATTATCATTACGTGTTTATCAAAAAGTTGATAACGTAAGACAATTTGCTCTACATAAATACTCTTCATGTAATAAAGATATATATGAGAGATGATGACCTGGCCCAACTGATGAGTGCTGGTTCAGTACGAAATGCATCATGTGGGTTGTTTGTCTTTTATTGTATATTTATTTATATGAAATTATGTATGAAATAAAAACAGAATGGGAAAATATGGAAGTTGTATATCTATAAAAAAGATATTACGCATGGGAGAAAGAGAAACGTAAATACCCATTTGTGCGTGCTGAAAATCAGACGTCAATTTTTAACTTAGATTAAAGTTTATATCTGTGCTAGAGAAAATCTGTAGTTTAATAAATGATTAATAATAATCGTTACGTGTTTATTAAAAAGTTGATAATGTAAAAGTTGGGAGAGGAGTAAATTGATACTTGAAAATAAAAAAAGAGACAATTCGCTCTACATACATAATCTTCATGTAATAAAGATATATATGAGAGATGATGACCTGGCCCAACTGATGAGTGCTGGTCCACCAGAAATACATCTTGGGGGTTATTTGGATTTTATTGTATCTTTATTTATATGAAATTATTTATAAAATAAAAAAAGAATGGAGAAATATGGAAGTTGTCTAGCTTAATCAGTTATTGAATAAAATGATATTTTTGTATTTCAAAATTTACAAAAGTGCATGCAGAAGAGTGAATAAAACTTGTACTGCTCAAATAAATAGGTATATTAAATGAAACAACTCAAGAATGACCATTTTATTTATTTATTTAAGGGTAAATAGAGTTGAATAATGAACACATATGTGGATTATTTTTTTAAAGTTAAATGTTAGCTCTAAAATAAAAGTATTGAATGTGCATAAAGATAAATCTGAGTTGAGAATTCCTAAATGGCATTTAATTATATATGATAAATATGAAAAATTGGAAAATTAATACAAAATATAGTTCAATATTCAGTAAAAATTTATTTTTCATGAGCATAAATGTAATAAATTTGTATAAAAATAATTCCATAAAATGAATCCCACTAAAATTCTGATTAATTTATTTAAGTTGATTGATATTGGAATATGTTATTTTTCGATCTGATGCTGGTGTATTCATAAACTGAGTTGGAATGCATTTAATTGATAAATATATAGGTATTTGAATAATTGAACAAAATTTGTAAGTCAGAAAATAGTATTTGATCTTGGTTGTTTTATAAGTTGAGAAAGTGTTTCAATAGTCTTTCAAATATTTTAGAGAATATTCAATATTCCATAATTTGATAGTTGTACACTAAATTCATGTAAGCTGTTTTACAATCAAGTTTAGTTGTAAGAAAAGTAATAACCAGCAGTTTAGTAGATGGTTGCTACCATGCAATAAGATTCTTAATATCATTTCAATCATTGCTGCAATGTAAATCCTTTACTATGCTGTTGCAGACAACAAAATTAGTAGTTATATATCTCAATTGTACCAATTATCCCTGTTAGTAAACCCAACATTTCAAAGTATTGTTTTTATTTTTGAACTGGCTGTTCCATTATAATGTGATTAAAATGAATTAAAGCCCATCCTACTATAACCCTATGTCTAACAGTGAAAGTATAATAAGCATCTCATCTGACAAAAATAAAAACTTTAATGAAAGAATAAATTTGTCAATGTAAAGATAACTAGTTAAATTTAAACAGTTTTCTATTTTTACAAAGAAATTCAAACTAGGCTACAAAATAAAATATTTCATACAACTTTTATGAAGTCTGACTAAAATTCAAACTCTAAAAATGTACCTAAATGAAAAATTTTACATATATTCATTTATTCAAGTATATTTATTAACTTCAGTCATATTAGAATGTTTTAATTAATATTATTTATTTCTTCTACTATGGTCACCAAGTCAAATTGAAGCTTTCAAGACATATATGACACTTTAGATGCTCCTATACTCTTCTCACAAAATCTTTATAGTAAAATCATGATATAATTTATTTTATCATGATGTATTTATATTTTATTTTGAAATCATATATTCTTTCTTTTTTTGCAGAAACAATTTAAAAATGATTATTTTGAATATCAGCTTCAATGATTTATTTTGTTATCATTTCCTGGAAATATAATGCATTGTTCAAATTTGTAAGTTCACTGTTTCTTTCGATTTTGTCTTGTGTTATTGTTATTCTTTGTATATTATGTCATGAAGAATGTTTTTTTATTTGATTTTCTAACATCAACATCTTCAATTAATTTAATTGAGAAAAACAGGCAATAGTTTTTTAATTTATATTCAGAAAAGTAAATAATTTTGTCATAAATAACCTTATTTAAAGGAAGCTGCATGTAAATTGATGTCAATTTTTGGGACAACATATTCTCATGAATCACTATCTTTAACCATGAAGTTTATAAAATCAAAACATCAAGCCCAACTACCATTAGACATTGTGTGAACTACTGTGTACTTCATACTTTGTTAACAAATTATAAGCCAATTTTTTATTTTTGTACAATTAATAATAATAATAATAATAATAATAATAATAATAATAATAATAATTCAATTCAATTCAATTCTTTATTTATTTAATGTACATATCAACAGCATTTAGCCAATTATAGATTGCACAATAATACAAATCTAAATAAGCATTAAAAAAAAAATAATAATAATAATAAAATAAATAATACCAATAAAATAGAAAATCAATAAAATGCACAAATAAATAAAAAGGCAATATATCAAATGAAATTAAGGAAAATATTTTTTTATGAGGACTTTAGTGAATTGTTTAAAATCCAAATTAAAAACATCATCATTACCAAAATAATAATAATAATAATAATAATAATAATAATAATAATAATAATAATAATAATAATAATAATAATAATAATAATAATAATAATAATAATAATAATAATAATAATAATAATAATAATAATAATAATAATAAAAACAAACAATTAAATATTTGATTCTGTTCAGTCTTCAAAAATGTAATTGTGGATCTTGAATTTAACACAATTTTAACATAAGCCTATATGAAGTTTGACTAACCCTGTACTATGTATTATATTAATGAATAGTTAGTGTTTTATTAATATATGAAGTGAATATTATATGTGTTTCTCATAATATGTTCTTATTGTAACGATATATAAATATGTCGTTACATTAATTTGAAATAAAAACTTTTAAGTTCGCAAATAAAAATAAATGTATTAAAAAAAAACTAAACACTAAAATTAAAATGTTTGTTAAACGTATATATATATATATATATATATATATATATAAAATTAAAATGTTTGTTAAACGTATATATATATATATATTCGCACAGATGCAAAACTTTAAAAATATTTTTTTATAAATAAAAAAAGGTATTTGAACGTATTTTTTTTATAAAAAAATACAAGATTTAAATATAAGAATATTTTAATAAAGAAATAATGTAAGTAAAAATAAAAACAGGTATTAATTAATTCCTGTAATCTATAAACGGAAATGATTGGTTATTAATTGAAAAGCAAGCTAGCCTTGGGCTCTTGTGTAATTAAAAAGTCAGTTGAAAATTAGATAAGAGAATAAAGAGAAATTAGTTTGACCAATGGAAGCACCAAGCCTCAGCCCAGACCCAAATGAAAAGGATGGATTAGTGACGTTTTGTTGGTTGAATCTGTGTGGATACTATAAAAAGAGAAATACAGTTTTCCAGCTTGTTTTGGTGAGATGAACAATAAGATGCACTTGTCATTCTCTTTCACTTATTTTAAAAAATGAAAAGTCTGTGATACCAGAATGGAACCAGCTAATGCTACCTCCAGAACATCAGAGCAGCCTTCCAATGGAGACGTCATGGGAATTAAAAACAGGAATGTGGACTCTTCTACCATGAGCTATGATCTTTACAATTTAAAAAAAATAATTAAGAACTTTCATTCAAACTTCTAACATTCAGCTAACCTAATTTTTTTTTTTAAAAAAAAAACTCTTATCTGACTTTCAAATTGAAAATTAATATTTAAATTATATATATCTGACTTAGGTTTCAAATTAATTATAAATGTTTAAGTTTTACATATTTGTTTGCTAAAAGAAAAAAACATCATTTCCATTTTATTAATTTTATTTGTATTAATATTTATTGTTTAAATTTTAAATGAAGAAATTTAAGATGGGTATTGATGTTGCATGGATTTATTAGTTGTTAATTATGTTGTGGTTTTCATATTCGATTAGAATGTATAGGTCATTGATGTCACTGCGGCATCTTATGATGAATGCTATTGGGTTTTCTTGTATTCCCTCTGCAATTGATGTTATCGATGACTTTGTATTTGATCGGTTATGTTTATTTTGGTATGTTTTTAACCATGGAATCTATGCAGCCATTCTATACTCAACATTATAAAACAAATTTTATAAAATTCATCCGTGCGAACATATCTAAATGTTAAATTTAAGTCGGGCGTGAATGGCTATATACTTTTGTAAAGTTATATTAAGGGAGGGTAATCTTAAGTTATTTGTTTTGTAGTTGAATTAGGTCTATGGATTGGATATATTTGTGTAGTTAGTAGATGTAGTATGGGTTTTGCTATGTGCAGAATTGCTGCATACACCACACCATCCCTTTGCCTATGGATGGGATTGTAAGAAGGCAAAAAGTACCACAGTCCCTTCCTATGGAGTTTTTATTTTATTGTTCTTCTTGCCATACAGATGTAACTTTTCTGTATTGGTCAAGAGTCAATGTCTTCTCTAACTATACTGTTCAGATGTCCATTCCTGACAGTATAGTGTATTTGTGTTGTTGTATTTCATGCTACATTGAATACATAAATGTATCAGATGGATTGACACCAGTTTGACTTAGAACTTTTGGCCTAAGGTTAAATAAGGGAAATAATATTTTCTTTTCAAATGCAGATCTATGTAGTCTATTCATACTCGACCCTCTAAATAAAATATTAAACTCATTGCAATCTATTTAAATGTAAAATTAAAAGTTAATATAAAAATCTAAATGTTAAATCTATTCCTCAAAATTTAAAATGATTCAAAATTTATATGTGCGTAAATAAATATGTTTGTTTGTTATTTACTGGCAGTGGCTTTTATTTTTCTTATATATACAAACTAAATAAGTTATGTCTTATCTCTGTGTCTTCATGATTTAGTGACAATGGGCTAACATTCTAAATATTTAAATAAAGTGGAATCTTAACAATGCATATCTGCCTACTTTATAATTTTTTCTAGGCTCAAATGCCTAAATGGCACCCTTGTAGTGCATATTGTGATTAGATTCGATCTCCACTTTCTTTTGGATCGTTATATTATATTTAATGGAATTAGAAGTCTGCTTATAAATTTAAGAGAAGAGATTTAAGTTGTCCTCATCTTTAATTCATTTTACTGTTTATACTGAATATAGAGAGTTTTACAAATATTTTATACTGATGTTTGTAATTATATGTTAATCATAGAATTACTATTTTAAAACTGTTATAAACATAAAAGTGCATAGAAAATGTTATTAGTTGTTTGATTAATGAAATGGACATATTGTATTAGACTTAATCCATTAAATTATTTATTATATTAATATTTAATTCTTTTGTATTTCTTTTTTTTTCAATTATATATACTCTTTGAATTATACAATATTAAGCAATTCTTTTGTAATCAGATATTAAAATTTAAGTTTAAAAATGGAGTATGGTACTCATGAGCCATTATCTATTACACAATAATTTTGGTAAATAGCAATTTGGATAAGAAAAATGGTTATGTGGTAGTTGATCTATACTTTTGATTACACCTGGGTCTCATTTTATGCGATAGATAAGTTCCTCAGAAAACACACGCAAACGAAATCATGCAAAAATAGACGTAACTTACATTGAAAAGGGGGGATGCGGTCTGTGATTTTTCAAAATTCATGTAAAAGCAAAGCACCAACATAAAATTACTTTAAAATTCACGCAAAAAATATAAAGAAATAAAATATGACTAATAAAAAATTTCAAATTTGAAAAAAAATGATACAAGACAAACTTTTTTTAAATATAATATTTAATTTTATTCAAAATAGTATATTTTTATGCATTATTTACAGTACAGTAATTTAAATTTTTTATACATGTTTTAATTATTATCACTACTTGCCGAACAACATGTTCGTTTGCAAACTGGTAAAAAATCAATTTTTCACAAGAGGAAATACAATTAGCACCAACTAAACACTCATGTTGTGTCAATGGTTTTCTGGTGACAACATAATTAGTAATTAATCTTTGAGACAATGATTTTATTAATTGTTTATGAAACTAACAATTAAAAATTAAATTCTTATTTTTGTCTTTAATTTTTTAATTTTCAATTCCATTTAAAAATCAAATTTCACATCACATTAATTTCAAGTTGCCGTAAGTAATTTTTAAATTTTTAATTACAATTAAAAATCAGATTTTAATTTTTAATTGTCAAATTTAATTGTGCACACTGCTATTACTCATCTTTTAAAAATAAACTTGTGGACACTAAATGATTAATAATTGATTATGTTCTTTTTTAAAAAGCAAAAACAGAATGTGATTTTAAATGCAAAATTAACACACACAATGTTTGAACAAATTTACATTATAATATTGTAAAATTTAATGTGTGTATACATAAAATGTGGAAATCATGATTTTAATTTCATTATTGGATAAAATTTTACTATTATAAAGCACCAAAAATATTAAAATTACTGAGATGAAAGTCAAATTTCAATAATGTGCTATTAATTTCAATATAACGTAAGTGCGTGAAATTTATTATTTAAAGTAATAGCACATTATCGGAGTTCGACTTCCGGTGAAACATGAATCGTGTAACTTCAAAATCGTGTTAAATATGTCCGCATAAAAAGAGGCCCAGGTGTATATCAGATGTCCAAATGTGCATTTAAATCTTCTGAGATAATGAAAACTTGTAATTAAAGTAATTAGGAGGGGAAGAGTGTAATATTTTTTTATTTCCCTAAGTAAATTTGGATGATTTGAATGTCAATTGTCCATATGAATTTAGTAAATGAAAGAAAAGAAAAATCTATTGTGCTGTGTGCTCTAAAAGTAGCCTGCACAA
This sequence comes from Epiperipatus broadwayi, assembly GCA_028023455.1. Taxonomy (NCBI): domain Eukaryota; kingdom Metazoa; phylum Onychophora; class Udeonychophora; order Euonychophora; family Peripatidae; genus Epiperipatus; species Epiperipatus broadwayi. The sequence goes on along the minus strand of JAQFVV010000084.1, from coordinate 1,149,180 downwards.
AACGGCTAGAGTTAAAGCTACAGTTTACTTATATTAAACAAAATTATTAAAATTTTATATTATAAATTCTTCTTTTGAGAAAAATGTTAAAAGAAAATGGACATGGAAGCTTCTAAATGAAGGTACAGCAGAATTCGATTACATATTCACTAACAGAAAATACATATTTCAAGACTGTAATGTTCTTAATAAATTTAACACAGAAAGTGATCATCAATTAGTAAAATGTAAGATACATGTTAATGCAAAATTAGAGAGACAAAAATTATTAAGGAAAACAATATTTACATTTGATATTCCTTATCTTCAAAAATATTCTAATGAATTTAAATTAGAACTTACAAATCGGTTTCAAGAAGTAGTGGATTCTGAACATGATTCAAATTTTACTGAAATTAATATGAAAATAACTGATACACTTTTAAAAACTGCAACAAAAATAACAGATAAAAAAAACAGCAATTGACCACTAAAATTTCTACTGAGACTAACGAATTTATTAAGAAAAGAAGGAATAAGAAGATATAAAAAATATGCATGAAAAAGGATTGCATATCTCAAATTTTGTAAAATGATGTGGAAAAGAGTTGGAATGATATAAGAAAGTATAACTGTAAACTAGCAAGGAAAGTTTTAGAAAAAAACACAAGTCTCAAGAATATAAAACAACATTTTGATATTTGTAGAAATTTTATATCTGCAATAAGAAAAAAAAGATGGATTTATTACTAAAAAGAGAGATGACATTATAAAATGGGTAGAAGAATTATATAGTAATAATGAACAAGTACCTCCTATATCTATTACATCTTCCGAATTGACCAGAATTTTAAATGAAGAAGTGAGGATATTCAATTAAATATATGAACAAAGGAAAGGCTACAGATAATGATGGAATTACAATTGATATATTAAAAAAAAACAGGTGAAATAAAAAAAATTGTTTTAGCAAAGTTATATACCAAATGTCTAAATGATAAAGATGTCCAAGATGATTGGAAGAATGCAGTACTAATACTCATATTTAAAAAAGGTGATAAAGAAGACATTAGAAATTACAGACCTATTAGCTGTTTATCAGTTTTATACAAAATGTTTACCAAGATAATTATAACTCGTCTACAGAAAACATTGGATTTCCAACAACCAAGAGAACAAACTGGATTTAAAAGTGGTTTTAGTACAGTAGATCATATCCAGGTACTGAGAAAAGTTATAGAAATGACAAATGAATATGAGTTTCCATTATGTTTTTGATTTGTAGATTATGAAAAGGCATTTGATTCTATACACATTTCTTCAGTGATTAAAGCATTGGATCACCAAGGTATAGATCCAGGATATTCATATATTTTAAAGAATAATATTACATAATGATACTAGGAAAGTCAACATTGAGAAGAGTGTAAGACAAGGTGAATCCATATCTCCAAAACCTTTTACAGCAGTGCTGCAAGAAGCATTTTATGGATTAAATTGGAAAGCTAAAGAAGTGAAAGTAAATGGAGATTATTTAAGTCATTTATATTTTTCAGATAATGTAGTCATTTTTGCAAATAATTCTTTAGAGCTGCAGAAAATGTTGCAGAAGTTATCAGAGGAAAGTACGAAAGTAGGAATAAAGATAAATGTTAAAAAGACTAAAGTAATGCTTAATGGATTTTCCCAAAGTATGAAAATAAAGATTGATTATGATGAGTTAGAAGAAGTTAACAGCTACAAATATTTTGGTCAGATTATTAATACATATAAAAATTAAATGGATGAAATTAATCATAGAATTAAACTTGGTTGAAGTGCTTTTGGTAGAAATAACTTGATACTAAATGGAAATATACCTATGTGTTTGTAAAGGAAGATTTTTAATAAAAGTGTTTTACCTGTTTTTACTTATGGATCTGAGATTTGAACACTTAATAGAAGAGCAATACAGGGACTTCACACTACTCAAATAAGTATGGAGAGATGCATGTTGGGATTCACAAGAAGAGATCAAAATCGAAAACACACTGTATGGATAAGAGGATAAACAGGTATTACAGACAACATTGAATAAAATAAAAGATTGAAGTGGAGTTAGGCTGGACATATTGCTAGAAGAGATAATAATAGATGGACAATTAAAATCTTAAACTGGATTCCAAGAGATTGTAAAAGACTCCGAAAGAGACCACATGTGAGATGTATGGATTAAATAAGAAAGTGTGCAGGGGTGATGTGGAGAAGAGAAGTTAAAGATCAGAGAAGATGAATTGAACTTGGAAAGATCATTATCCTGCAGCGGATAGTAATGGTCAATGATATATATATATATATATATATATATATATATATTAAATGTAAAATACATTACCCGTTATAGAATATTATATATATATAAATAAATTTAACGGTAAATATAATATTATAGTTTAAATTAATTTGTAGCGTTTTCAATTACGTGGTAATCCTCGTCAGCTTTAATTGAATTTAAAATTTTTAAACTTAATGTTATGTATATTTCCATAAGCTGTGTATGGTCATATTCGCAACTTGCCTATTAATAACATCATTCTTATATTATCAATTAATATTGCCTCTTTAATTTTCCTCTTTTTATGATTTCTTTCTTCCATTAATATTTTTATTTCATTACTATTAAATATAAACATATAATTACAAGTTTTTTAATGGTCAAAGAATACTGAAGCAGTATTAAATTCACTATTTACATTATATTTAATTCGATTATATAATAATTGATGCTCAGACAATCTTTTTTCCACAGAAAATCTTGATTCACCGATGTAAAATTTCTGACATCCATATAAAATCTAATAAATAATATAACTTCTTTGCAATTTAGAAATTATAGTCTTAGAATTATTAATCAATCGATCAACATTTGGAGGAACACCAAATGAAATATTATACTTTTCTTTAAATATATTCTTAATTAATTTAGATTGCATGTTATTTATAAATGGCATAGATATCCTTTTTTTTTTATCTAAAGTAACAGTGCAAACACTCTTCTTATTATTAAATTAATTTACTGTATGCAAAATTTGGTTTTATCATAACCAACCTTTAAAAGTTCATTAGCAAAGAGTTCAATATTTAAAATTTTATCACTCTTATATTTACTTAATTTATCATTGCGATGCAAAAATGATTCCAGACTTGCCATTTTATGTATCATTGGAACACGTGATTTAAAAGAAATATATGCCCTTTTCCAGTAAGTTTAAAAATTAATTTATAATTTAAATCAGTAGCATCTCTAAATATTTGTAGATCCAAAAATTTTAGTTTTCCATTTTGTTCACTCTCAATAGTACATTTTAAATTGTGTTAATTATTCAGATTCTATAAAAGAACATCAATTTTGTCTTTAGGACCACAAACAAAACCATCATCAACATATCTAGTATAAATTTTAATATCCTCAAAATTATAAGAATTAAGTATAATATATTCATATTTTGACAAAGTAAAATTGCAATTTTGTGCTACCATAGGTAATCCCATTGGCCTTGCGTATACCCATTTTATAAAACCTATCATTATATGTTGCAATAATATTATCACTTATAAGTTTTAGTGATTCAATAATAAAATTCATTTTAAGTTTATTTGTAGACATATTAATTAGTTCAATTTCAATTAAATTTATAGATTCAATATGATCAATTGATCCATATAATTCCGTTACATCCAGTGAAGCTAACTGATCATTATCATTTATTTTTATATTTTTAATTCTATCAACAAATTCATAAAAAGATGCAATTGTATATCTTGTAAAACCCAACATATCTTGTAACAATTTACCAATATACTTTTAAAAAGAACTATTGAGAATGAACAAAGTGGAAAAATACAATTTTTGGATTTACAAATATTAAGAGATGCTACTGATTTAAATTATAAATTAATATTTAAACCTATTGGAGAAAAAGGATATATTCATTTTAAATCATGTGTTCCAATGATACATAAAATGGCAAGTCTGAAATCATTTTTGCATCGCAATGATAAATTATGTAAATGTAAGAGTGATAAAATTTTAAATGTTGAACTCTTTGCTAATGAACTTTTAAAGGTTGGTTATGATAAATACCAAATTCTGCATACAGTAAATAGATTTAATAATAAGAAGAGTGTTTGCAGTATTACTTTATATAATAAAGAATAAATATCCATGCCGTTTATAAATAACATGCAATCAAAATTAATTAAGAATATATGCAAAGAAAAGTAAAATATTTCATTTTGTGTTCCTCTGAATATTAATCGATTGATTAATAATTCTATGAGTATAATTCCTAAGTTGCAAAGAAGTAATATAATTTATCAGATTTCATGTGGAGGTCAGAAATTTTACATAGGTGAATCAAGATGTTCTGTGGAAAAAAGATTGAAGGAGCATCAATTATTATATAATCAAATTAAAAATAACATAAATAGTCAATTTAATACAGCTTCACTATTCTTTGACCATGAAAAAACTTGTAAGTATGAGTTTACAATTAATAGTAATGAAATAAAAATATTAATGGAAGAAAGAAATCATAAAAAGAGGAAAATAAAAAAGGCAATATTATTTGATAAATATAAAAATGATGTTATTAATAGGCAAGTTGCAAATATGGCCATACACAGCTTATGGAAATATATGTAACATTAAGATTAAAAACTTGAAATTCTGTTAAAGCTGACAAGGATTACCAGGTAATGAAAAGTGCTACAAAATAATTTATACTATAATATTGTATTTACCATACAATATTATAGTTTAAATTAATTTGTAGCGCTTTTGATTACGTGGTAATAACTGTTATAAAAATATTGTATATAATATATAAACAAACAATTTAACTGTATATATATATATATATATATATATATATATATATATATATATATATATATATATATATATATATATATATATATATATATTACATGTTTTTTTATGGTCAAAGAATACTGAAGCTCTATTAAATTGACTATTTACATTATTTTTAATCCGATTATATAATAGTTGATGCTCCTTTAATCTGTTTTTACACAGAACATCTTGATTCACTGATATATATTTATTTTTTACATCCACATAAAATCTGATAAATTATACTACTTCTTTGCAATTTAGGAATTATACTCTTAGAATTATTAATCAATCGATTAACATTCTGAGGAACACAAAGTGAAATATTATACTTTTCTTTAAATATATTCTTAATTAATTCAGATTGCATGTTATTTACAAATGGCATAGATATCCATTTTTTATTACCTAATGTAACATTGCAAACCCTCTTCTTATTATTAAATGGATATACTGTACACATAATTTGCTTTTTATCATAACCAAACTTTAAAAATTCATTAGCAAAGAGTTCAATATTTAAAATTTTATTACTCCTATATTATCATTTTAAATCACTTTTTCCAGAGATGCATAAAATAGAAAATCTGAAATCACTTTTGCATCACAATGGATTTGGTTGCCCATAAGCTAAAGACCCTATAGAATGTAAGTTAATAGATTAATCAAACATAGAATTATTCTAAGTAGAATTTGTTTTATCCAAATTTTGTCACTTATACTAATACATTATTCACAGAAATTACTTACTGATAAGAGTTAGCTTTTATAATATTGAAAGTATATATATATATATATAATAATAATAATAATAATAATAATAATAATAATAATAATAATAATAATAATAATAATAATAATAATAATAATAATAATAATAATAATAATAATAATAATAATAATAATAATAATAATAATAATAATAATAATAATAATAATAATAATAATAATAATAATAATAATAATAATAATAATAATAATAATAATAATAATAATAATAATAATAATAATAATAATAATAATAATAATAATAATAATAATAATAATAATAATAATAATAATAATAATAATAATGGTAACAAACTATTATAAACAATTCTTAAATTCATAGAAGTACTTTCATTTAATTTCTTGAACCTGCCTCAACTGCCATTAAAATTCAAAAAAAAAAAAGCAAGTGGAAGCAAATGCCATAAATTCAAATTCCAGGAATCTCATATTTTAATTTTAGCAGATTGCCTAATACAATTTTGTTTTTATTAATGGACATTTTATTTTTATATATTTATGACTTTTATAACTTGTTTTGTTTATTATAGATGCCCCCTTTTATGTTTTTGCAATGATATATATTGCAGAGGCTTTTACTATATGGTGAAACTGAACTGATTTCAGATGCATATAGCTGTCTAGTTTGTTTATCTGGATTTGAAGATATTTATGTATCTGAAAAATTCATGCTTTCAAAATGGTAGAAACATATTTCATAAGTGCTGATTGTAGAGTTAGTATTTAGATTTAGTTTCTACTCTCCCTACCCTTCACTGAAGTGTGCCAACTATCTCGAAACATAATTAAGAGAAAATATATATGCATGTGTGAATCTACACTTTAATGAAAGATGCTTGTAAATGTTTTATCTTATTATGATTTAATCAGTCTAATGAATCAAACATCTAAATAAGCTATTCATACTTGCATCATCTGATGAGATTGTAATTTTGAATAATGATAATTATTTCTCTTATTTATATTTTGTTAATACAATTAATTTTAAAAGAATTAACATAAATAATTGCAGTAAACAAATAGATTTTTGAATAGGGGTTAATAATCTACAGTGGGCTTCAATCGCATGATAAGAATAAGTTTAATAATTGTTCTCTGAAATTGTAGTTAATGAAAGAAAGAACAATTATTTACTTCAAAAGAAGAATTTATTTTAAAATTATTGCAATTATAATATTTTGTAAACAAAAAAAACATTTTTAAATTTTATATTTAAATTCAAGTAATAATGTCATTTATTAAAAAAAGATGATCAGAACTGAAAATTTGACCTAAAGTAATGATTTAAATGAATTTCATTAATAAAATATTTTATTTTTATTTTTGATTTCAAGTATTTTCAAATAGAAACAAAAAGAAAAATCTTTAAGTTAAAAATTGTACAAGTTGGTTTGGAAAGTAAATCAATCAGAATTAAGAAAATTGTTTGCTGACATCAATTATCACGTGGTTTTTAGAAAAAAAAATTCACTGCATATGATCTGAGAGGATATTGAAGAAACTTAAAAAAGCAGATAGCTGGCTCAATATTCTTTCTCAGTAAATTATTAAACTATAAAATATTTAAAGTTTAACAAGTCAAAAATTGTATTTATAAGCAATCTAAATAGAAATAATTTTAAAAGTAATTATTAATACCATGATATAAGTAACTTAATCTTCATTACAATCTAGTTTCAAATTCTGACCATCTAATTCTAGCCAAAAAATTCCAATAGTTATTGTAATGTTTAGCTATGATAATCAAACTAAAAAGGAACAGACTGCATTGTTTCTGGCAGAACATGAAGCCAGTCACATAATAGAACAATCATTTATCTATGGTAAATTAAGGATTTTTATTAGTCATAGATTAAATGTAAAAAAAAAAAAATGGATTCAACAATAAATCTTAAAGCATGTTTGAATAAAATTTTATTTAAGAAATGATTAAGACTGAACAGTACTAATTTCAATATTAATTTTATGAAAAGTTTAAACATAATGAGTTTTATATAGATTAAATGATGATTGCATTTATATGAGTATGAATAACAGTAGTATGCTAGCAGTAAAGAAAGTATTATTTATCATCCATAATTAAAAAATATAAGGTAAGTGTAAGAAAGTGAAACCATCCTCAGAAATATTTAATAGGGGATAAAGATGCATTGAAAATAAATTATGAATAACATATGAAATAAATATTAGTGCATTAAAAACATAAAACATGTGTGGAATGTAATATTACTTTACTGTTAAAAGAAAATGTGAAATGCTTTCTTCTTAATAATCATAGTAACCAAAATGAGCAAGGAATCAATTAAATGCTAAATCATTTATTTCTAGCACAAGAAATATTTAAATCAAATGTGTAAAACAAGTTGCAGATAATCCTTAATTACTAAAAGAAAATAAAAGAAAAAAAAAACTACTACTGTGACAATAACTTGACATTGTATAAATTATGATAATTGTAATTATCATCAGATGAGAATAAATGACAAATATGATTGTAATGTTAATATGCGACCTGGCGACTGTTTGAAATAATAGTGTTTGAAACAAAAGTGATAAGAATATATAGATGTGCAACCAGTCTGAATCCTGGGGAAGTATTATATTTCCAGTAAAAGTTAAAGTTTTTTTTGACAGCTTTTTTTGTTCTCATTAGATTTTAGCTTTCAACTTTCATTTTCTTATTAAACCTTTACTATTTATCAGAATATAATACATTTGACCTCAATTGATAGACATTTTTGAGTAGAAATTAAATATATTTTAAAAAAATCACATATGATTTTTGGAATTATTAAAAAATATATATATTTATTCAAAACAAAATGCTGACAAGTCATCAAATTTTAAGTGGAGTCATTTTAATTTATAAAATAAATGATGTCTTATTGTTTCATGTTTGATTTTAAAATCTGAATGGATCTTTTCAATAACTACTAAATCTATCAATTTATGCCTTATAAGTTTATATTTTTTTTGTAATTTTTATGATATCACTAAATATAATACCAATCATGTAAATGTCCCCATTTTGTAGACAGCTATGTTTCCCTTGACCGTAATCTCTATAGTAACAATGTTTAGAAAAAAAATATTCTTTTATATTTAAAAATAAAACATTTCTGTAAAAAAATGAATAAGAAATAACATGTATTTTTCATTTTTAATACTTATTATATAATAATGATACCAATGCAATTATAATGTTTCCCAAAAAAATGGAGTTTTTAAATGATCTTAATATTTTCTCGACCATTATAATATTTTCTCGAAGTAAACATGCAAAGATTGAGATTGCAAAATATATAATAGTTACCCACCATTGGCAGAGCTTGAGATTCTTAGTCAGACTGCATATTTGATTTTTCCACTATCTTTTATTTTTTTTTTTTGTATTTAAAAAAAATTAGAAAATAAATGTACATAAAATTTAAAGCTGTAAAAAAAGCTTTGCAAAATCTCCAGCAGAGGGTGATAAATGCAATTTTAAATTAAAAAAACTGAAACACAGCTCTTATACATTGAAATATAAAAAGGTTAAAAGAAATAAACTTACATGGTTGTCATCCAATTTTACAATGCAAATTTATTGGTTAATCATATTTGGAAAAGACAGTATTCACTAATTGATTATACCACCTAATTCATTAGAAACAGTTATGAAAATAATTTGGAAATCAAAAACACAAGATGGATAAGAAAATATATTTAATTATCATTTCCTTTAAATTAAATTTATTGTTTACCATATGACAAGGTATATATTTTATATAATAATAAATTAAATGATTTGACATTCTCAAATATTTATTATGAAATTGAGAGCTAAACAAAATTATTTTGTTAGTAACATGTAATAAATTTTCTAAAATATAAATTATATATAAATTGATTTGATGATTGTTAAAAGTACATATATGATAATTATTGAATGTGAGTGAAGGTAGTTGCATTGAAAAGTGTATGTATTTTATTTTAGTCAATATTGATTAAAATAAATATTACATGAATTTAGACATTACAAGCATAAAGCTAAACTAGTCAATATATAATTAAAATTACACCAAATCCAAAATTCAACCAGACGAGCATAAAAATAATATTAAAACACTACCAAAGGTTTCACTGCTACAAGCAGACTTCTCAAGTGTAAATAACTACTAAAACTACATTATATATATATATATATATGAAAAACAAAAAAACACAAGTTAAAAAACTTGCTAACGCTTGTATTTATGATAACAGATGGTGTTCTACCAAAAATACCGTCAAGCGTAGTTTTCTGTTTACATAAATGTAAGAGCGAGCATTCACTATCTCTAACTTTAATTCCACTTTCAGATCATGATTTCAAGCTATTTGCTATTGTCAGTGAAAGACAGGAATAATTTTCCTGTCTTTCACTGATGATAGCAAATAGCTTGAAATCATGATCTGAAAGTGGACTAAAGTTAGAGATAGTGAATGCTCGCTCTGACATTTATGTAAACAGAAAACTACGCTTGACGGTGTTTTTGGTAGAATGCCATCTGTTATCATATATATATATATATTACCCACAAATCCATTCACTTCCCATCCACCCTTAATATTAAAAGAACTTTTAAATAAATTAATTGCTTCAGAATAATACATTTACATTAATAAAGAGTCTTTAATTTTTTTTTCTTTCATTTCTCTCAAAGAAGACAACTTTAGCTTCATCAAAATCAATAGTGTGGCCTGTATCTTTTTCATGAACATACAAAGCAGAACTAAGATATCTATTTTTAAGTCTACTTTTATGAACCTTTATTCTTTCATTTAAACTCAAACTACTCTGATCTATGTAAACCTTCTTACAAATAAACAAGAAATAAAATATACTACACCAGGAATCGTCTTTTTATCAAAAATTTCTTTTGTATTATTTAATAAATTATTCAATGTAACACCCCTTTTCCAAGCAATTTTCTTATTTCCAAACAATTTACTATTTCTACACACAATTTTATAAGAAGACAATTTAATTGGCAAAGAAATAAAATCATGTTTTTCTTTAACCTTTACATCTTCACAAATATTACTATTAAATAAAATACTTTTAACAAATTTATCAGAGTATTCAACCCTCAAGTAATCTTTATAAAATTGATATTTCTGAAACAAAGCTACCCCACTAGAATTATTTAATTTAATATTCCTATGGCAATAATTCCTTAAAGCAGTTACTTTATGAGATATAAACTGATAGCTATCAGGTTTAATTATAGATCTTAATTCTTTAATTTTACCAAATGACTGCACAATAAACAATTAGTTTCTACATTTCTAATCATCAAAAGATCTAAAAAATTTAACTTACCAAAATCTTACCCACCTCCTTCTAACACAAATTTTATAGAAGGATCTAAACAATTAAACTCATTTACAAATACCTTCAATTTATCATTCTCAACTACAAATAAACAATCATCAACATATCTGACAAATAACTTTACATATAAACAATTCTTTTTAATATTAATTTCTTCTTCTATATAATTAATATAAACTAAACATACTAAAGGAGAAATAATATAATCTATTATCCACCCTTCCTTAATCATATAAAAATTATCTTTATAAGTAAAATACATAAAATCTTCCAATAACAATAGCAAATCATTAATTACCTTAATTTTATTTTTTGATAAATAATCTTTTTTAATCAATACAGACATTTTTTTTTACATCTTACAGTCATATTGAATCAGAAACAGGATTTGAAACTTGATTTATATAAATTTGTACATGAGTCTAATGCAAGCTTCATATTGACTTATTTGATTTCTGATAAATTTTAATTCAACTCACAAAAATATTGGCATTTATCTTTGTGGAAGATGAAGTATCTCAGACAAAATATGATACTTCTATTGCATTTTTTATAGTAAATACTTTCAAATTATCCATAGAAGTTATATATTTATATGTCATTTTTATTAACAAATGATAGAAGTTGTCAGAAAAATATAGAGACCTACTGCTTAAACATTGAATGAGAGTATATATATATATATATATATATATATATACTCTCATTCAATGCATATATATATATATATATATATATATATATATATATATCAAATGCATTGACTGGGAAGTGAATCCTGGTCAGCTGCTTGGAATGCAGCTATCCTAATCACTAGGCCACCAATGCTTCACTAAATCACATTTTAATTGTCTAAAAAAATGAATTATAGATGTTTTTTTTTTTTTTTATCTTATTGTGTGATTAAATAAACATTTTTATTTAATGAATATAAAATATGTATTTTTATTTTATATTATATGATGTTATAATAAAAATTTAAACTATATATATATATATTGATGAGAAAGGAAAAAAAATATTTGAGTTAAATTAAGTCTTGCTTATGTTTTCATTTTGTTAACTATTTTTTTTTTTGTATTTGTACATTCTTTTATTTACTAGTTATGATAAAATTAATTTTAGTAATTAATTTGGTAAAACATAATTGTATTTGACCTAAAATACCATTGAAACTGAAAGCCATTGAAATAAGACCATGAATTGTAAATAAAATAATATAATTTATGATGGGTAGCAATTCATTAAAACTGGCAAACCATTTGCACAATAAAATATTTTTTTAAATTATTTTTTAAAAAAATATGCTGAATTTTGGAAATTAATATTTGAAAAGTATAAAATTGTGTAAAAGAATGTCCAATTGCTGCTTATATTGTTTGTGTCAACCTAACTTTGTGAATCACCCTATTATCAAATGAAATATTTGCAAAATAATTAAAAAGTTAAGGTTATTATTAATAATTAATCCCAATTTATTCATACTGGAGATACTATGGAGAATAATATTAAAAAATATTTAAACTTAGATGGAGAACATTTAAACAATAAACTAGATTGTATTAATTAATATGAGCCATGAATTTTTTCTTTAAAATCAAAGATGTTAACATTTAATCAAAGTATGGTAAGAATGACTTATATTCATCAGAAAAAAAATATATATGTCAAAATTAACAAATAAAAATTGAACTTAAAATACAGATATCAAAAAACTGAACTGATCTTACTAATATTCTTAAGATAAATAAAATTGTAATAAATTGAACTTTGCATGAATCTATAATTTCAAATATTTTAAGGATTAATAACTGAAGTTTTAAGCTGGTTTCTGAGAGATACAATAGGACACTTTATATGATGTTGATGAAGTAAAGTTCATTGAAATTATTTATAAATCAGAAAAAATTGATTGAATGTATGAGACTAACTGCAAATCGGCATCCATTGCTACAATGTATCGCTAATAAATAGATTATTGAAATGAATAACTTCTTGTTTATACATAAAAATATCACATACAATCTTGTACTTTATATTACATATTTTTAAATATTAATCATAACGCAATTCTATAAAAATAAATAATATACAATTCATATATCAATATTGGAACTATGTAAATGGACAACAACGACTACAATAAACAATAATAATAATATATAATGGATATGTTTCTTTTTTTACAACTAAAGGTGTGATAAGAATATATTTATATCCATTTTTTTTCTATTTATTTATGGAATGTTTGTGTAAGCAAACATTTATTCATATATATATATATATATATATATAAAAGCATGTGCGGATGTGCACGCTTGAGCAGTGATGTGAAAAAGAGAAACAAAAAACGCCTTTATGTTATAAATAAACAGCAAAATAGTTTAAATTTCCTTCTTTCCTGTCACACCTTCAGAATTCAGAGAGGTTTGTTGTATTAACTTCATAATTGTCGGTTTCTGTTTTTCTAAGAAATCAATGTTTACCTTATTAACTCTCAAATCAGCAAGAAATACAGAAGCCATAAAGGTGAAAAAGTGCTCTTTGAAGCTCTGTGAAGTCAGGGAATTGAACCAATTACTAGTAAATTATTGGCCTCGATCAATCTCATCTCAACACTTCTGTATAATAAGAGAGACCTATAAAAATGAATTATTACATTCCGTACCCATGGTTTCTATCTATTAAATAGAAAAGACCTTGAACTGATGTTTAACTAATCAACATTAAAACGATCTTGCAATTTTATGCATAACAACTGATAAAATAAATCAATAACAAATAACTGTCTCAAGGCTATGTAAAATGCGATTGTCATCTTCTAATAATTTAATACTTAATTAAATTTTAATTATTTTTTTTTATTTGTTATAAAATTTGTTTAGTTTGAAAGCGATATATATATACTCGATTTTTTTATATAAATCTTCTATACAATAGTTATTTAATTTTTGAAAGAAAGAATTCATCTTTTTTATTTCCTTTTTATCCGATGTGTGTGTTATATAAATAAATAAAAATACTAAAAGTGACAGAGCGCACAATCCCCGGATCTTGATTTCAATAGTTCACCATTCTACTACTATATAGTGCTGTTTATGTTATCTGTACGGAGTGTTTAGATATATTTATGTAATGAATAAATCATCATCATCATTTTCAATCAGTGTTGATCCAGTGCTGGTGAAGATCCTTTCTAATTCAATCAAACGTCTTTGAATCCAGATTAATATTTCAATTGTCCATCTTTTATCATGTCTTCTAACAATATGTCCAGCCCAACTCCACTTCAGTACATTAGTTATTTCAATGATTTCAGCAGTACCTGTTTAATCTCTGTCACATGTATTTTGTTTTTTTTATTCTTATCTCATTATTCCTAACATTTATCTCTCAATCCTTCATTGAGGGATCTGAAGTTTCTATATTGCTTCTCTATTAATTTACACAAATTTCAGATACATAAGTAAAAACTGGTAATTTATATTGATTAAAAACCATTTTCTTCAAACACATAAACATATTTTTTTTAATATTAAATTATTTCTACTGAAAGCTCTCCAATCAAATTTGATACTATGATTGATTTTATACATCATCTTATTATCTGAAGTAATAATGCAATCAAGATATATGCTTGTTAACTTTATCTAACTCATAATTATCATTGTTTATTTTTTTTCTTTGGACAAAATCTACTGAACATTACTTGAGACTTGTTAACATTTAACTTTAATAGTACTTTGTTACTTTCATATGGCAACTGTTTTAACATTTTGTGAAGCACTAATATATTATGTTCAAAAACAAATATATCATTTGCAAAATGTAAATAGATTAAATAATTTTTACTTTACTTTTATTTCTTTAGTCTCTCATTTCAATCAAAAAAATAATTATTGCAAAACTCCTCTAAAAGTTTTGGAGATATGGGATCACCCTGTTGTACACCTATGTTAATGTTAATTTTTTTTAGTATCATTATGTAATGACAAGAACATATAGAATGGACATTACAAATCAAAGGGTCTTCTTTCAGTTAATGGCAAATTTATTTCTTTAACCAATGAATAAACATATCAAAATATTAAAAGTCTTTATGATTGATCTCTAATTCATCATTATCTATGCCTATAAATTAGGTGTAAAATTGGATTATCTACAGTTGGAAGATTTTTAAAATGCTTATGCACTGTATTAATTGATTCTAAAATAATTAATTTTGCTCTATGGGTGTAAATTGGGCATATTTTTTAAACAATAGGTTAGTAGTTTATAAAAATCCAAAACAAAGGAATCAACAAATCTAATCCAGTTCTTAAATTTACTTTTTCATTTTTTAAAATATAGTGAATTTTTAGGTACTTTGTTTTTTTTTTGTCATACAAGGATTAAATTATTTTATTAACATATATTTTGATAAAGCAACAGACAACACTCTCTATGTGTATTGCCACTCAGTGCAAGGCAGAGTAATCAATGGATGCCAGAAGGCTTGTGGATAAAATCTTCATCTAGCACCTACTCATCCAATATTCCCAGACTAGTTTCTGGCTTGTGGCCTTCGTCAGTGAGGATACTTGGATCTGAGAGCACTGCACCATTGATTAGTCTGGCTTGCACTGAGTGGCAATATGTATAGAAAGTTTTTTCTTGTTTTAATAACAGTTAACAGCAATCATAGGAAATGGTGATCATGTATTATTTTGATAAAGATTTATAAATTTTAATTAAATATTATTTTAATCCAAATAAGATACTTTTATATATATTTCACTTATGCACACACATAATTGAACATTAAAAAATACTATTGAACCTTTGCATTTTTCTTTTAATCAATTTTGTTATTAATTTTAAAACAATTATAAATAACTCAATGCAAATTTACTGGATCATCTATCTACTGCTGACTGATTATCAAATTTATATTTTCAACATTACAATATTATTCATAATTGATGATAATGATTATGTCTTCATTTTATATAGATATAATGTAAAACATTGAATATTATCTAAGTAAAAATATGATTTCAGTACTTTTTGAAAGTTAAAATTGATTATTTATTAGTCTTCTTTCAAAAACAGGTTATATTTTCCAGTTTAATGAAGTCTATTTAAACTACTTTGAATTAAAAAGTTCACTCTGTTTCAGTCAAGTACCAATCTTCAGGCCATAGATTATCAGAATAAAAAGGATGTCTTGACAACAAACAGATTAAGATTCTTAGTACTGGTTAGGTTTGAACTACTTTTATGTATTTATAATTAAATAAATATGTGACAGGTATATTTAAAAAGTTGAATTTAATGTTTTTATATTTGTGAGCAAAAATATCACACACACATACACCCATATATATATATATATATATATATATATATATATATGTAAATATAAATATAAAAATATATATATATATATATATATATATATATATATACTTTTTTATTTTATATTTACTGCAGAAATATATGTTTGCTCTGTTTTACTATTTAATTAATATTCAGCAATAAGATATCTTATTTAATTGTGTATATTATTTTATAATAAAATACATAAAACATCTCAAGCTACATCAGGGATCTATTAAGTTTTGGTTTTAGCTACAGAATGATTACCAAAATGATTGATCAATTTTATAAAAAAATCAACTAATGATAAACCTCAAATCACCCTCCCTTACATCCCTAAATGTATCTAAACAGCTTATAAAAACATTATCTAATGAATTTAAAGATGGCTTTTGTACACACCCCAATAAAAATAGACATATCGATAATGTGAAGGACAAAATTCACCCACCCCAAGCATTTCATGCCCTCAGGCAAGATGCAGTGCCACATACTACAAGGAAACCAAAACAAATGTCAATAATAGAGCTACTCAGCACATGTATACATAATGAAGATTGTGAAAGAACAATGACACATTTCATTATTTCTCAAACATGAAATGTAGGACATCCATAGGTTCAAACTCTCCAAACCCAAAATTGTTTACACTGAAGCTAACAACTGCAAAAGAAAGATAAAAGAAGGATATTTTATCATCAATAACAATAATGCTATTAATAGGCATGACACATGCTTTGCTATCTCCAGAAAATGGACAAGTTTATTAATTTACATATGCATTTGCATACATTACCATTTAACAATAACACAACAATGATTTAAAATCTATTTTGGCTATAATTATGAGGGACAATACCTTAAATGCACTTACCCTACATTGATTTATTTTGGTTGTTTGCAATTAACAGTTCTTTACCCTGTGTTTTAAAGCGCTTGTATATACTAAAACTAATTTTTACAATTATAGAGTTAAAACAAAGATTTTTGTAAAAATTATATTCTTATAAAAAACAAGTCAAAATAATTAAGAGTAGAATGGCTCAGTTGGTTAGAGTGTTACCTTAAACTTCAAAAATCAAGAATATAAGGACCCAGGTTCAAATCCCACACTAGTACTGTCACTGGTCAGAACAGCAACACCTGAAAAATAGGAGAGAAAAATACCTCTCGAAACGTTGTGCATATACTAACCTGTTTGCTGTGATATTAATAACAGTTAGTGCATATACTAACCTGTTTGCCGTGATATTACTAAAATTTGTTTGCTGTGATATTACTAACAGTTGGTGCATATACTAACTTGTTTACTGTGATATTACTAACAGTTGAATGCATTTGGAATATTTAACACAAATTAAACTATTCAACACACATATTAGATGGTGGAACTACTCCAATATAAAAATACAGCTAGTAAAATATTATTTTTGTTTATAGAAAAAAAAGGGTTAGTTTATAAAAAAGAACAATCATTATTAGTTAAACTCAGTTTATTAACTTGAAAAAAAGAAAGAAGAAAAACAGTTCAACACAGTCAGTTGCAAATGTCAAATTGATATCTACAAACATTATTATATTACGTTATATGTCTTGGTGACATGAATAGATCAGTGATTGCAGGAAAACTAATAGCATGCAGCATTAATAAACTTTCATGGATGAGTCAATCATTCAATCCAGAGATAAGTCCAATATTTACATGAAATTACACATAAAAAAATTATGAATTTGATGTGCAGCTATTATCCAGAAAATTATTGTTCATCATTAATTAAAACAATTACTATTACTATACCTACAAAAGTCATTAAACTAATTCTCAAATGAATCTTATTTTCTAAAAAAATAATTTAACCTTTAATAATTTATATTTTAATTCTTATTTTTAGTAAACAATAGAAACAAGATAGTATTTTGAAAAACTGGAAAAAGTGTTGCTGTCCTAGTTTCATTTCTGTATAATTAAACATTATTTTAATTTAATAAATAAATACATTTTTTTATGTTTAAATCAATATGTTTTAATTATTTTAAAGTAAATTACTTAAACTTTTTAAATATATAAATAATGGTGGTCTTTATTATTAGTAGTAAGAAGAAGAAAATGAAATTGTAAAAAAAAAAAAAAAAACACCTTTTATAATTTGAATATTAAATCAAATTTTTATAATGAAGTTAATGTGATAATATATATTAGCCTATCTACATATTGTAATAATAAGAAAAGAAGGGGTAACATGAGGAAACAATTAACATCATCAGCCTCTAATAAATAATATATAGAAAAAATAAAAATCACCATTGCAATAAATTATTACAGCAGTTATGTTGTTATATAATACATAAGTTGCATCACCAGCATTAATCATGATTAATTAACAGTCAAGTCTTATGACTGCATCTTGAGATATCAGTTATAAAAAGGTATGTTAATTATCTAGACACTTCCAAAGGTAAAATAACAATCATTTGCATGCACATACTTAAGAGTTAATATATTATTAATAATTAAAAATAATGCTGGAATTCCAATATCTGCTGATCATCGTAAATTCTCTGACCATATAGTTGCATGAGTGTACAGGCCAACTATAAAGTAATATCTAATATTAAAAAATGAAGTGTTATGAACAGAGTTTAAATGTGATCGTTATCTTTGCAGCATCCATAGAAGAATCTGGTTATACAAGCATAAATGCAAACAACTCTTATAAATAAATTATCAGCTATTGTTGTAGAGAAATCTCAAGATCACAAGGACCTTGGTGACTGTGGCTGTGTTTATATATATATATATATATATATATATATATATATATATATATATATATATATATATATATATATATATATATATATATATATATATATATATATATATATATAATTACAACCATTAAATGTCTGTATTTTTAAATTATATAATAATAATTCAAACAAATATATTTAACACAGTATTCAAAATTAAATAATATATTCTTTACCAGAAGTACTTTCAATTGTTTCACTGACAATCTTTATCAACTGTTAATACAAACGTACAAAAAATAAAAACTTGCATTACCCATCATTCAATCTATTCAAATTTCCCACAATTCTGTTGTCTTTATATTAGCCGATTGTTTATTCATTAAACCACCTCTATTCCTAGATATCATCATTGCCTCTTTAATTTTACGTTTTTCACTACACCTTTCAATTTGAATAATTTTTATATCTCTATTATTAAATTTAAAACCATAATTACATGTTTTATTATGATCAAATATAATTGATGGAGTATTCATATTTACTGAAGATATATTTTCTTTCTGTACACGTTTATATAATGTCTTATGATCATTATATCGTTTTTGTAATGTACATTTGGATTCACCTATATATTTTATTCCACAACCACATTCCAACATATATATAACAGAACTTAATTCAAACTTAGAAATCTTGGCTTTGGAGTTATTTATCATATCATTTATATTATTTGAAGAGAAAAAAGAAATTCTACACAAACCACTAAAAAGTTTATTAATTAATTTAGCTTGTTGATTAGATATAAAAGGAATAGAAATCCATTTATCACTTTTTAATTTACTTAATATTTTCTTATTATTACTCTTATTTTGATTATATTTTGTAATTGTATTATAAATAATATTCCTTCCATAACCAACATTCAACATATCAGTAATATATACATTAATATTTTCAATTTTATCACTACTAAATTTGCACAAATAATCATTTCTAAATAAAAATGACTTCAAACCAGCTAATTTATGACTCATATGAACTTTAGAATTATATGGAATATAACCCCTAATTTCCACAGGTTTTAAAATCATATTATAATCAAACACATTATTATTTCTTTTAATAAATATATCTAAAAACTTTATAGAATCTTCCTTCTCTTCATTTAACACCCATTTTACATTATTAATCATATTTAACTCATTAAACAAATTAACTATTATTTCATTATGTGCACATATAAATACATCATCAACATATCTACAATATACTTTAATTCCTTTATATTTTATCTGAGACAATATCTTAACCTCATAATTAGAAATAAAAAAATTACAAAGCTGTGATACCACCGGAAGACCCATTGGCCAACCAAAATTCATTTTATAAAAGCAATCATTAAACTTACCATATATATTATCATTCACAAATCTTAATATTTTAACAATAAAATTCCTAATATTATTATCTATAGATTTTAAAAACAAAGCTCTTTCAATAATCTCTATTGATTCCATATGATTAATTGAACCATACATTTCAGATATGTCAAGTGTACACATAACATCAGTATTATCAATTTTTATATTTTTAATCCTATTAATAAAATCAAATGATGATGAAATCGTATAATCTCCAAATCCAAGCACATCTTGCATTATTTTTTCAATATATCTACAAGCATTATAATAAAAAACACCACCAAAATCAACAATTACTCTTAATGGATAACAATTTTTATGCAATTTTATATTTGCAAAGATTCTTGGAAACACTGCAGACGACGGATATAAACTGTAATATGTCTTTGCATCAATAACTTTTTTCTTTTTAGCAGTCATTAAAATGTCTATTATAAATTTCATTCTATATGTATCAATATTTTTTAATTCACTTTTTTCAAAACAAAGCTTCTTCATTTGATCCATAATTTTCATATTATATTCATCCTGTTTCATTAGGCACATCCGTAACCCCTTGTCCTCCTTCAAACAAATTAATTTATTACTTTTTAAAAAATTTTTAAATTCATAAATTTGTTTTAACCAAACATTATCATTTTGCTTATCAAATG
>JAQFVV010000084.1:426600-527476 GCA_028023455.1 Epiperipatus broadwayi | reverse complement strand
AACATAAACTCAGAATAGGGGTAAATTGCTTCAATATATATATATATATATATATATAATTACTTCATACAATATCAATCTAAAATACAGTAACTAAATGTTTTAAATATACTTTATTCAGAAGTACTTTCAACTAGCTGACAACGACTACTGCATTAATTGAAAGTACTTCTGAATAAAGTATATTTAAAATATTTATTTACTGTATTTTGGTTTGATATTGCGTGAAGTAATTATATTTTTATAATAACTTTTAATACAGATATTGCTTAATATATATATATATATATATATTATTAAAAGGTGTTTTTTATATTTTTCTCCCTTTCCTCTCTTTCTATCTTTCTACTTACTTACCTATCTGTTGACTTATCTATCAATCATTCATTCAATTTCTGTAACCATTTCTATATATCTACCTATTGATTTACATATTTAAGTCTATTTAATTATCAATTTCCTCAGCCATTATTTTCTTTTTCTTTATATATTCAACTTTTTGTTTAATTGTCCAGTTGATTATCTACATATTGATTATTTATTCAATTATATACATTTATCTATCTATACATTTATCTAAGTTTTTATATGTCTGTCCATCATTTTATGTCTTTCTGTCCATCTATCTATTTATGTATTCATTTATCTATTATTTTTCTCCAAAAATAAAGCACTGTCTTGCATTATTTTTAGCTCCAAAACATACCATAAGGCTTATTTACAGGAACTTCCTTATTTTTATGCACAAGTCTATATTTTTATTTATGTATAGGAATTTACACTTATTTAAAACTGTAATTGAAGAATTGTGAGATTTGCAACAAAAATCTAATGAAATAAAATTGTTTCATTATTTCACATGAGTGTATAATTATAAACAAGTCTCTTATAACTCATGATGTATGTAATAATAAAGTCAATAATTCCAAAATACACAGTAAATAATTCAGGAAATAAAACTGTGAAATGGTTTTTATTTTTATTTTACATGAGTATATAATTGCCCCCCCAAAAAAAAAAAAAAAACTTATTTTTAAAAAAATTTTAAACCAAATAAATTTGAGGTAAAAAAAAAAAACCCCCTAACCCAAAAAAAAAAAAAAATTAGCAAAAAAGGAACCCCTTATTTACACTCAAATATTTATTATGAGCATTTATACATACATTCATTCTACCTTATCAGGAAACTGAGAAGGAAGACCATAGTGTTTCTTGATCTTAAAATCAAAGGTAAAAAGCCAATAAACTCACCACACTAATATGCTTTGGATTTGTAGATTATGAAAAGGCATTTGATTCTATAAAAATTTCTTTAGTGATTAAAGCATTGCGTCATCAAAGTATAGATCCAGGATATTGTCATATTTTAAAGAATATTTATACAAATGCAACAGCAATAATTAAATTACATAATGATACTAGGAAAGTCAACATTGAGAAGTGTGTAGGACAGGGTGACTCCATATGTCCAAAACTTTTTACAGCAGTGTTGCAAGAATTATTTTGTGGGTTAAAATGGAAATGTAAAGGAGTGAAAGTAAATGGAGATTATTTAAGTCATTTAGATTTTGCAGATGGTATAGTTGTTTTTGAAAATAATGCTTTAGAGCTGCAGGAAATATTGCAGAAGTTCTCAGATGAAAGTAGGAAAATAGTGCTAAAGATAAATGTTAAAAAGACTAAAGTAATGTTCAATGGATTTTCTCAAAATATGAAAATAAAGATTGATCATGATGAGTTAGAAGAAGTTAACAGGTACATATGTCTTAATCAGATTATTAATACAGATGAAAACATAATGGATGAAATTAGTCATAGTATTAAACTTGGTTGGAGTGCTTTTGGTAGAAATAACTTGATACTAAAGCGAAATATGTCTATGTGTTTGAAAAGAAAGGTTTTTAATAAATGTGTTTTACCAGTTCTTACGTATGGATCTGAGATTTGGACACTTAATAGAAGAGAAATACAGAGAATTTAGACACTCAAAGAAGTATGGAAACATACATGTTAGGAATAACAAGCAAAGATTGAAAATGCAATATATGGATAAGAAAACAAACAGTTGTTATTGATCTCATTGAAAAAATTAAAAGACTGAAGTGGGGTTGGGATGGACATATTTCTAGAAGAGATGATAATAGATGGACAATTAAAATCTTAAACTGAACTTGCAAAGATTTTAAAAGACCCACAAAGAGACCACATATGAGATGGATAGATAAAATAAGAAATTGTGCAGGGGTGATGTGGAGAAGAGAAGCTAAATATTGGAGAAGTTGGTTTGAACTTGGAGATATCTTCATCCTGCAGTTGATTGATAATGGCTGATGATGATGATGATAATTGTAAACAAGACTGTTATAACACACAATGTATATGATAGTAATGTTAGTAATTCCAAAATGTAAACCCTCCTGGTTAAGTTTCATTTTAAATGAAAAAAAATCTAATGCATTTGACAATATAGTAAATATTTTCCTACCACCAAAGTTATGCATGTGTGTTATGTCTGCATTCAGATTGGTTATTTGGCTAACTTATGGACAGATGATTTTAGAGCTTTGTTACATTGCTAGAGCAATGACACTGTGATTTTATTGAATACAAGGCAGTGAAATAACATTTGCACTGTATTTCTTACTCTTTTTAATTAGGGCTTATTTTTGGGGTAGGGCTTGAAATACAAACACCCTGAAAAATCATGCAAAGTCTTATTTCCTGTTAGGTCATATATTTCAAGAAACACAATATCTATTCCTATCTAGTAATACACTTCTGATAAAGCACAAAGAAATGTAAAAAGCTTTGTGCTATTTTAAAATTAATTAAAATATTATTTCAGGCAACCTTTTAGATAAGTATTCTCAGTAAGATAAACATTGTAGTTATTTTAGTAACTTGCTATAATATAAAGATTACAATGAACACATAATCACTCATCTTAAATGGATTTCTGAAAATGAAACCATAGTAAAATTTCTATATGATTCCAATAAAAATTTAAAAGATTTTAAAATAAAAAAATAAAAGATACTGTCCAAAATTAATCGGATTCATATATATATAATTTCTCAGAGCTTATTTTTTAAATAAATCAACAGTATTTCAGGAAAGGGTTAAGCAATACCCCTTCCCTACATTTTTGATTTCACTAGCAAAACGCCTTTTTAAAATTTACCAATATGATAATTTTGAAATTATAGGCAAACAAAACATCTAATTCTTACACAGTTTATTTAATTGAAGTGGTTAAGATAGTAAATATCTCCTCAGAATATCTGCACTTATGCCAGAATTACTATGATATTTTTAAAAAAATTTTTATGTGATGTATTATTTTATTGTTTTCATCTAGAAACCTACACACAGATTACCTAACTACAGTTTAAAACTACCAAATGTTTAAATAAATGTTTATTTTACTTTATTTAATATGTAAAATAATTTATTATATAAATTATATTATAATTTATTACAATAAAACAACTCCCAATTTATAATATAAATATTTATTAAGTATGAATATATAAATAAATATTACAGTTAAAATAATGATTATTAATGTGTTAATTTATGATGTGATCCTCTTATTCTCTCATAACTTATTTTGATAATTAATTTACATTTAAATGTAAACAATACAAAACTATTTTGTTGATTTTTTAATAAAATGTATAAGTTTTAAAATAAAACAACCTTATGTGGTAATTGAAAATAGACACAACAAAACACTTGGTTGAAGAAAATAAAAATATAAAGTCTCATATAAGGATTCTGTTATATTTTCTCTCACTTAGAGAAAAAAATAAACAAATTCAATGTATAATGTTACAGAATTAAATATTTCATTTTCAAGTGAGTTATTTTTAGTATAATTTCATTATCATTTATTCTATTTTCAAATTTTTTTAGCAATCTACCTATAATATTTTTTTTTTATAATTTAAGGAGGTTTAACAATTAGAGAATTTGAAATCATAACATATTCTTATTAATTTTAAAGTCATATTTATGAATATCAATGTAAAATTAAGAGCATGCTAATGAGCTCTAAGCAAGCTTTTTTATTATTTTTATTATGATAAATGCTACTACAAGAGAAGGCAATCAAATCATCTTTATCTTAAATTGTCCCCATCCCGAGACTGGTTTCAACCTATGGATCTCTCCAGTGAAAAGTTGGGACACTAGATTCAAAAAACCAACTCAAGCTAAGCATTTATCTAAAAGTTAATTGTCAAGAAGAAGATCTGAAACTTTAGACATCTGCATGTCTTTAAAGTCAGCTGTTGGGGATTTGGCTAAATTAAATGGCTAAGCCTATTAATATATGGAGTATCTGAATTAAATTCAGGCCCATATGATTGTTTCAGTTGGAGAGCTGACTTTAAAGACATGCAGATGTCTAAAAGTTTCAGATCTTCTTCTTGACAATTAACTTTTAGATAAATGCTTAGTTTGAGTTGGTTTTTTGAATATAGTGTCCCAACTCCTCACTGAAGAGACCCATAGGTCGAAACTGGTCTGGGGATGGGGACAATCTAAGATAAAGTTGATTTGAATGCCTTCTCTTATAGTAGCATTTATCATAATAAAAAAATAATAAAAAGCTTGTTTAGAGCTCAATGCTATTTTTCCTTTTTTTATTTTAACAAGATTGATTATTGTTTTTACAATAAAGATTTATAAATATTATTTAAGTAATAAAGATTTATAGAAACACTTTATTCCTCAAAATACATAAGTCTTAAGCTTCTAGCTTTATAAGTTTTAATGGCCCATTAGGTGTATCTAATATGAATATTTTCCCCTTTTTTTCTTAATATTTTATAAGGTCCCATGCATAGATTGTAATACTTTTTAATATTTGTTCTGCTGCAGTTAGCTCCATGTGAGGTCCTAATTAATGCAAAATCTCATTCTTCTAAAGGATTTAGCCTCTGAGATAAACATAAACAATGTTTGTGACTCATTTTTGTTAAATTACCTTCAGCTTTTTGATGATCTAAATCATGATTTATTTCCTCTAAAAATATAGGTGTAAAAGTTTTAATGAAAATTGGCTATTCAAGTTTAAAATGCAAATGGACACTGAGTAAAACTAGTAGATTGATTCTGCATAGAATTAATATATTTTATAGCCTGTTTTAACTTGTTAATGCAATTCCTATGAATATCTTCTAAGCATGTTCTAAATAGCTTACTTACTTGTCTCATAACCCTATTACAGAGATTCAATTAAGGATTATAAAAAAAATAGTGTGTCTAATATTCTGATTTTCTAGTCAATTCTTCTATTCAGAAGACATGAATGAAATGGCATGATCTGTGAAAATTGATTTAGATTTTCCAATTAGTGGAAACTGAAAATTTATTAGGTTTTTAATAACATTATGAGTACTACCCTGTTGAATGGGATAGACATATTTCAAAAATAAATTATAGGTTACCAATATAAATTTAAAATAGCTATAGAATGGTAAAAAGTCAAAACCAAAATTTTGTTTGGTTGATCATTTAAAATGAGTTGGAATCTATGAACATATGACTGATTCAAGAATTTAGGCTTTAAACAAATTTTACATAAATTTAACTGATTTAAAATGGAACCTTATATCCAAGGCCAGTAGAACAATCTGTATACTAAACGTTCTTCTTTCCTAAGACTGTACAAGAAATAATAACAATCTTCCAGAACGTGTTATTATTTTTATGTGTGTTATATACTAATCATTTGTTCAATATTTTGTAACATGCTAAATTTTTATTATTAATTAATTATCACCTTTACTTGTTCTGATCTCTATAATAACTGTGGAATTATGGTCTTTAATTTACGGTGCTATAACTGAAGTTCATCTAATTTTTTAACTCATTCTCAATTAAATCATCTACAACCAGTGAAATAGTTGTAATATATATATTTTCTAAAGTAACATATTAAATTTTTATCTGAATCATGTTTTGACTAAGTGTACCTGGAGCTACATTATCTTTACCTTGACAATATTGTACTGCACAATTAAATTGCTGTAAAAATAAGTTACATCTAATTAATCATTCATTATTTAAATATCTACAATTTAGAAATTCAAGACTCTTATGGTCTAAAATCACAACAACCTGAAATCCTAAAGGAAAGTGCTTTAATTTTATAAATGGCTCAATAAATGTGAAGACCTCCTTTCTCACTTGTTGCACTGCAAACTCTGCACTTCTTAAATGTTGATTATGAAAATATAAAATTTGTAGCTATTGTTCTTTATCCCACTTTGAAACAACAAACTCCAATCCATAACCACTCCTCTCGGTTTGTATATAAAATCAGCATTAGGTTTCAGGAGAGTGCTATATTAGTTCATCTAAAAATAGCTTATTTGAATCGTGTGTTCAGGCAACATTTCCACTTTTCCTATTTGATTAATAAATGAGATATATGAATCATATCATAAGCAAAATTTTTATAAAAGAGGTGATAAAAGTTGCAAATCCTGATGAAAGAACAAAGCTGTTTTTATTCTCAGATGTAGGAAAATCTGGAGTAGCAACTAATTTTATCTAAGTGCAGTTTTAATTCTTCTATTATCAAATGACCAGGGAAATTATTTTTTCTGCAGCAATAGTACTCATTTTAATATTAATTTAAATATTATTGTTATTACATTTATAAAAAAAAATTACAAGCGTTGTAAATGTTCTGACATATTTTCAGAAACAGTCACAATATCATCAACATACATAACAATGTTTTTTATGTCCTCAGGTAAAATTTGATTCAGACAAAACAAATAAAGCAGCTCCACTGTTTAGGAAACCAAATGGTTTTCACTGAAACACATATGTCTGTCCTCCATATTTAAATGCCATGTACATTGATGCAAATATATCTGCCAGTATTTAGCAATCAAATCAACAGTGGTGATAATTTTATTTACATTAATTTTTTTTAACAATGCATGCACAGTAGGAAAAAATCATCTTCTGAAATAGACTTTCAATTTAAGAATTGGGCATCAAGCAAATGTGAACTGATCCATCCTTTTTTCTGATGACAGCTAAAGAATTATTAAATGGTAAAGTACACTTTTATAATTTCCCATTCCATCATCTGACCAAGCTGCTTATCAACATTATTACTGTACTGATAAGGTATTGGGTATGGCTTGCATTGAGAGGAGTCTGTATCACTAAAATAAGTTCAATGGATATAACCTTTAATAATTTTAAGACTTTTTGAGAATACATTTTAAATGTACATAATAGTTTATACAAAGTGTCCCTTATTTGTTTTAAATTAACAGATTCTTCTAATTTTAATGTTATATTCAAACCATTTACTACTGCCTGGATACAAGAAATATTCATTGATGTGAGAGAAACATAGCAGTTAAAATCAACTATTTCACCTTGATAGATAATTTACCTTTATATATAGTTAATAATATAATCAAATCAACTCATGAAATCTGAACCCTAATAACATTCTGTATTAGATGACACATGATCAAACATATGTTTCAAATTCACAAAACCTAACTGGATTTTAACCCAAGTCTTCTGGTAAAAATAATTTAGCCTTCCACTCATTCATCAAAGTAATTTGAGAGTATTAATTGGTTCAGTGATAATAAAAAAACTGACTTTTTGCTTCACAAATTTTATGAAAGAAAATGTCCAAAATAATAGATACCTGGCTGCCAATGTCTAATAAAGCCTTAATTTCAACTCATTCTATCCTAATAATAATTTTAGGA
Organism: Epiperipatus broadwayi; assembly: GCA_028023455.1. Lineage (NCBI taxonomy): Eukaryota > Metazoa > Onychophora > Udeonychophora > Euonychophora > Peripatidae > Epiperipatus > Epiperipatus broadwayi. The sequence continues at coordinate 519,719 of JAQFVV010000084.1, read as the reverse complement.
CAGTTATTTACAGATACATATTTGTATAAATCTTCTAATTCTAGTTCATTATGGATCAATTTTAAAGAATTTAATTTTAAAAATAAATTGTCTTTCCCCAAGACAGCAATAGGTCTCAGCAGTAAGAGTCATTTTTATGAGGCCCTGTCTAGATTAATCATTGCTTCTTTGTTTTGTTTGACTGAAGTAGTCTTAGCTGATGTATCCTCAGTTCTATCATCAGAATACCTTCCCAGCTGATAACAAACAACCTGATTAAACCTGTCATTATCATTCCTATTATTATCAAAATCCTTGTATGGGGCCTGTCTTCTCATCTGATAATTGTTTTTACTTCTATATTGCATATAGTTTCTATACTTATCTTTCACCGGTTTATAATTTATATTGGATATAGAATAGTTAGGGTTTTTTCCCCAGGCATTTCACTCCCTCACATAAGTTTTCATTATTTTTTACAGTCCTTAAATATCTGCACCTTCCTCCATCCTATGTTTATCAACAGCAACTAACACATACTCAATATGATGAGGCAAAATCTGGAATAATATCTTCACAATTTGACTCTCAGACAAAGGAAAAATAGTCAAAGTTTTGAATTTAGCAACCTTCTGCCTTAAAATTATGTAATGCTACTTCTGATAATATTAGATAATTTTTTTGACAATTTATGATGAATACAGTCCTACTTAAGAAGTTATTCATGATCACATATCTAAAATGTCCATATGTTTGAGGCTTTTTAAACAAGGACCTTCACCAATTCTTGGTAGACATATACTGATGATTAATAGCTATCACTAATTTTCTCATTCAGTCAACACACTTAAATCAAACAACTCTTCTAAAGTGTTTAAGTATTCAATGGAATTCTCATTATATTTCTTTTTGAAAACCTTGGCATTAATGAAACAGGAAGTAACATTTCTATCAGCATTATTTTTCCTAATACTTGGTAATATATCACCACTAACAACATCATTTAATGAGTTATTATAATTAATACCCCTTTCCCTATGGGCATACATATCATTATTTTACCAACAAATCTTACTTTCTTTTTGGGACTGGTTTCTTATGGGATCATCCATTATATTAAAGCTCTCCATTTACTTTTCTCATACGATAAGGTGATTAAACCTACTCTGTAGAATTAACTTTAATTCTATTTTATTATTTATAATTGACTTATCCTTATTGTTTTTTATGTTTTCATTGACTTTATTGATCTTAACACCAAACTTATCTAATTTATTTTCCATTTCTTGAAACCTTCTTAATGTTGCACTAATAATTGTTTAAATTCTTTCATGAATCTCCTCGTATCTTTTTATCCTTAATCACACAATTTATTTGTAGACAATATTCTTGTATAAACATAATCACTTGTTTTGTAGATTTAAAATTTCTAAATTCTTTTCTCAAAACTTTATTATCATTCATTACTTCTCTTTGCAAGTTTCTACATCCTTTCCAAGATTCCTTGAGCTTTTTATTCATGTTTTGAATTCCAACCATAATTGTCTCTTCCCTCAAAATCAGTGCTTCATCCTAAGTTGCTATTATCTTTTTAAGTAGATAATCGGTTATCTTATTATTAGAAGTTACTTCAGCTTTGAGGTTTTTATACTTAGCTAACATTAATTTTAAAGTATTGGCCAAATCTAAGCTACTTATTTTAGATTTAACCAATATGTTGATATTAATATCAGTCATAATTGTTAATTTAGTATAATAAGTAAAGTAATATTTAAAAACAGGTGCGGAAACATTATTATTTACTTTATGGTTTTAACCTCAATGTTAAAATATTGAAAAATTGAAAAAAATAACAACAAAATAAAAAATAAAAGAAGCTATGCTAATATACAAATACAAACATGAGTTAATTAACAGGCAGGCAGCAAACGTTAAGATCATGGAATTGTGAGAAGGTTAGCCTTTCAAAGTGTTAGTTGACAAAGATTACAAGGATGTTCAAAAGTGCTACTAAGTGAATAAAAATTTTAAAATGTATATATAAATATTCAATTATATAATTATGTATATAGCTTTGAAGAAATACTGCCATCAAATTATAATATATATATATATATATATATATATATATATATATATATATATATATGAAAATAAAGTTACTGTTAACACTAACTGAAATAATCATACAAATATATAAACCATTATACAATTACAAATATCCAATACACTTATAATAATTAATAATTCATTAATAATAATTAATTAATAATTATTTAATAATTAAAAATAAAGCTTGTTTAAAGCTATTGGTCAGCTTCATCTAGTGATTATTTAAATACAAGCTTAAAAGCAAGTTCAAAATTTATGACTTGTTTATTAATTATTATAAATGTACCTTTGAAGGCTTTTGTGATGCTACATTGCAGAGGCTTTTACTATATGATGAAACTGAGCTGAATTCAAAGCCATATAGCTATCTGGTTTGAAAAACTGGATTTGAAGACATTTACGTGCCTGATAAGTTCAGACTTTCAAATTGATAAAAATGTGTTTTATAAGTGCTGACTTTTGAGTTAATATTTTAGATCTAGTTGTTGGAGTTCTAACTCTTTACTGAGGTATGTCATAAGCTCAAAACTAATTGGTCTGGAGGTAGGGACTTAACATTAGAGATTTTGAAATTTTTCTCTTTCAACACTTATAAAAATAAAGCTAATTTAGAGCTAAATGGTAAGCTCCATCTGTGATCATTTAAATGCAAGCTTAAAAGCCAGTTATGAAATTATGACTTGTTTTATTAATTATTATAAGTGTACCTTTGAAGGTTTTTGCAATGCTATATTGCAGAGGCTTTTACTATATGTGAAAATGAGCTGAATTCAGACCCATATAGCTATCTGGTTTGAAAAGCTGGATTTGAAGATATTTATGTGATGAAAGTTCAGACTTCCAAATTGATAAACATATGTTTTAAAAGTGCTGACTTTTTAGTTAGTATTTTACATCTAGTTTTTGGAATCCCAACCCTCCACTGTGGTAATCCATAAGCTCAAAACAAATTGGTCTGAAGGTAGGGACTTAACAATAGAGATATTGAATTCTTTCTCTGTCTGAACTTATAAAAAAAAGCTTGATTAGAACTATTGCTAAGCTCCATCTAGTGAGCATTTAAATGCAAACTTAAAAGCAAGTTATGAAATTTATGACTTGTTATATATATAGTACCTGATAGAGAGGTAAGGATGTAAAGAGCAAGGATAATAAACTGTAAAAAAAAAAACTAATAATACTCTTGTGATTCAACTAAACTCAATGGGTTAAATTATAATTATCATTATAACTGAGACATGCATAAAATAATGGGAGCTACAGTAATAACAGATGTACATTATTATTTAAAGTATGTAAAAAATAAAGAATTTTATAGAAGTAGAAACTTCAACTCACTTGTTGATAATATTGTTAAATTCATTACCATCCCAATATTAAAAGTACATCTCAAAAGTAGCAAGTTTACAATATATCTCATTTTATGATAATAAAATCATCTCTTTGAATTTTTTCCTTCCAAAGTATCTGATAGTAATTATTAATCACCAATTCAATATTATTGCCATGATCTGATCCGAAACGACTCTTATAAAGTAAGAGTTAATGATTTTTTCTTATATTGTAATTACTAGAATTTGATCTATTGATGCCACACTTTTAATATTTGCTAGATAAATGTGATTCAAGTAATGATAGAATCATATGTAATAATCTCAGAGTTTTTAATATAATAATCTCAAGTACGATTTGTTTTATCATGTTGTTGAATAACTGAATGTCATCCAAGTAGACTATATGAGACATATACTTTACCAATATGCTAATGTATCCTAATCTACCATAATAATCATACTAATTAAAGAAACATTTAATTTAAACAATAAATGCATGATAGAATTTTAATGAATGCAGTCTTCACCTAAAATGACCTATAAATATTCAGAATGGAAAGAATATTTTTATGCCATTCTGATATTCATCAACAACATAATTTTTAAAATTATCTTCAAAATAATATAATTCTCACTTTTATAATAAAATAATATGCAGTCTTTGAATGAAAGTCAATTTAAAATAAGCAAACTAAATAGTTTTATATCAAATGAAATTTTAACATTTGTAATCATCAATTTGATGAAATTTTCAGTCTTCAAGTTTGGATCTGTGTTTTAAATGAATTATGTATCTGATTTTATACTCAATATGTATACCAAGATTTGAAATGAAATGTTTATTATGTGATCAATATAATTATGACTCAACACATTATAAAGACCGAGACAAAAATTAATAACAAAACTATAAATTTATTACAAATAACCAAAAACTGAAATTTTATACAACAAATTCCACATTGACCAAACTTATGTTACATAGGATGCTCTACTATACAATTAAAATCATTGCCTATCCAATTGCACATTGTTGATAGTTTTGTAAATTACTGTGTGTCAATTTTGGTTAAACATTATTTATCTCTTTTAAAAACATTCTATTTAAAACATATGTTGCTCTAAAATATTCTTTATTTCCATACATAACTTTGATACTATTTCAAAATTATAGTGTAAATGTTTTCTAAAGGTTTTAAATAACTTAAAATATCTGGAATATAATTACCCATGTCCACCTATTTACTACTTCAAGGTATATCTATTTAATAATCACTAAAACTATATGGTATTATGCCAGTATAATTCAGTATTTCATCTATTAATATCTAACTAAGAAATTTTCAAAATGTTATAAATGCAATACAACTGTTACACAATATACAGTTTATAAATTCTATCATCCTTATTTTTTGATAATAATAAAATAATAAACCCTTTCAGAAGTCACATGTATACCACATTCTTGTGTTTGTTGGCTTTATTGTAACCTGTAAGCAAGGCATAACAGTACAATGAATACATAAATTGCTCTACTATACATTCTAGGTATTAAAGGTGTCCCTGAAGTAGCTATACTTCAAAGACAAATTTATCTATTGCCATACAATTTAAACATGCATTATCATCACCTACCATGGTGTAATATAAACATGATACATTCATGAAGAAAAGGCTTTTCAGAGATATAAATACTATAACAATAAATAAGCAATGCTATATTCCAAATTACCTTCTATCAAGCAAATATATGAGTTGTCAAGGTTCTAATGAAAGACAACAATATAATATTGGAAAGAACATCCACTCATAAAAAATACCTACAATTGGGAAGAGCTATTCTCAATTCTCCAATGTACTATCTGATTAGAAACAATACTATGTGAGCAAATTGTCCCACAAACATCAAAAAGTAATAACTTTTATCCTAGGCAAAAACAACAGATAATTTTCTATCTTTAAAAATACATATACTGGATAATATAGAAAATAAACAAATAAATATGAGTCAAAGTGACTTTAAATTATTTTAAATAGCATAATAGAATATTGTGACTAATAAGAAATACACACATAAAGTTAGTAATAGCATAATATTTCAATATATTGGACATGACTGGCAAACTCAATAATAATAAAGATAAAATGTATTATTTAGTAAATAATCTTATAATATAAAAATACTATATCATTTAAAACCTTTGTGAGCATCTGATAAATACCCAAATTTTGGCTGTTTACCAATAAATAATTATAAATGCATAATAATAAAATAATACTAGAAAACTTAAAAAAAATATGTATTTCATTTCCTGGAGATGTATATTAAATATTAATTTACCATATGCAAAAGATAATAAAATGCATACATTTTACTCTGTAACTCATGAATAAATTATGGATGATAATAATAATAATAATAATAATAATAATAATAATAATAATAATAATAATAATAATAATAATAATAATAATAATAATAATAATAATAATAATAATAATAATAATAATAATAATAAATATAGCTTTACTTCTCACTATATGTAAAATATATAATTGTTAATTAGAGAAGATATTAATTAGTATTAAAGTTTATCGGCTTAACGTTTTCGAGGATCCATGCCTCATATTCATAGCCTTCATAAAATGTATAATAAAATATGCAAATACAAATATTCAAATAAGCTAGTATTATGTAGCCCATTTCTTCGAGATCTTGAAGCAAGTATCCTTATAATAATAATAATAATAATAATAATAATAATAATAATAATAATAATAATAATAATAATAATAATAATAATAATAATAATAATAATAATAATAATAATAATAATAATAATAATAATAATAATAATAATTTTTTAAAATACTCATAGTTATTTAAATGATGTCTTCAGCTTTGAGCTAACTCATGTGGGAAATAATGTCTTCTAGATGGCAAATCATTTAAAAAACATATCCATAATTTATCACTTCTTAAAAAAATGATACTAATACTAATGAACTTCCTGGTAAAATTTGCATGCACATAAATGATACAACAATGAACATTAATATGAATCTGAATTGCCTTTCATGAAGATTTGAAAATTTTGTTTCAAAGAGTCCACTATAGCTTTTCCACATTTGTCTGGTAAAAATTTAGAAAGAAAATATTCATTTACTAACTTGAAATTTATTTCAAGTTTATAACATTTATATTAATCTGAATATTATAATATAACAATATATATGACTATAATATTTACTTACTTTCCACATATGTATTATAAACTTAAAATTCACTATTTTTGAATAACATCATACATTATTATCAAGTCATTAAATTATTATTCTGAATATAAACACTAACACCAGGAATAATTAAGTTTCTCTTTCATTTTAAAAGAACAATTGCAAACACCCTTTCATATTTAACAATAAAATTTTAAGTCTTAGTATTATTTTCCTCTTTGGAAATAATACTTTTCATATTTGAATGGCATTACATGAAAATATCATTCATCATAAATAACTTTTAATCAAAAAATATTATAACTAATATTTCAAACTTTTTTAATTAATAAAGCTTTTTTTATTAATGAAATATTCAAGTCAGTATTCCAGTAATAGTAAATAGAAAAACAAAAATCATTTTTCTAAGTCACATTTAAAAAATATTCTTCTCATAATGAATTATTATTATTCCATTTTAAATGTTAAACAAGATTGACCACAGGTGGGGAATTGACTAACACATAGTTGGAAAATTCTTTTTCTTTTCTTTAATATTAAAAGAAATTCTACAAACTTGTTAGCAATGAGTTGGGTTATAATCTCATTTAAAATTAGGAATAAAGTTCATATAATAGTTTTATAATATAGAGACATACTATCTCAGTTTCTCCCTTTTTAAGTATAGGATTTATGCACATTTTTGAATGATTAATAAGTAAGCAACATTGATTTTCTGTTGGCATCTTTGTTAGTTTCCTTGAAAGTCTCACAACTAGGTTATATGTAGAAACTAAATACTTTTGCTTTTTAGCAAACCATTACACTTTAATAAAATAATAAAATTGATAAATTATCACTTTAAGTTTAAAATTAACAGTTTAAAATAAAATAAGCTTTAAATGCTTCTTGTTTTCAAAATTGAGAGAGCAGAAAAGAAAATCACAACCAAGAACATTTTTTAAATTGTAACTCATATTTACAAACTGTTAATTTTGATGGGAAGTTAATTAGCCACACCTTGTTTTAAGATCTCTAGTACTACGTGATCACATCTCCAATACTAGCACATAATTGTTTACAAACAAAGCAAAACAAAACTCCATATAGTAGTGACACTTGTGCTAAACAGAGTAATCAATGGATGCCAGAAGGCTTGTGCATAAAATCCCTATCTAATGCCTACTCATCCAATATCCCCAGACGAGTTAAGTAGAGATAAAAGGTGGTTGCTAGAGGGTTGCATTAGATCCTAAGATCTAGATGCAGTGCTCTCAGATCCAAAGCTACTCACTGATGAAGGCCACAAACCAGAAACTAGTCTGGGGATATTGGATGAGTAGGCATTAGATAGGGATTTTATGCACAAGCCTTCTGGCATCCATTGATTACTCTGTTTAGCACAAGTGGCACTACTATATGGAGTTTTGCTTTGCTTTGTTTATCTCTAGTACTAATTATTTATACTATAACAAAAAATAAGAAAGAAAAGTAACTAATGGTAATCAATTTTAAATTACCATGTAACAGTTTTTGTAAATTTCCATTACTCAATTGACTTTTTATAACTTATTAAAAAATAAAAACTAACAAAATTAATTTATAATATTATTTTATATGACTTTTAAATATTTATTAATTTTCTTTTTTAGAAACTCATGCATTTTTTACTTTAAATAACTTTTAATAATAAATTAACTATAAAATATTAAATAAATAAATGAACTTAAACTATATTCAATTTTAATAAATATTTTTTAAAACTAGTGTGCCCACATTCAAATCCACACACACACATGCTAGAAATTATTTTCTATTTTTTTAACTTTAATCTGTTAATGTTTAACCTAATAACTAGTAACAAATTTTTAATATTATTATTATTACTATTTTACTAAACTAACTTTACTGTTTTTAACTCTTTTAGCAGTTTTTAATTAAAGAAATAATTTGCTAACTATTATAACTACTTTAACAATAACATTTTATAATTAATAAATGTATTCAATAGTCTATAATATTTAAAACATAAAAATTTTCTTTAATAAACTTTACATTGTATCTCAGATTTATAATAAACCATATGGGGTTAATTTAAAATATTTTACTTTTACTAGCTTTAATTTTTAACTGACTATGAACTAAGTTCCAATTCCTACTGTATTCTAATCTCACTAATGCTGAATACTAAAGCTACTTGCTACAATAAAATTTATGATACTGATATTGCATAATAAGCAATTATAATTGCTTACAGAGTCTACTTAAGCAGACCTTGTATAATCCAGACCATTAATACTTTTACATTATATAAAAATCTTAATCATATTTTATTTTTAGTTAAAAAAAACTTTAAATTAGACATTGAAATATTACCATGTGCAAATCATAAAGATACAATGTATATATATATATATATATATATATATATATATCTTTATTTATTAGAGAGAACCCAGTTATATATATATATATATATATATATATATATATATATATAACTGGGTTCTCTCGAATAAAACTGATTCTTGTTACATTTAAATACTTTTAAATATATAACTTTAACTTTTGGCTTTAACACTATAGAAACAGACCAGCCTTTCAAACAGGGAGGAGAATACCATTTATAGCATAACCATCAATGATACCCATGGTCAGATTGAGCTACACAAAGCATGATTTGACCACATTTTCTGACCTTACTTATAAAAGTTGACTTGACAGCAGATTGTAGATTCCATGGTTGACATAAAATGTGGTTATTATACATAAGAATAAATTTATTTTCTTTGTTAATAAAATCAATCTGTTTATTAAATATCTTACATTAAATAATTGGATTGATTAATATTCACCACTTCTGTCATAATTAATCAAGACAATTTGCCTTATAAATAAAAGAAAAATAAAACAACTTCCTTATCACAATATTGCTGAATACTAAGTCATAGTTTATCATTTATTATAAGATCATTTATTTAATTGTTATATATATATAATTTTATTCATTGCACACATTGATATCATTTTAATTTTGTTTATAAAATTTTTGACTTTACTCATATATAGATATAAGTTAATCAAACAATAGGTTTATTAAAGATTAATCACTATAATAATAAAACTCTAAAGAATTAAATCTGACATTATTTATACATATGAATAATTATAAACACACACATACTTTCAGGTTTTTTTGTAATCTTTCACAATTGCTAAATAGTTAAGAAAGCAACTAAAAGTATTTTTGTTTTGCAATTATAATTATCGATTACCATTCTTAAAATGTTATATGTATATAAATGTTTTTTTTCTTGATTACAGACTGATTTAGTTCACCTACTTTTTGCTTTTCACTCAAAAGATCCTCCTAATGGCAAGCTAATGAAGCATGAATACAGGGGATCATTGAAAAAATACTTATTTGACCCAGTACCAGATTTCATAGCTCCAGAACATACAAAGAAGATATCAATAACTGCTGAAGGGGTATGTACAATATATATATATATATATATATATATATATACGGGTGTGTGTGTGTTGAAAAATATCCGCAAATACTTTAAAAACACAGTAGTAATATAAATTTAAAAAAGCAGAAACCTATTAATATGTATAAAACCCCTATGAATTTGAATTCTAAATTATTATTTATGGATAATGCATTTTCCCATTAAACTTGATTTATTTCATATAATTAAAAAAAAAAACAAAGTTCCAAAGACCTTTTAATAAACCTTTTTAATTTGCTTGTTGAATCAAAATAATAATAATAATAATAATAATAATAATAATAATAATAATAATAATAATAATAATAATAATAATAATAATAATAATAATAATAATAATAATAATAATAATAATAGTAGTAGGAGTAGTAGTAGTAGTAGTAGTAGTAGCAGCAGTAGTAAGAGTGATAATAATAGTAGTAGTGATAGTAGTAGTAATGGTAGTTGTAGTTGCTGTAACAGTAGCAGCAGCATTATCAGTAGTAATAATAACAATGATAATAATAATAAAAGCAACAACAACAGCTCTGTAGTTGTTTATGGTCAACAATACAGGTAAATTGCTCCAGTTTTATTCGTTTAAAATTCATTTAAAGCTTTCATTTGACAAGATAAAATTCTTATCTCTTATTACAAAATTTTGACTTCAATTGATTCATACCTCATTTATTAAATTTGTCTAAATTTGACAATCAAAATTTACAAAGTAAGTAATTTGACTAATGATAATATGGTCATTAATATGGCAACTGAGATGTCACATGACCAGGTGTCTGGTGCCAATTTCATTACCACTGGAGATCAAAGTTCAAAGATAATACAACTTGATGTTAATGATGGTAAAAATAATACTCATCAGATCAGTAGCAAAAGTAATAATACTCCAATAGTTATAAATAATAAAAATAATATTTCAACCACTTCTAATTTAACTAACACTATATTTCAAAATTCAAAGATAATACAAACATATACTAATGTTACTAAAATTAACCCTTACCATCTCAAAAGGAAAACATAATAATATTCAAATAGATATTAATAGCAAATGTAACAATATGTCAACTATTCCCAAGTCAAGTTTAAGATATAGAAAAATCACCCCTAGTGACATCAGAGTACTGGATCTCAATACCCAAGTAAAATAATTCTATCCTCTACAGTTTGGAACACAGATGCTCTTTTGATAACTAATAAAAGATTCAACAATTGATTCCAAAGAGGATTATTTGCAACTTTTAAAAGATTTTTTTCTACTAGGTCCATAATTCTATCTGCCACAGACATCAACATTTATCTATATAAATTTTTTAGCCAATTATTATTTGATGCAATATCCTTGCATGGATTGTGGAATACCATTGCATGTATTTCTAACCATGCAAATACTAGGTATTTGATAATCAAGTTCTTTCAGACAATAAAGAGAAATCAATATCAAACAAATAAAAAGTCTAGGAAACTTTGCCATAATTACAGTGCCAAATTGCTGCATGCATACTCACAAACACCTACTTGGAATACACTCTTCAGGATTTCCAGCTTATATTGCAACCATTTGGCAAAATATGGCCTTTCACCCCATATATTTAAATGATACTTCTATACCCATCAGTAGTAACAGCTATGACTTCAAATTACAATTGCACCATGACATTTATCCAAACATAATTCCAACACAAATCCTTGATCAAGAAGTTACCCTATGTCATATATCAGAGGACTGAATCCCCAGTGCTAATCCTGTCACCCGAGGAGTCATTTAACAATGCAATGTAGTAATCTCCAAACTTCTCTTTTAGGAAAACCAGATGATCACCTAAATATCCAATTCAACAAACAGTCAATGGCAAATCTTTCCATGATTACATCTATAAATAGCTGAGTGTTTATCCTTTCAAATACTACCTATTATAAATCCAAAACTAACAGCACTTTATTCTGATAATATCTAATAATTCACACATTATATATATATATATATATATATATATATATATATATGTGAATTATTATGTATATATATATTTAATGCATATATATATATATATATATATATATATGCATTAAATCATAGTATACAATACCTGCACATCTCAAACATCATAAATTATTGCCCATAATTTCTAAGGTAAGATCTTGATGTACTATTTTTCTTCTTTTGAAATTTTAAGTCTACACATTATGGAGAATACTGTATTATATTTCTTGCTGAAAACATTAATGTTATTTGGGCAATTTGTATAAATGAATTGATAGCTATTTTTAGTATTTGTGTAACCCCTTTCTTGTCAAATATTTTGTTTGGCTGAGTGAGGTCAAACTCTAAACTTTTGATTGGTCAATTACAGAATCAGCAGTAAAATACATATTCATCTTTTAATATTAAATTTATTTTAGTTTTATTTTTAAAAAAGTATATTATTAATTTGTCAGATTATGAAAGTGAATAAAAGTTTTTCCAAAAATTAATTTCTATTTATAATTATAAAAATATTCAATAGTTAAAGACCTAAATGGAAAGTTTATAACAAATTAGAAAGTGCTGCAGACATCATTGATTTCTTTTTCAATTTACATTTGATAATTTTTTTATTAAAATCTTACTATCTTTCTAAAATAATTATATTTTCAGCATATTTTATCAAAATAATTTATAATATGTAAAAAAAATACCAACAAAATATTCTAAAATATTTATTTTTGTTGGAAAATCAAATAAAAAGCTTTGGGTAATAAAAAATGTTGACACATGTTAAAATTGTTGTTTAGCACTGATTTATTTTTCAATTTACATTCATGTAAAAGTAAAAAAAATGTACTAAAATTTTACTATTTTTCTACAGTAATTATATTTTCAGCATATTTTATGAAAATAATTTATAATATGTAAAAAAAAATAAAAGACACTCTAAAACATTCACTTTCACTTTGAAAATCAAAACAAAAAAGTTGGAGCAGTTAAAATTATTGACAGGTGCTTTTCTTTTGTTCAACATGAGAACCAAACAATCAGAATCTAAGAAAAACCTGCCTTCTCTCATTGTTGTAGCTTCTAGAGTCAATACTATTATTTTTACTTGTAAAATAATTTTAGAGAGGGTGGCATTTTACATTATTTTTTAAGTTTTAAAATAAGTGTAAACATATGCCAGTAACATAAAAACTGACAATTTTCGAGCAACTTGAAGCCATGACCACATCCATGCATCTCTTTTTAGAAGTTTTTTCATTATTTATTCACATGCATTTTTTTTCATGCAAACAATTACTTTAACTTGCAATATATTGCACCTTAAAGTAACTTCTAAAACTGGTTAATCAAAATGAATTTAAAATGATTGTGTACATTACACTTACTTACAAAATAAAAATTAAGAAACAATAGCAACAAAAAAACGTAGAACTGCATATAGTTTTACCTATTATTTATCTGATATTAATGAAATTGTTTATAAAAGTAGTTATCTCAATTTTACAATTTTTCCAACATCTTTTTTATAATTTGTTTTGCAAATGAGATTATTTTTACTTCCTAATTAAACTAACAATATAACAAAAGATTTAATTAATAAAATAGTTTTTTTTAAATAAAATTATTAATACTGATATATATTATGTGAATCAATTTTGAACAAATTTATAAAAAATAAAAGAAGGATTATGTTAGACTTTCATTTAAAATTTACCTCTGTTAAAAAAAAAATCAACTTTTAATGGATTATTTTATAACTGAACTATTATATGTTTGTAATGATGCTTTTGTATGCACACACATTCATCTTAATATACATATTTCAACACTTATCCTACTATTATATCAATGTTCTTTAATGTCATCAGCAATAAAATCATTATATAAATATATAAGATCCAAATTATTTTAACAATAAAATATAGGGGGGTTGAACTAAGATTTTCTCAAGATTCTAAACTGTCCATACTATCTCATATTGCTGACACTCTTGATCACACACATGGTCAAAAGATAAATAATCAACAATATACATATTTTGTGCTAAACCAACTCTCATCACTTGGTTCAGATTATCATCTCCACACACATATACAATCAATGCTCAACTTATGTTAAGATAGCCAATATTTTTACTTTAATGGACAGGCTTTAATCCATTCCACCTCACAACTCTTCAGCTGTCAATTTAATTAAAAATCTGATGACAGAATACTCAAAGCCCACACTGGTGCTAACTTTCTTAACATACCCATATTAACCATAAGTTATTCTGACCACTCATGTACAAAACATAATCCATTTACATACATATATGAGGAATGGGAAAACCCTTAAAGTACTATATTTTAATTTATTATTTTTTTCTACAGTACAGGCTTTTTATGCCAGCATTACAATATGTAATGTATATTGGGTTTGAAATCAGACTTTTGTACAACTATTAACTGTCCGTGATATCTCATACTGCTGACACACTTAATCACTCTCCATTAAAGTATGAAGATTAGCTATCTGAATACAATATGAGCATTGATTGCATATATGTGTGAAGATGATAATCTGGACCAATGGACGAGTGCTGGTTTAGCATGAAATATATATATATATATATATATATATATATATATAAATAATCACCAATATATATATATATATATATATATATATATATATATATTGGTGATTATTTATCTTTTCAGCATGTGTGTGATCCAGTATGTCAGCAGTATGAGAGAGAATGGATAGTTGAGGGTCATGTAAAAGTCTGAGTTCAAACCCATATATATTACATATTGGAGTGCAGATATGAAAATGCCTGTACTGCAGATAAAAAATAATATATTTAACAATAAAAATAATAAAATATTTTATTTTAATTAATCAGTAGCACTTCCGATTATATTGTTATTCTCATCAATTGTTTTATTTTACAGTTGATAAGGATTAAAATTATTTGGAACTTGAACATATAATATATTTATACTGGGTATTTATAGTTTTCTATGTATACAGGGGTACCCAAAAATAACTGAAATTTTGTAATAAAAAATGTTTAATTTTAAGCCTTATGATCTGAATCGTCTTTAAAATATTTTCCATTTGATGAAATACCCTGTTATAAATGTGATTTCCACTTTTTAAAGCAGTCCTTAAACTCATGAAAAATAATGCCTCTATCCCTTTTTTTCACTTCTTTCAAGACCAGTAAACATTTTTCTTGAGGCATTTTTTCATTCAAGGGAATGAAAAGAAATCAAATTGAGTGAGATCGGTGAATATTGTGAATGGATAAGCTGGATAATGCTATTTTTAGTTTGAAAATTGCTTTCTTTTCAAGGCCTTGTGTGCTGGTTCACTGTCTTGAAGGAGTCACAATCCCCACTTTTTAATAAATCATGGCATTTTCTTTAAACCATTACATGCAAACATTTCAAAACTTTTAAGTAAAATGCCTGGTTAATAGTTTGACCACTGGGAATGAATTATGAATAAATAATACTATTTGTATAAGAGAAAACAAAAACGAATTATCATTGTCCTGACTTTGGACCTTCTTCACCATATTTTTTGGGGGACATTGGGAATGTGAAGTTTTCCATTCATGTGATTGTTGCTTCATGTCAGTGTCATAAGCATAGAATCAGCTTTGGTCACCAGTCATAATTTTTAAAAAAATATTAGAATCCATTTTCAAGTAATCTTTTAATACATGAGATGCATTCACTGGAAAATGCTTTTGATCAGCTGTATGGGGCACTAGATTTGCTGCAACACTTTTCATTCAGTAATTCATTACTTAGAATTCATTAGCAGGGATTTCAAAATATACCAAATAAATCAACAAATTTTTCAACAATTGTTCTGCTAGGTCTTCCAAAATTACTTCACAAATCCTCAAGGTGTTTTTATTTCTTTGAGAGAGTCCCATGAAATATGTTTGTTTTCTATTAATAATTGGCTATTACTGAATTGGAAAACCATTTGTAAAGTTGTGTTTTCCCCCAAACAGTCTTTTTGTGAGCTTTTGCAAGCATTACAATAGGTTCTCCCACTGTTTTCCCTAACAGAAAACAGAATTTCACAGCTGTATGTTTTTTAAACTTTTCAACTCTAATAAAAATTTACAAATATTCAAAATGCACTTTACAAAAAAATATGCTACATGATGTTGTCATTTGGCATTATGATGCAGAGGAGTCCCTACAAAAAATATCTAGCTGCAGACGCACATACTACAACAAACATCAAATCAAAAAACGATTCTTATTATTTTTGAGTCCCCCCATGTGCGCACTTATAAATAAATTAATTTAAAACACAAGATAATAAATCGATATTAAAGTAAACGTTAATCTTAGTTTGTAAAAAAAAAAAAACATTAAAGAATACATCGGCAATACATTTAACTTAAAAACTTATCAACAATATTGACCAATTACAAGCACCCAATCAAATGAAGTCAGATAAACTGAAGTACAATTATTATAAATCTGGCATCTTCAATTCATTTTTTCAATACTATTGAAAAATAGATTAATTATATAAAAATATCTTTAATTCAATGTTTTACATTCAGATAGTACATTATAGAATTTTAAATGACAAGAATATTCTGAAACTCATGTTTTAAAAACAATGTCCACTTAAATTTATTCTAGGTGCTTCACTTTTATTTATTCAAAGTGCACTTCTCATTTTTGAAAACATTTCTTGAGTGATGAACTTTCTATCTATATTATTATTATTATTATTATTATTATTATTATTATTATTATTATTATTATTATTATTATTATTATTATTATTATTATTATTATTATTATTATTATTATTATTATTATTATTATTATTATTATTATTATTATTATTATTATTATTATTATTATTATTATGTTTCAAAGCAAAATTTTATCGAGTCTAAAAAGTTACAGAGTCACATCTAGTAATATATTGATTTTTTACAAATGAAAAACAAATTTTTTTCTTCTTGTTTCTAAATTTGGCCTTCTATTTAGTTCAGTTTATGCTTGCATTATTTTAAAGTTGGAAAAAATGCTGATGTTGAAAATGTCATCATCTATCTTATTGGCCTTTATATTTCATAGACTGGATCTTTGTTTCAAGTGTGACCATGTGGCTGCAAATATATCTGGTTGAGCTAGGATGCTGTCTCTTTTTCTTAACAGTTCTAGTTTTATTGAATATGTTGCTGGGTGGCATCGAGGGTTATTGGCAAGTGCAAAAGTGCATCTGGTGCACCAGTAGGCATAAAGGCTGTATGTTGCTGCACGAATAGCAGGGTTGTTGCCTTTTTAAATGTATTTATTATTTCATCAATTGAAATGATAGCCTTTCTGTATGTGGTAAACATTGTGCGATGTATTGTTTCTAGGGCACTGCAGGAATGAAGAAAATGATCTTGTGTCTCTTCTTCTCTATGACATAGCCCACACATGGGGTTTATATTTGTATAGAATCTACGAAATCAAAGGAAATGGGTTGTGGGTAGAGCATTGAGATTAAGCTTAAGTAGAAAATCAAATAATTTTGGTTCTAATGACCAATTTCTGAATTGTTGCAGTAGTTGCCTGTTGTCTATTCCAAGAACTGATGGATGTAGATTAGGTGTCTGGTTTGGATATAGTATATTATAAATGTCCCAGTATGTATACTTGTTGTCATTATTGAGTGATATTTCGTTGTATATTGGCTTGAGTTCTTCAAATCATTATTATTATTATTAACTTTCTTAGACTGCTGATGCAATTTAATTTATGAATTTGCATGTTTATAAATATTGTTCAAGAATTGAATGACCTGGGTCAAAGTTCATAAGGCATCAAATTGTTTATAATGTCAAATAGCCTATTAGGTTGTTTTAATTGAATTGCAAATGGTAGTTTATACTAAATAGTTCTTTCTGTAAATTCCAATAAAATTTTGTGTACCTTTATAATAACAAAAGTCATTGTTGTTCTTTCATTTACTGAACTAAAACTTTTCTATATATAAACTACATTGACATTAATGCAAATCTTTTATGTAGCTTTTAGATGGATATCTGTATTTCCTAAAATATTTTTTCGATTTTTTTAAAAATATCAAAAATACCAGAATAATTTGTAAAATATTATCAAACATTTTGCATTGTATTAAATAATTTTCACAAATAAATACAAAATAAAATTTATAGATATTAAACACTTTTGTTTGTGTGATGCATATAATTTATGAAATAAATTCTGGAAAATGTGTTTTGATTTTTCTAGAGATAAATATTTATGAGTATTGAAAACTATAATATTACAAATATTTTGAATTATTTGTAAGTTATCTATTTTAACATTTCATTAATAAAAATATACATCAAGGTCTAGTTATATGTGGTAGATATGTTGCATAAAAGAAATCACACAAAAATAGACTTACATTGAAAAATGTGGGATATGTTCAATAATTTTCAAAAATCACTGAAAAGCAAAGCATCAAGGTAAAATTACTTTAAAATTTCCATAAAAAAAGAAGGAAATAAAGTATGACTAATAAAATATTGATACAAGACAATTGTTTTTTACTTTTTTTATTAACTATTTAATTTTATTCAAAACAATATGCTTTTATGTGAAATTTATTTTACATTTTTTTAGACATATTTTAATCATTATCGCTATTTCACAATATGTGGATACATTTGAGAACTGATAAGAAATCAGATTCCACTAGAGGAAATACAATTAGCACCAACTTCAGTCTCATGCTGTGTTTAATAAGTGCATAAACTGAAAATTTTCATTCATGGCTTCAAGTTGCTCTAAAACCTTCATTATCATAGCGAATTTATGGTCTTTTTAAAGCTTAAAACGTTCCATGGGGTGCTGATTTGTTGCTGCTTATTTGAATCAAAGGGAGCGCTTGACATTCAACATGAAAATGTATATTTTAGAGTTTTTTTCCATATTTTTTTTACATATTATAAATTATTTTGATAAAATCTTCTGAAAATATAATTATTTAAAAAAAATAGTTAAGATTTTACTAAATATTCTTTACTTTTACATGAACATAAATTGAGAAAAAAATCAATGACATATGCAGCTTTTTCTCATGTGTTACAAATGTTCTTTTTAGGTTCTCTGCTATATGATATTTTTATAATTATAAATAGAAATTTATTTTTGAAAAAAATTTAATTCACTTTCATAATCTGAAAAAGTATTAATTTGCTTTTTAAAAAGGAATCTAATATTAAAAGACGAATATATTTTTACTACTGATTGTGTAATTTAACCAATAAAAAGTTTAAAACTTTAATTCTCTCAGCCAATAAAAAATTTTCAGTATAAAAGTTAATGGTTTTCCGTTGACAATGTAATTAGTGATTAAGCTTTGAGACGATGATTTTACTAATTGTTTATGGAGCTCATGATATCCAGTCATACAACTATTTAGCTCTCATTGGAATTCAAAAGCTCATTCATAATTCATGTCTTTAATAAAAAATGATTATTCAATTGATTAGAAAGTTGAAGACTTTCTCAAACCATTTTTGCTATGAAACAACAGGTTCCAATTTTGTTTCATTATCTTTTTCTAAATCTTCTACAGTATCTAAATTTATTTCCAAACCTTTTTCCAACAGGCATTTAAAGTATGTAAAATATAATATGTGTATATAAAACAGGGAAATCCCAATTTTAAATGAAATATGAACTTCTTTATCACATTAAAAAAACTTGCTTAAAAAGATATTAAGAATAAACATGAATTGCATAACTTCAAAGTCGCATTAAAAAAATCCACATAAAATGAGACCCAGGTGTATATACAATAATATAAAATTTGACTGTCTCACTGTCTTTGATTTTATTAAACTAAATTTGTATAAATAAGGTAAATTTCCTACTAATTTATGACTTTAATTATATATATATATATATATATGTGTGTGTGTGTGTGTGTAGGAGGGGTGTTTGTATTCAGTTAGAATTAGTTTAGTATTAATATATATATTTATTTATTTTTAGTTTACAATCCCCCATAACACCACTACAACTTACCGATGTTTTATACGAAAAATGAGTGGTATTCACAAAAAATATCACTTAGTCGGGGTAAGTAGAATATATATATATATATAAAAAGAAATGTCCATTAATTAAAAACTATTGTAATAACAATAAAAATAATAAATATAGATATTATATAGGAAACCAAAGACAATTTTTCATAATTTTTATATACAGAATTTTTGATATTCTGCCATTATTAGTAATATGAAAATACTATAACATGCAGGAAAATTGCAGTCTAATTTAATGTATTTTCATATATTTATATATATATAAACTAATATAATGTATTTTCATATATTTATATATATATAAACTGATATTAGTTCCAAATTATAATCATTCTTATTACCACCGACGTACTCAGCTCTGTGACTTAAATCATATTTGTGAATCAAATGTATCTTATTAATAGTCAAAATAAGAGTCATAGATCAATTCATAGATCACATGACCCTATATCTTAAGCTTGTAAGTTATAAACAGTGAGGATTGCCAATTCCTCTACAAGCTTTATGATAAATGCTTAGCCAAAGCCAGCACTTAAAATATCTCTGTCAGGAACCCCTCCCCAAACTCCTGACCATGGTTTCGTGCTTTGGCACTCCTCAGAGAGGTGTCAGGGTAGGTTAAGACACTAGATCTAAAAATACCAACCCAAAGCTAAGCACTTAGCTAAAAGTTATCTATTGAGTGGAAAATCTGAAATTTTCAGACATCTACATGTCTTCAAACCCAGATATCCAAATCAAATAGCTATATGGGGCTGATAGATCTTCATCCATACTATATATTAGTAGTCATAGCAATATAAAATTGCATAAGACTTTTGGAAGAGACTATAAATAGTCAAAATAAGAGTCATAGATCAATTCATAGATCACATGACCCTGTCTCTTAAGCTTGTAAGTTATAAACAGTGAGGATTGCCAATTCCTTTACAAGCTTTATGATAAATGCTTAGCCAGAACCAGCACTTAGCATGAAACCATGGTCAGGGGTTTGGGAAAGGGTTCCTGACAGAGATATTTTAAGTGCTGACTCTGGCTAAGCATTTATCATAAAGCTTGTAGAGGTAATGTATTTTATTATCTGATAAATTAATAAAGTTTAACTCATTATTAAAGCTTGTGGATACCGCTTATTAAATAAAATTTTTTTTTTCCAAATTTATTATATAATTTAAATTCAATTAATTTAAATCCATTTTCACAAACAATTAAATATTCATTCCAAGCACATCATTCATTTAAAATTATTAAATGGTCAGTTGCTTTCAAATATTTTTGAATATCAAAAAGTTCCTTTTTACACTTATTAATAATATTATTTAAAATGATTAATTTCAATTTATCCATACATCTCAGTATTAAATTTAGACAGCTGTTCAACTTTATGTTGCAACAATTCAGGGAATACCTGAAAAACTTTACAATTCTGGAAAAAACGAAGTTTGCATTTAAGCTTAATAATTCTTTTACATTGCTTCCGCCATTCCTTAACGATCCACCATTTCTTAAAATTACTTACATCCATTGTATTCACTACCATCACAAAAGTAAAAAAAAAAAGTAATATAAATAAAATGTCCCTTAATTACAATTTTGTTTTAATCAATGGACATTTTATTTATATTATATATATGTTAAAATTTAAAAATACATTTTTTTTCTGCACATTTATAAATAATCTTCAGCTATACTATTTTAATGATAATACTACTAATAAAAAAAAAGTTGAAATTATTGAAATAATTAAATAATCCAAAAACACATTTGCTTTAGTTTGTTATCCCAGATTATGTATGGAAAGTAAATAAACAATAGTACTTTAATGTGTGTGAAAACTGAAAGTATAACAAGTTTATATATATATATATATATATATATATATATATATATATATATATATATATATATATATATATATATATATATATATATATTGTACCAGATGGATTGGTATGTTCACATAACAAGATCTAGCATCTAGGCAAAAGTACCTCGAATCCAATCATGCGCAAGATACATAAGTCAGGAACACTCATGGATTCTGCCCTGTTTGCCTATTTCCCAGATCTAACAACTGATGAGCAACAATCCCAATGATATTGATCTAATTTCCTCTTTCACCTCTGGCATCGCTCATCGGAGACACAAAAAGACTATAAGCTAACTTTAATGATAGCTAACTTAAACAAACTATAATTTAGGAGCAATGAAGGCTCGTGACCATGCATATTAATTATGCATTTTAGTGGAGATCATCTAGTCATTATGAGCATAACTTGTAAATTAATAATAACTTAAATAAAAGAAGCAATGATTCGAGAAAGTATAATATATTTTAATATTTATTATATTAATAGCATAAATAAATGTGTCTGATTATTTGTCAGACACTAGCCTCATAAATATTACATAATAACGGATTTCATAACTAAGATTCTCTTTGATTTACACATTAGGATTCAGATCTTATAATAACTTACTTATACTTGCGCCGATGACAATAATAAATACCCTACAGATTTAGCGCTATGAGAAACGTATTATTAAGATACTATCCCACTCCCAGAGAAATGAAAATAGCATTTAACCAATTTGAATAAGAATAGTTTAACAAGCAAAAATTACATCTTTATAGAATAGAATTATGAAATTGGTTTATAAAGTGGCAGACATGTGGAACAGCTAATGAATATTTATATTTAATAATAAGTTTGTCGCAATGACACAAACATTAAATAATGGGCATAGATGTCTGTTTTAGCAAAGTCACACTACTATGGCTTATAGATGTTCATGGGTTTACTAGAAATATAACGAAAGGTGGTACATGCATGGTGGCAGGCTTGGGTGGTCCAATTATGGATCCTGGAGTGTGCTTCATGAAGTTTATGGAACGAGATTTACCAATTTACTCTGAAAACATTGGCAGGATCAGTTTAGAAATGAAGAGTGGTCAGCATTGCAATTATTGGGCTGGTTTCCCAGATTTCTCCTCATATAATGCATGCACATACAACCAAATATGTCCCCAAGGTGGTTTTACAGCCTGGTTCAAGAACATTGAGAATGACAATGGGGCTCGACTTAGCGAATACCTCCATGTTCGAGAGAAGCACAAATATATATAAAATGAAGTGGCCTATATGCATGCAACGCTTGAGAAGAATGAAGTATAAATAGCTTTATAGACTATCTTACTTATTTAATACCCATAAATTATAGAATACCCTGCGTAATAGTGTGAATTAATTACTAAACAGGAATGGATGATAGATTTACCTAAATAGATAATTTTATGATATAAAGATTTCCCTCCTTTTTACTTTAAGTTATTCATAACTCCCCACACATGTCATAAATATCAATCTCAGTTAATAAATGCCTTTATGAAAGTAAATAAAATGATACATAAATAACTGGGATGGTGGTAATAGTTTGTATAATATATATATATATATATATATATATATATATCCAAACTATTACTATTTTAACTTTAATGTGTCTTATATATATATATATATATATATATATATAAGACACATTAAAGTTAAAATAGCACATTATTATTTAGAAAGAAAAAAAATAAACATTTTTAGGACAACAGCTGTTGATCTGTTTTCTATAGCAAATTTTTATAATTTAATGACTTTATTTTCTAAAATCGCAAACACCTGCACAAGTTGACTTAAGACTTGGTTTTTAATTCATTTACATTCTTAATTACCCCATATGTAAAGGGTAAAAGAAAAATAGAAATAAAGTATATGTTAGTGATTTTGGAAATTATTATTGGCTTTTAAAAAGAACATAAATACATAAACGTATTAACTAGAATTATTTGCTGCATGGAAATAAAGAGAAAATATATTAAAAGAGGCTTAATGAGGATCAGTTATATAGAGTTATATTATAAAAGTTATACAATAGGAAAACATTTAAGTATAGTATCAGTAAAGAGTGTCAGGATTATAAAAAAGGCTGAATTTGATAATCAGGAGTGGCTAAAGTTCTTTTACCTTGATATTTGGAATAGCAGTCCTTGATGCGAATAATGTTCATCATCATTAGTTCACTAGATCTAGGGTTTAAATACGACATGATAGGTAGCATTTACTATATCGGCATACATTTAGAGTTCATTAGTACAGGATATAGAGCTTCATTATGGGAAAAGCATATTGGAATGAAGGGGAAGGTAAAATTTCCCCTACTCGTGGCACATTGGGTGAAAATTAAAATTGATGTGGATTTGGTTTGGCATCATCATATTTTGTTTGTCTCTTCTCCCTCTTTGATTCAAATCCAGCAGTATTTATACTTCTATTTTGGTAATGTAGCATAGCAACTACTTCTGGACCTGAGGCATTTTAAGCACTTAACATACAGCTAAAATCGGCAGACTGGATCCCTTTTTATCTTGTAAGACTTTTAAAACAATGAAATTCTGTTATCAGTTTCTCGAACGATTGTTTTAAAATAAGTCTTATGATTTTAAAACAAGCTGGTGTGGACAAAATTTCCACTAATGGGTTTATTTATTACTACAAAATTGTAATCTTTTTACTTTGAACTAATGGGCTTTTCCGGGTAATTGTTTTTGAGAGACTTTTTAAAAGAATTGCATCATTTCTGACTGCTAAATTAAATATAGAAAATAATGAGTTCCATATATGATTTTAAATACAATTTATATATATAACATAATTTTTAATGATTTATTAGCAATCTCCTACACTGAAATATATATATATATATATATATATATATATTTCAGTGTATATATATATATATATATATATATATATATATATATATATCATTTATGCACACATACATATGAGAATTATATTAAATATTTATTTATTAAGTAGTTTTAGATTGATATATAAATATCCATGTTATTTATGTAAAATACTAAAGCAAAAGAAATATACGTATTAATAAATATATATATATATATATATATATACGTGCATAAGAACAGATTTGAACATAGTTAGATGGTAGGAGATTGGATGTGGGCTGTGAAGCAGGATCTGAGCATCAGATCATCTGCTTCAATATATGTATTAAAAATTTACTATTTGAACATACTATATTTTATATAAAACAGATATGTTTTAAAAAATGTGATTTCTTAAGAAAGTGATTTATATGTTATATGTATGTCCATTACAGATTAATTAGTGTAATAATAATAAAACATTAAAGAATTGATTATGATAATACATTTTACAATTAATTATTATAAAAAGCAAATAATTTTCATTTATTTGCATCACAATACTCATCTAAAAATCTATTAAATTTGATATTTTCATCCGTTACAAATGGCTGTTCAATGTGGAGCAGAGATACTAGATTATTTTCTCATTCTGAATCTAGATGATTTTTATTCCATTATATATATATATATATATATATATATATATATATATATATATATATATATATATATATATATATATATATATATATATATATATATATATATATACAATGTATAGGCATGTGATGAAATAAAAGAAAATTTTAAGGATGTGATCTAAATGTGAATACTTTAAAAGGAATCTATAATATTGTCAATAGAAGTTTATGATATTATATTTAATTAGAGGAAAAGGATTTTGCTGTACTAATCTTATAATAGCTTAATGATAATCTCAAACTCAAACACAAGACAGGGACTTTTGAAAAGAGTGACAATCTTATCTTTTCAATAGTCTTTATTTTATGTTTGTGTTTGAGATTATCCTAAACACTCAACATAACATCTTTAAGCTATTATAAAATCAGTATATTGCATATATTAATGGTGCATAACCTTTTTCTTTAATTATATGTGATCTCTGTGCTTAGTAAATAAATTTGAATATTACATGATGTCATATTTAATAAATACTAATGTCTAAAAGAAAAGTAAACCTTTATGACTATCATTTATAAAGAAGTATCATATAATACCCTCATATTATGAGCATGAGGTTCTTATCCAAGATAAAACAGGTAAAACAATCATATAATGTAGAAATTTAATAACATTTATGAATGCAGTGTAAGAAAAGACAAACAGGAATAACTTGAGGAGAATGTTATGAGTAGATATTTTATGACAATCATAAAGCCTAAGCTTATGATGTAAGGATAGACATTTTCAGGTGTTTGTCTGTTAAATAGTGTGACTTTGTCAAGCATTGGTGGCCAAGTAATCAGCACAGCTGCTTACAAGCAGTTGTCCCAGGTTTGCTTCCTGGATGATGCTTTGACACATGAAAAAAATAGTGTGACTTTGTGAGTCCAGAAAATCATGTAATATTTTTGAATATTTTAATTATAATTTTTGAGAAGTTGTGTATTTTTAAACAACATTAACTGGAATCTTCTTGTCTCACAATAATTTGCCATTATAGCAGTTTCAGTTATGTCAAAAAATCACATGCATTCTGACAGCAGATAATTTTTTGATTTATTTCTGCCGATTAGTATTAGTAGATGATCAAATTTTTGTCCAGATGTCTGAAAACATTTGTTTGATAAGATTATTCTACAAGTAACCATTCCATGCTGTAAAAGCATTATCAGATTATTGACAAAATACAGCTAGGCATAGTTTAGTCTGATATCTTGAACGTGATTTAGGAAATAATGACAATCTTTATCATAATTCAATAAGTCACAGATTTTTTTTTTTGACTTTATAATCAAATAAATCATACCTATTCTACAAATTAAAAATTTGTTCTCATAAATATACAGAAATATTAGACAAAACCACTTTAGGATGTCAACATACTTTAAAACAATACATTACTCAAAAGCTAAGCAATAGTTTGTCAAGCAACTAATAAATAAAGTCAATCATAGAATCAAAAATTGTAATAAATTACAGCAATATATTTACAAAAAAAAAAACAAAACAAAAACAAATCAAAATATTGTTGGAAAAAAGTAAACACAGTGATAAGTAGTAAGCAGATTAGAAAGACAAGGTTTGAATCTATGACCATTTTTTCGATTTCAATCAATATTTAAATGGGGATTTTATGCACAAGCCTTCTGGCATCCATTGATTACTCAAGGTTGCTGTGTGTGGCAATAGGTACAGTGAGTTTTGCCTGTTTTAACAAAGTTTATATAAAGATTGAGAAAATGCCCCATTATATTCATAATTTTAGTGTCATCAACATTAAAGTTTTTTATGTATTTAATGATATAAGATAAAGAGTTGATGAAATGACTATATGATCTATCATAGTCGTTTATTCTTTTAAGAAAAGGGGAACAATTTAATGTTTGCGTGTTTGTCTTTAAAAAGGAAGCTAGAAAACATAAGAATATTATTTTGTTAATTTCTCAGACGGTACAATTATATTTTGGAATGAACAAAATAATATTTAAAGTAAGTTATATATTCAGAATTATATAGTGAAATTTATAATCAATTAAAATTTCAAGATATTGTTTAAACAAAAATACATTTCAGTAAGTAAAGTGTTTTAATTAAAAGATTAAAATTTATAATTCTTGTACCACAAATTGGTAAAAGAAAAGCTTTGCAATATTCTTAATTTTAAAAAATAAAATCTTAATTTCCATCAAACAAAATAATTAACTAATATAAAATAAATTAATTGATAAACAGCCCATTAGGAAATGAGTCTAAAATCGACATAAAGATTATTTAAAACTGAAAAAAAAAACTGTCTATTATTTAATAAAATAATAATTGAAAGCAAATGTAAGATTTTATAGAAATATGTTCACTATTTAGTCTCAAATGTTGTTGGATTTTAAAGTTATGAAGGTTGGATTCAAATCGACAAAATTCATTTCAAGTTTACGCAAAAAGCAATGACCTATTGAATTCATACTATTTATGTCAGTGACTTAAATTAGCTTAAAAATATAGCAACCCAAAATTCAGCAGGCAATTGCAGTGATCCTAATTAAATTAAGTGACCACCACAAATTTATACTTTCTCTTTTAGCTTCATTAATTAATTTGAAAGAGATGGACAGGCATATAGAATCATTCATGGTTGAATGGATGGTGAAAAGATAGATTTAGAAGTAGATAGATAAATGAATAGATATGAAGATACATGTATAAAATGATAGATAGATGAATTAATGATTTAATGAAAAAAATGGATAGATGGATTGATAAATAGGTAGATATTTGAATAAATGATTAGATATATAAATAAATAGATTAGATAATGATATATATATATATATATATATATATATATATATATATATATATGTATATATATATATATATATAAATTGTATATAATGTGTAAAAAAAAAATCACAGGGAGCTTTGTTTGTTTTTTGTTGTTTTTTTTAAAAACAAACAAACTAAAAATTTTAAACTATATTGCAGAAATAATTTCAATTATTAAAGCTTATCATAACACACATTGTGTGTGTGTATATATATATATATATATATAATTAGAAACCAACCAGTAACCATCTAAACATTCACAATAAAGATAGTAATCAATATTTCTCACTGCTAAGGCAACAATTCTCACCTTTTAATAGCAAGAATAAAAATCCCACTCTTACTAATGGTCCATTGAATATATATGGACACTTAAAGATTGCAACTTGACCTTAGAGAATGAAATATTGATACAATGAAGTTTAAATACACCTCCTTGAACATGAAATAAACATGTCCATGTAATGCAGACTAATTAATAGTCAATTATAACATTACAAACTGCAATACTTTTAAATTGCTCAGGTATTATTTAAATAATAAGTAAAATAATGCTTAAAGCTAAATGGAATAATTATGTAATTAGAAACCAACCAGTAACCACCTAAGCATTCACAATAAAGATAGTAATCAATATTTCTCACTGCTGTCAAGGCAACTTTCTCACCTTTTAATAGCAAGAATGAAAATCTTACTCTTACTAATGATCCATTGAATATATATGAATACACACACACAACATATATATGTACACACACACAAAGAAAAGGATAAAGAGAGATATAGTCAGAGAGATTGGTAGATAGATTAATAAATAAGATAAACAGTCATAAATAGAATATATACAAATATAAAAATCAATAAATAAATGAATAAATTGACAGTCAGATTTGTAATTAATTAGATAGAAATGTAAATATATACATATATGTATAACTAGATATATAAACAAAAGGTTATAGATTCAGCTTGTGGTTGAAAGATTATAGCTATGGGGTTGTTTAAATATTGTATATATTTATATATTGTTCTAATATTCTCACGGATAAATGTTGAAATCATAGTATTATTTCTGGGAGCTTCCATGTAATAAAAATATAATTGCTAAATAGCTGATATTTCAATACACCAATAAGTACTTTCCCCAGAGCTTCCTCTTTCTCAAGTCATAAGAATGTGTGAGATGAGATTTAATGTTGTTGTTGTTTTTTTTTTTTTTTCATTTGTTATTTTTTCCTCATTCTCAAAATCTTTTGATTGAGAAGATATAAAAATATTTTATCAGCCATTAGCTTCTTCCAAATATAATTTTTTTTTTAAATTCACATTTTTTATTTATGTTCTTAGATTTTTTAAAAATCTCTATAACTTCTTTTAGAAGTCTCTGGTCAAATAGTTAAATTTTTGCCAGAATATTATTTTATTAAAATTGTTGCCATGGTTAGTTAATTTAATGTGTGAATAAATGGCTGATGAATTAGATTTTTCTCTTACTGCCAAAATATATTCTTCCTTTCTTATGTTTATTCTATGATTTGTCTGTCCAGTATATGAATGTAAAAAAATTCACATGGAATTTCGTATTCACCATATTACACCAAAGGAATTTTATTTTTAGAGCATGAAAATACTTCATTATTTTTATATATGTGTGTGGGCTTAATTGGAACATTATGAATTTTCCACTGAGCTATAAAGTCGAGCAATTATGAACAGGTAAAGCAATACCAATCTATCCTATAGCTTTCTTGATATTTAAGCTTAGTTGATTGGTGTTATTCTATTTTAGAGAGTGAAAATATTCTCTATTTTTAATTTAATGTTATGTGTAGACTAAATAATCTGAAATATGTGGCTTTACTTATATAACGGTAGATGTGTTTGTTAAATGTAGGAGTTAGGAGTTTGCATATATTTTATTTAGTCAGATTTGACAAGATAACTATCTTATTGGTTATATACATCAATTAATAATTATTTTATTTATTAGGAAGTATTAGCATTAAGTTCCCTCTTGTGTATTGTTTTAAGCTTATCTTGCCAATGTATGGTTGCCTCATCTCTCTTTTGAAGATGTTGATTTTTGATAGCAAATATATTTTATAAAGAGATGTTAGTCGTGTCTCTCTATTCTTAATGATATTTTCTATGATTAGCATATATTTTCCTATTCGAGGCAACCATTATTGATCTTAGTATTTGTGATTGTATATTCCCACTTTTCTCATAAGCTCAAAGACAAAGGTGCTATCATGTTTATTTACCCTCAGAATGTAGGTGTATCTTTTAGGTTCACTCCATCACTAGGTTCATTGATTTATTGATCTTCCTCTCTGAAAGTATATTTTGTATTACAACCACATATGGTATATTATATATCTATTATTATGACAATTAATATGGTTGTTTGTTTTTGGAGAGTGTCATTTTTTCTTCATGTGCATTTTTGAATACCCTTAGTGTAAATTAGAGATAATCCTGATGTATTAAATTGTCTTGTTGTGTTTATCAGCATTACACAATATAATATTGATAATTATTTAAAATTTCGAAATTGTTTTTATAAACCTAAATAATTAATATAAATCATCTTCATCATCATCCTGTACTGAGTAATCACTGTATTGGTAAAACATGAATATTTAGATTTATTCATTGTTTGAGACAATATTATAGTTGATTGTATGCATATGTGGAACTTTTTGAAATAATGCACATGTTAGTAAAACTCTTATTAGTTAGACAGATATAAGATTATTAAAATAAAACCTATGTTATGAGAACGTAAAACTTGTGTAAAAATGCATCTGTTAATAGACCATTTTTCATTTAGGAAGGTATAGCAATTTTGTAATAATAATATCGATATTAGTTTAAACTTTATTAGTCAGGAAATGTGAAAGTTCTTGAAATGATATCTGTGTTCATAAGGTTTATATCGGTCGACCAATTAAACAATGGTTAATTAACATTTAATTCATTAATTTATTTATTCACGAGTTTAAAGTACAAACTTTGAAATTATATTTCTCCATGTGGTAAAATCGCATTCTATTGTATTTAAACAGTGCACTGAAATTTTATACATTTCCAACATTTTGTTGTCAAGTTTTGTTTATAGTTTCAATATTATCTTATTCACATATTTATCTAGATATTTAAATATTATATAATTCATGATGCAATTATATGTTATTCTAGTTATTCAAGATGCATTCACATAAATTAAAAATAGTAAATCACTTAGTTATGCTTATTTATAGATTTAAGAATGCATTTATGGAACAAAATATTTAACCATTTCCATAAAATTTTTGCTGACCCCTATAATTTAATTGCAATTATTTAAAGAAGACTGCTCTTGTAATAAACTATTATCTACTTCATTTAATAAGATTATTAACTGATTATCATAATCAATTGAAATGATTAAGTTTTAATAAAATATTCTGAGTGGCCATAAAATCCTTTATTCACTTATTTACTCTTGGTATTCGAAGGCTATTCTAGAAGATTATTATATTTTTCTAAACTAATAGTTCTTATGCATTTGATTTCAAATAAAATATTTGCTATTATTATTTATTATTGTTGTTGGTAGATATTATCTTTGGAATAACTGTATGTCTCATCATACTTATCACTAGGATACCATTCGGTTTGCTTTACAACTTATAAATAAAATAAAGATTGAGAAATTTAATGCTAAATTATTTATAATAAACAATGAGATCTTTATATTATAATTCAATGATAAGAAGAAATTATATTTTATGTAAAAAACAAAACTATTGTGGAAAGACAAGTAAAGTGGCACAAATAAATAAATAAGATTTAAAAACATAATTATTCTATATCAAATCTTTTGAACTGTGGATCTAATGATGACAATAAGATATTGTAATAATGGTTGTAAGGTGTAAGATTATATATTGGAAAGGGCTAATAAAAATTTATTATACAAAGAGAATGTATTATAACCAAACTACTCATGGTGTATGCTTTAATATTAAGAGTTTTTATAGTTTAAGAATGAGTTGAGAGTTTTACTCTTAATTTTATTTTAGTAATTATTAACCTATTTATAATACTTATTATTATTTTTATTCCTGTAGTTCTTGTTATTACTGGCATATATTACTAATAGAAAACCCTAAGCTTAGCCTAATATGATATTGTTTTGGCTACATATTGTATTGTTCCTTTTATAGAGAACTTCTATGTTTTTTTTTATGTTGGTAGGGGTTTTATTGATTATAATATATATACATTAAAACCATAAAGCTAGACTATTCAATAAAATAATCAAAATTACCTCAAATTCACAACTCAACCAAACTAGCCCCCCCAAAAAAAGAAAACATTCTAAAACAGAACCAATGGTTTCACTGTTACAAACAGACTTCTCAAGTGTAAAGAACTGTAAAATACCAACATATTTAAACTAAACATTATCCACAATTCCACTTTCATCACATACATCCTTAATATAAAAAAAAAAAAACTTTTAAAGAAATAAATTGCTTCAGAATCATACATTTTTTTAAATAATAAATATTCTTTAATTCTTTCTATTTCATTTCTCTCAAAGAAGACAACCTTAGCCACATCAAAATAAAAGAATAAAGATACATAAAAGTAAGATTAGAAATAAATATCTTAGTTCTGCTTTATATATCCATAAAAATGCTGTAGGACAAGCTATTAATTTTTTAAGGCTAAGGTTGTTTTCTTTGAAAAAAAATGAAATAAAAAGAATTAAAGAATCTTTATTATTTAAAAAAATGATTCCGAAGCAATTAACTTACTTAAAACTTCTTTTAATATTAAAAGTATATGGGATATAAGTGGAATTGTGGATAATGTTTAGTTAAATATGTTATTTTGTAATTATTTACAATTTGAAGTCTGCTTGTAGCAGTGGAACCATAGATTGTGTTTTAGAGTTTTTTTGGCTAGCCTAGTTGGGTTATGAATTTGGGGTAATTTTGATATATATATATATATATATATATATATATATATATATATTGAAATGAAGATTTTCACGGGTTGTATATACAAAAGACATATTATGCGGGTTCATCTGAGTTAAAAATTTCAAATATTGATATTCCAATGTTTCGATTTAGTCACACAAGTCATTCACTGAGTGATAAAAGGTAGAAAGGCAGTTGTAGAGGCGCTACAATCACTGATTTCAATAAATGTTAAAGTTCCATCAATAGCAAAAATGTTAAATTTAAAAATGTTTTTTAAAAAAATCTTTCCAAATAGGAGGAAGTTTGCATGTATCATCTCGCTTATTGATACAATATGGCCTTTTAAGTATCTCAATGACTTTTCCAATTTTGCACTGGTAGAGATTATCACATCTGGATATGATCCTGGTACTAGAAAAATCAATTTTATGACCTGAATCTATAGTATGGAGTGAGAGTGCTGCTGATGATGAGTGTTGTTTAACTGCATTAGCATGCTCATCTCTCCTAACACTGATGCAATGATTACTCATACCTATGTAAGAAGCTTTACAATTTTTACATGAGATTCAAAAGCGGTTGAATCCTTAGGCTTGGTTATTATATTGCTGATCTTTTGATGAGTAGAAAATGCTATATATATATATATATATATATATATATATTATTATTCTGTATATATATATATATATATATATATATATATATATATATATATATATATATATATATATATATGTCCAATACTGTATGTAGTTCCTTTTACATATGGAACACAAATCCTAATAGCTGACTTATCATCTTTTTGTTTCCTATTTTGTTCATTTTGAACTTGAAATAAGGCTTTTTTATAAATTTATAATCATATATATATATATATATATATATATATATTTAGAAAATACAGTACTTAAAAGTTTATAACTATAACCATCACTTATAAGCGCTTTCAACTATATTGTGGTATTTAACAACTAATACTTTACAAATGTCAGCATTCTCATAATTCCATGATGTTAATTTTCCCGTAATTCTGTGATCTTAATGTTTTCTGCTTGCCTATTAATTAAATTTTGTTTATATCTATATATTAACATTGCTTCTTTATTTGTTCTTTTATTATTATTTCTTTCAGTTTCCAATATTTTTACATTACTATAATTAAAATCAAAACCATATATCCAGATTTATTATGGGTAAAAAGGACAGAAGCTGAATAATTATCATTATTTTTATAATTTTGTTTTGTATTTTGAACAGTTTTTAATAATACTAAATGTTCTTTTGTTCTTTTTTCCAATGTGCACCTCGATTCACCTATATATCCATTGCCACACCTACATGTCCATTTATAAATCATACAGTTTTTATTTGTTAATAAAGTCTTATCTTTTGAATTATTTATCAATTTATTCAATGTAGGTGATGCATAAAATGCAATATCACATATACCTTTACAAATTTTCTTAATGAAACTTGTCTGTTGATTTGAAATATATGGTATTGATATCCAAATTTTTTTATTAGAAGAATTACCATTATTATTAATATTATTTTTATATTTAGAATTAAAATTTTTAACAGTATAATAAACACAATCATAATTATATCCAACATTTAACAATTCATTATAATAAATTTCAATATTTTTGGTTTTATTCGATGCAAATTTACAAAGGTTATCATTTCTAAATAAGAAAGACCTCAAACTTGCCATTTTATGTGACATTGCTACTTTTGATTCATATGGAATATATACTCTTTTTGATGTTGGTTTGAGAGTCATTCAGTAATCCAGTTAATCTTTGTTTCTAGTTATCTTGAGATCTAAAAATTGAACACTCATTGAATTTTCATCTGTTTTAATCCATTTTAAGCCCTTTATATTATTTAATTAATTAAACAAATCATTAATAACATTTGGCTTTCCACAAAGACAAACATCATCAACATATCGATTGTATAAAGTAATATTTTTCTGATAAAATTTCCTTTTTCAAAATATTTTCTACATATGAATTTTATAAAATGAATAATGGCTGGCTGATGGGTCTTTCTACAGTTGCCCAAATATGTAATTTTGATATTTCTACATAGGAAGAAAATATTTTGAAAAAGGAATATTATCAGAAAAATATTACTTTATACAATCGGTATGTTGATGATGTTTTTGTTTGTGGAAAGCCAAATGCTATTAATGATTTGTTTAAGGAATTAAATAATATAAAGGGCTTAAAATGGATTAAGACAGATGAAAATTCAATGAGTATTCAATTTTTAGATCTCAAGATAACTAGAAACAAAGATTAACTGGATTGCTATATGACTCTGAAACCAATAGCAAAAAGAGTATATATTCCATATGAATCAAATGTACCAATGACACAAAAAATGGCAGGTTTGAAGTCTTTCTTATTTAGAAATGATAACCTTTGTAAATTTGCATCAGATAAAACCAAAAATATTGAAATTTATTATAATGAATTGTTAAATGTCAGATATAATTATGACTGTGTTTATTATACTGTTAAAACTTTTAATTCTAAATATAAAAATAATTTTAATAATAATGGTAATTCTTCTGATAAAAATTTTTGGATATCAGTACCATATATTTCCAATCAACAGGCAAGTTTCATTAAGAAAATTTATAAAGGTATATGTGATATTGCATTTTATGCCCCACCTACATTGAATAAATTGATAAATAATTCAAAGGATAAGAGTTTATTAACAAATAAAAATTGTATCATTTATAAATGGACATGTAGGTGTGGCAGTGGATATACAGATGAATTAAGGTGCATATTGGAAAAAAGAACAAAAGAACACTTGTTATTATTAAAAAGGGTTCAAAATACAAAACAAAATTATAAAAATAATGATAATTTATCAGCTTTGGTCTTTTATGACCATAATAAATCTGTATACCCCTGGGTCTCGTTTTACGCGATAAATAGGTTCCTCAGAAAACACGCGCAAATGAAATTGCGCAAAAATAGACGTAACTTACATTGAAAAAGGGAAGATGCAGTCTGTGATTTTTCAAAATTCGTGTAAAAGCAAAGCACCAATGTAAAATTACTTTACAATTCGTGCAAAAAAAAATAATGTAATAAAATATGACTAATAAATAATTTCAAATTCGAAAAAAAATGATACAAGACAAACTTTTTTTAACTATAATATTTAGTTTTATTCAAAATAATATATTTTTATGCATAATTTACAGTACAGTAATTTACATTTTTTATACATGTTTTAATTATTATGATTTTCTGGTGACAACGCAATTAATCTTTGAGACGATGATTTTATTAATTGTTTACGAAGCTCGCGATATCCAGACATACAATCATTTAGCTCTCGTTGGAATTTAAGAGCACGTTAATGATTAGCGTCAATAATAAGAAAATAATAATTGAATACATTCTTTTTTAAAAAGCAAAAACAGAATGTGATTTAAAATGCAAAATTAACACGAACAATGTTTGAACAAATTTACATTATAATCTAGTAAAATTTAATATGTGTATACATAAAATGTGGAAATCATGATTTTAATTTCATTATTGCATAAAATCTTACTATTATAAAGCATTGAAAATATTGAAATTACTAAGATGAAAGTCGAATTCCAATAATGTGCTATTACTTTCAATATAACTTAAGTGCACAAAATTTATTATTTAAAGTAATAGCGCATTATCGGAAATCGACTTCTGGTGAAACACGAATCGCGTAACTTTAAAATCGTGTTAAATATGTCCACATAAAAAGAGACCCAGGTGTAGATGGTTTTAATTTTAATTATAGTAATGTAAAAATATTGGAAACTGAAAGAAATAATAAAAAAAAAAATTAAAGAAGTGATGTTAATATATAAATATAAGCAAAATTTAATTAATAGGCAAGCAGCAAATGTTAAGATCACATAATTATGGGAAAGTTAACATCATGGAATTATGGGAAAGCTGACATTTTAAAAGTATTAGTTGATAAAACCTACAAGATAGTTGAAAGTGCTTCTAAGTGATGGTTATAGTTATAAACTTTTAAGTACTGTATTTTCTAATATTTATTTATAACTTTACATATATTATTTTGAAGAAATACAGACATCGATATATATAATTCTCATGAATGAATGATATATTATTTTGAAGAAATACAGACATCGATATATATAATTCTCATGAATGAATGATAATTTTATGCGATTATTTTTACACTAATCAGTGTGGTAAATAAAACAAATAAAACTGCGATGTTTTAGTACAATATCATTCTTATGATTTGAGAAAAAATATGCTCTGAGAAAAGAACTTGTTATTGTAGAGAAATGCCACCTGTACCTGAATTGTCCAGAATTTTGAATGAGGAAGTGAGACATGCAATTAAATTTATGAAGAAAGGGAAGGTTCCAGGTAATGATGGAATTATAATTGATACATTAAAAAATGCAGGTGAAGAAATAGAATTTTTTTTAGCAAAGTTATATTCCAAATGTCTAAATGATAAAGGTGTACCAGATGATTGGAAGAATGCAGTATTAATATTTATATTTAAAAAAGATGATAAAGAAGATATTAGAAATTACAGACCTATCAGTCTTTTATCAGTTTTATACAAAAATTTTACTAAGATAATTACACCTCGTCTACAGAG
Organism: Epiperipatus broadwayi; assembly: GCA_028023455.1. Lineage (NCBI taxonomy): Eukaryota > Metazoa > Onychophora > Udeonychophora > Euonychophora > Peripatidae > Epiperipatus > Epiperipatus broadwayi. Next base: position 481,619 of record JAQFVV010000084.1, on the reverse strand, counting down.
AACACTGGACTTCCACCAACCAAAAGAACAAGCTGGATTTAAAAGTGGTTTTAGTACAGTATATCATATCCAGGTATGGAAAGCAGTTCTAGAAAGGACAAATGAATTTGAGTTGCCATTATGCTTAGGTTTGTAGATTATGAAAAGGCATTTGATTCTATAAACATTTCTTCAGTTATTGAAGCATTGGATCGTCATGGTATAGATCCAAGATATCGTCATATTTTAAAGAATATTTATAAAAATGCAACAGCAACAATTAGATTACATAATGATAGTAGGAAAGTCAACATTGAGAAGGATGTAAGACAGGGTGACTCCATATCTCCAAATCTTTTTACACCAGGGCTACAAAAAGTATTTTGTGGATTAAAGGAGTAAAAGAAAATGGAGATTATTTAAGTCATTTAGATTTTGCAGATGATGTAGTTGTTTTTGCAAATAATGCTTTAGAGTTATGGGAAACATTGCAGGAGTTATCATATAAAAGTAGGAATGTAGGACTAAAGATAAATGTTAAAAAGACTAAAGTAATGTTTAATAGATTTTCTCAAAATATGAAAATAAAGATTGATTATGATGAATTAAAGAAGTTAACAGTTACAAATACCTTTGTCAGATTATTAATACAGATGCAAACATAATGGATGAAATTAACCACAGTATTCAACTTGGTTGGAGTGCTTTTGGTAGAAATAACTTGATACTAAAAGGAAATATGCCTTTGTGTTTGAAAAGGAAGGTTTTTAATAAATGTGTTTTGCCAGTTCTTACTTATGGATCTGAGACTTGGACACTTAATAGAAGAGCAATACAGAGACTTCAAACAATTCAAAGAAGTATGTAGAGATGCTTGTTGGGATCAACAAGAAGAGATCGAAAATGCAATATATGTGTAAGAGAACAAACAGCTGTTACTGACCTCATTGAAAAAAATAAAAGACTGAAGTGGAGTTGGGTTGGACATATTGCTAGAAGAGATGATAATATATAGACAACTGAAATTTTAAACTGGATTCCAAGAAATTGTAAAAGACCCAGAAAGGGACTACATGTGAGATGGATGGATGGAGGAAATAAGAAAGTGTGCAGGAGTGATGTGGATAACAGAAGCTAAAGATCGGAGAAGATAGACTGAACTTGGAGAGACCTTCATCTTGCCGTAGATTGATAATGGTTGATGATATATATATATATATATATATATATCATCAACCATTATCTCTCTCTCTCTATATATATATATATATATATATATATATATATATATATATAGAGAGAGAGAGAGAGAGAGAGAGAGAGAGATAAATAGATAGATAGATAGAAAAATAAATAAATAGAAAGTCATAAATGGCTGACAATTGTATAGTAGGCCAACACCTAAACAAGTAGGTAACTGGATAGATATATAAATAATGGATTAATATACAGATATTTAGAAAAATGGCAGAAATCTAATTCAATCGACTTATAGACAGAGTGGTAGATAGATGTATATTGATAAATAGTTTCATAAATAGATATATTGATTGATTGGTAAGTAGTAAAGATGATATATATATATATATATTTCCATTCTTGCTATTAAATAGGTAAGTAGTAAAGATTATATATATATATATAGGTATGTAGACAAACCATCAAATATATAAACAGATGGATTGATGAGTAGTTAAATGGATGGTTAAAAATGGATAGAATTTATAGATAAATAAACAGTCAGACAGGTAAATAGAAGTTTAGAGCATAAAAATGAGTTAATATCAGTATATAGTAAATGGGTGAAAATTAAGTTAGCAATAATTCACTTTATGTATTCTGCTTCCTATTCAGAAAAACTAAATTTCAATGATAAATGGCTAGCTTATGATAATAACATATTCAAATCATAACTTTAATTTTGTTATTAACATCTATATTTTAGCTTTCTTTATATTTTTTACACAAATATCTGAAACAATTTTAGTAACTATTTTTATTGACCTGAAATTATAGCCTATTGATATGTTTCATTTTGATGAAATAATATTATTTAAGTAAACTTAATTTTACTTTTGGAAAAAAAAAAAAACTATTTTTGTTTTAGGTAGCACCAAATTTTGATTCATCAGTGCTGGGAAATGTTCACCACATGGCTCTTCACATTTGTGATCTTGCATATAAAAATCCAATGAAAATTAAAGCCTTTAACTGCTTTGGTGATCCAGTGTCATTGAACGTAATGATGCATTGTTTCACAACGTTTATTGCAACATGGGCAGCTGGTGGAAAAGTAAGTATAATTGCTTTTCTCTTATATTATACTAAAAAAATACATGTCTTAAAAGTAATATAATTAGATGCTTAAATTACATAAAATAATTTTTAAATATAAACAAATAAACGTAAATAAAATTTAAAAGTTGAACTTTTAATAAATACTTTGGGTAATATTTATGAAAAATATGTACAATAGTAAATTTCGTTACTGTAGAGCATTTTGCCCATTAAAAAAATTATTCATATATTTTATCTTCTTTTTGCCTTCCGATCTATTTATATATTTAGTGCCATTAAAATACAGATGTAAGTAAGTAAGAGATATATAAAAATTATTACATAGTAAATATATTACAAAGATATATTTTTACAATTATAAATCAGAGCTGTTAAAAACTCTTGAATAGACAGTTATTATCGGAATTGCGCATTATGGGAATACAAAATACAAGATTATCACGTCTCTCTTCTAAAGTGTTTACAGCAAAATGTTTTTCCTAATATAAATAAGATTAAAACTATTTTATTTTGAAGTTAATTAGGTTGGAAATTGAATAGTCGTTGAATGGGTTCCCTTGAATCTGATTCAGTGATGTATTGTCATTATTCACTGTTGAGAATTTTAACTATTAGATAATATTTTCATGAGTGTAAAATGCTTTCAGACACATAATTATGCATCTATTCATTTATATACCAATCTATCTATCCATCCATCTATCAATCAAACTATCTATCTATTTATCTATCCATATTTCTATCTAACCCTCTATCTATTTCTTTCTACCTATATTTCCCAAAACTTATTTACCTATATATCTATTTACCATATATGTATCTTCATCTTCTTGATCTATCTATTTATGTACTTATTTTTCTCTACCTATATGTAATAAATATTTATCTATATATCTAGATATTTACTTATTCAAGCATGTATGTATTTTCATATTACCTGCACATCATACTTTTTATATATTATTTGATTGGCTGTCTTATCTCCAATCATTAAATTTTATTTTCTATCTACTAATATTTTTATTATTATTAATTCTATTTATCTATCTTTTTAAGGCTTATGTTTATCCAAAAGAAGTAGGATATCCTATTGGTAAAAACATGAATAACCGTCTACTTGTCTTGGAAGTTCACTATGATAATCAAAACTTTTCCGAGGGTAAGTTATTATTTATTTCATATACTATCTGTGTAACTAAATGTAGAATAACAAATGTTTTGCTATCGTTTTCACGTAATATATCTAAATACGCTCTATAACTTTTACTAAAAATTTAATTGGGTCAATAACAAATATAATAACTACATTTTACGTCATTATAAGCAACATTTTAAAAAATTTATTTAAACTTTTCAGTTATTGTTTTCAAATAAAAATCAATTTAAATAATAAATAAATTTAATTTTATTCAATCGTTAAAAAATATTAAATACTTAATCGGAAAATATTTAATAATATTAAAACAACAAAATCCACATGATCACAGCTTAGACAATACTTTTAAGTAGAAATCTGTTTCTACCTTTGTAGTTCTGCCAATTGAGTAATCAAAACAACGTTAGTACTTAATAAACTCTACCCATCTCTATTTTATTCATATTACCTGATTCGTTTATTTTGTATGACTTTCATCAAAGAGTGTTTTTGATATTGGATATAAATGCACATACACTGCACTCAAAATTTCTCATTTATGGAAGCGGTGAATTATAAACTAGGATATGAATGTATTCTATATAGATTTATTAAGATCTATCATGCACATATATTGATTAATAAATGTTAACCTATATATAAAATTTGTAATAACAAGACTAGGCTTCTATAAGGTAGGTTGCTTCAAATTATTTGATATTTGCATGACAATTGTTATCATTATTACCTTCTTCCTGATTTTTTCCAATTGTTCTTAAGATCTGTGTTTTATGTTGTAATTTATTCACTTCTAATTGATACTCATCCTATTGATTTACTGGGTATAGTTTTGTTTCAAATTTTAAAATGAAATGACTCAGTGGATAGCAGTTTCTACATCAATTCCAAATGAAAAAAATATTCCATTGATGGCAACTCTTATTATCAATTATTACTTTGGTATTGAATGTTACATGAACTTTGGAGCACATCCATTGAAGTTTTATTTCCTCTCCCCTTTCCAAAAGAAATATTTATATTATATTATACTATATTATTATAATTTTTTTTTTTTTAATTATTTGACAGCTAATTCTTCTCAAGCATTTTTTATATTCACTATTTTTTATTTTTTATTTATTTATTCTCTTGTCTCATGTTTCTCATTTCAATCATGTTTTTATATTTGTTTTATGCTTATAAAAATCTTTGTATTTTTATAATTATGAATACAAATATACTTTAATCATTATTACTTTTAAACATTTTTATCTTAGACTTTCTGTTGTTTGTTTGATTGCTTTCATTAGTCTTTTATTGAAGATAGAATAAAAAATTTAAATTGAGGTTTAATAGATTTAATTTCAATATAATGAGTCAAATTTGGTATAACAGATACAGATAATTGACAATACAATATAAAATTAAAATTGAGGTAGGTTACATAATTTTCAAAATCTGAACTACTGGGAAGAGAACATTTTGAATATTCTGATATCAAATTTGAAAGTCATTCTAAGAACTTTAGTATGTTTTATGTAATGTGCAGTAGAGGGTGTTATATAGATTTTTGTTTCACTTGAAAGCTTGTTTTAAATTAAAATAAAATTTTAAGATCAAGGTTTTATAGATTTAAATTTAGTTTAATTTATTGAAATTTAATACATTGAATATAAAACATGGCCAATGTGATATAACAGTAAAATGTTTTAAGTAGCAAGTGACCTAGTTTTTTAAACATGGGCTATTTATTGGAGGAATTTAAAATATTTTGATATCAAATATAAAAATGTTATTAAAACTTCAATATGTTTTAATGCATAAGATATTTTTGTCTCAAGTGAAAACTTAATTTAAGTTAGAATGAAATAAAATTAGCTTACAATTATAAGGCTAAAGCTCTCAATTTAAAATCATTTCACATTATAATCTATGAAGCCATTAATAAAAATTATATGTACAATAATGTTTAGGAATGTTTTAATATACTTACATAGTTTAGATCTATTAACTTAATAAAAGTGTGTGTGGAATTCAAAATTTATGCAGGTATGAATGTTTTTTAAAGCATAAAGAAAAAAAAAATTCTTTAAAATAGATTTATAAAATTTTAATTAAGAATATCTTTATAAATTGTCATTGCTTAAAATTTTGTAATAAATAATAGAAAGAAATTTATACCAATAGAATAGTAATATAAAGGATTTGAACTCATACTTTCACACAACACTCAACTCTCCATGCCATCTCATATTGCTGACCAACATGATCATACACATGTTGAAAAAATAAATAAACATTCCATCATCAGATTTTCAATGAAATGAATGGCTAAAAGTTGTGCGTTGGAGTAGTTTGAAGCCTGTCCATTCAAGTATGAAGATTGGCTACCTTAAAATAAAGCTGAGCACTGATTGTATATATGTGTGAGGATATTAATATGGACAAACTGATGAGTGCTGGTTTAGCATGAAATACATATATTGGTGATTATTTATCTTTTCAACATGTGAATGATCAGGTGGGTTGGCAATATGAGATGACATGGATATTTGAGTGTTATGTGAAAGTCTGAGTTAGAATCCCTTATATTACATTATACATGTGCAGCTGTGTGTAAGCCTTACAGTGTATTAATATACCAATAGAATAATATAAATTCTGATGCTATTCTTTGAATTGAGGTATGTCTGTTGAAAGAAATAATATGTAAAGGATAATTAATTTTATTAAGGAAAGAATTTGGTGTGTTCTTGAAAAGAAAAGAGGAACAATAAATTCTTAATGGAAGAAATATATTTAGAGAGGGAATGGAAAGGATTTGTATCATATAGTTATAGCAGTTAAAATGTTTCACTTAAGAACTAATAATTAATTAGTAGTTATTTTTTGAGCAAAAAAAGACATAGGGATTATTCAGTAACAAATTGGATTTTTTTAATCAGAACATTTGGTCAGAATAATGATTTAATGTGTAAGCTGAAAATATACAACTAATAAGAACAGGAAAAGAACAATACAAATAATTTGGAAAAGATTGTTCATTGGAATATGCTGATAATTTTCTGCATAATTTAAATTATAGAAAATGAGGACATGGTGGGCTAGATTTAAACATATATTTACTTTAATCCTGTGACCATGTGGAGCTATCAAAGATCGAATCATTTAAAGAAGTACCCTGCAAAAAGAAGTTAAAGAAGAAAATAATATATGAGAAAATGCCATTTAAAGCTGTTACTTACCTTTGATAAATCTGTTGCTATGTTTGACTAAAATGTCAATGTATGATAATTATAATTTATTCATTAATCTTATTAAAAATATGTTTTTGATTTTTTTTTGGAGCCTTTATTTGAAAATGGATACCTGCTAATCATATGGGTATTCAAATATGAACCTAAAGAAAATATGTATTTTGCCAAAGAGAGGGGTGTTGTTTAATCTTTATTGAAGATACATTGAATACTTCTATCTTTAGAACTACAAATAAGAGATAACGATTCTGTAAAAAATAGGATGTTATGAATATTGAAGCCATTAGTTTAAATAAAGCTGCCTTGCTTGAAAAGGAATAGAAATGTTTTTTTTTTTATTGTTTTGTTAATATGATCATACTTGACATTTGAGAAAAAACTGCAGTGGCAAGGTATTAACATATTTTATTAAAAGACATAATGCACATCAGAAATTTAGTTTATTTATTTTGTATTTGAAATGATGAAGTATGTTTACTGTTATATTTATACATATCTTATTTAATATTCTATATTTCTGTGGGATATTATGTCTATACAAAATATTTCTGAATGTGGGTGAGGATGATTTGTTAATTGATTTCTTTTACCTTGTCATTATTGAGTTAATAAATTCTATTGTAATATTTAAATACAAGTATAATAAATATAGTTAAGTTAGATATAATTAGAAGGAATTTGAACTCATACTTTCATACTCATTTCAGTCATGTATCCCAATCTGTTCCATGTCATTTTGATCATTTGAACAACTCACCTTATCTATAGAGGAATAGCTTTTCCAGCCGATTCTTTAGTGGGTGTGTACACAGATATATTTGAATGTCTGCTCAATTTTTCATATTCTTTTCATCAAAAAGTGGCATCTACATCCAGCAATAGGTGGAATAAAATGTTATTTTAGATGTACAAGTATGACATTCAGTTTTCAATAAATTTCCTCTTACATAATTTGGTTCTATCAATGTAAGATTTAATCTAAATGGGAAAAAATATAAAACTCTGAGAGGAGATAGGTAATCATTGTTGAATAAGATCCACTAGTAATAGAAACATTATAATAATATATTTGCACAGATAAAGGATTAAGATAAATGCAAAGTAACATTAGGTTAGCAGGAACAATGGCTAAAATTAAATGATGTTTTAAACTCAATAGAAAAATAGTTTCTGATGGTTTAAATGTTAAGTAGCTGTGCATGGTAAAGGGAAAAGTGGGTATATTATTTAATCAAATATAATTATAGTAAAAAGTACAAGTATTTGGAATAATATTAATTATAGATAGTACAGATTTGTAATATTGAGGCAAAATAAGTCAAGTTATTGAGATCGGCATTAAAAAATGGAAAATTAAGTAAATCAATAAGAAGTTGCGCAAGAAGAGAAAACTCAGACACCAATGATAGCAATGATACAACAACTGTTGCAAAAGAAATTTAAGAAATGGTATAAGTAAGAGGATATAAAGTTTAAAGAATATCAACAGACATTGAAAAATATACTACAAAAGTAAGATGAAAATAATTTAGGAAATAAACAAAACAATTGCAGAAATGATCCAAGTGATAATGGAAGATAAAGAAGAAGAGACCCTGGAAAATGAATTAATGGAAGATACATATAATATTAGGGACAAGTATTTAACTGCAACACATAAAGATGAACACATAAATGCAAAATAAATAAATAAACACTTTAATGATATAAATCTTAATATAAAGGTTATTAGTGGTTTTGCAGATAGCATTATATATTAAATAAGAGATGTGGATAGTGAATTATATTGTCACATTATTGATGAGGAGACAATAAACATCCAAGATAGAAGTTCTATTGATCATAAGGCATGAAAAATGAAAATAAAAAATTGACAATCAAAAAAGAGGTGAAAATTATACAATTTGAGAATAATTTGTGTTTAAGGCAAGTGAGTATATCATATAGATCACTTAAATAATTAATGTTTCCAGATATCAATTTTAAGATAGTAAAAAAGAGAAGGGGTTGGAAATTCGAAAGCAGACAATCCATTTTGGTTTGAAATGCTTGGGAGTGATCAAATGATATTTGAAAAATTTTCATGTTATCTTAAGTGATATTTGTACCATTGAGAAAATATTTAGAAAAAGGAAAGTTTGATTGTTAGATAATAAGGTTACTCTTTGATAAACTAGGTATATGGATTTAGAAATATGGATTATGTAATAAAATTTAAAAAATTAAAGATGATTTTGAAAAAAAAATATTGAGAGTACAAATATTAAATCAATATTTAATAATTAAAGTGAAAGTAAGCTCTTACAAGGTACATATAATATTTAAGTTTTAAGTTATAGATTAACATGGCACATTAATTCATTTCATTAAATAAAAATAAAACTGTGGAAAATGGATGAAGATATTGATTGTTTGAATTTATCTAGTTTTTTTTTCACTCCTGGTGATGGATGGAAGATTTTTTATTGCCATAGTGGTGAAGGGTGTTTATGTAATTTTCTGAGATGTTTCTATCTCAATATTACACTAACTCATTTTCAAGTGTGATATTTTGGTTTATTTATTATTGTCAGTTAACATAGTTCTGATATGAATCCCAGGCTCTAAGTCTCAAGCAGATTAAGAAGACATTATTTCACAGATTTTGTGTTAGTTAAATATATATATATATATATATATATATATATATATATATATATATATATATTGTTGCTGTACTTAACCATCTTTAAATTGAGGTAGCTCTACTGGTATTCTTAATATTGTCTATTTATTGTCCAGTGATTGGATTTTTATCAATCTCAGAGCTGCAAGTTCCATATTCATTCTTTTAAAAGTTAAATGCCCATCCAGTCTCAAGAAAAAAAATATTGTTAAGGTACTGAATCTTAAAAAAACTGTATACAAGATGAAGTGAGGTATGGTAAATAGGGCCAGGACAAATATTGTTGAATAAATGTCTGATTAAAGGTAGAGATGGGAAAAAAAAAAGCACTTTAGTAATAGGTACATAAATCATCTTTATTTGTTTTGCAATATATATATATATATATATATATATATATATATATATATATATAAAACATATATATATATTATATTATATATATATATATATATAAGCTGGAAATATGTTCTACATATTTGTTCCGCATTTAGTGCCAATTATATAAGCACTCGAATGGGTTTGAACCGAAATTATATATGCAATGGACATCTTTCTCAAACAATTAGCAGTAGCATGTATATAGATGTAATGATGCACGATTCTAAATGGATCTATACCAAAAGTTAAATATTGTAGTAAATTAAATAGACATTTATTTCAATAAATTATTAAGAACATTTAGTTTCGTCTATCTATTCAATATTGTATAATTTATAATATTTTGTAAATTTGTAATATATTTGTGATATGTTAATTTATAATTTTTAATTATTGTGGAAATGAAAAGGCATAGTCTCCCCTATGGTGCAGGACTAATATCTAAGAAGCAAAAACAAGTTTGTTTAAAACTCAATGTTTAGCTATTACATACTTTTGATATTCCTATTAATATAATTACAAAATTTAATTGAAATTTGTTTTTTTTTAATAAACGACTTTCTTACATGTTTATGGAAAAAAGTGACATTAATACTTTTAATTCACAGATAATAACTTGATCTATGTCATAAATTTTAATATAGTTTTAAACCTTAATAGTTGTACTTGTAATATCATTACACTATATATATATATATATATATATATATGTAATGATATTATGATATACAAGTATATATATATATATATATATATATATAACTTATTATCACTGTTGTTAATAAACTTTTTTAACAACTGCAGTAGGAAAACACTTTATATATATTATAATGGTCACTCAACCTCCCTAATCTAATCTGCCATTCCAGGGTGCCATCAGGCCATGTGAACCTGGAAAATTTATACAGTAGACAGATACGAGTGGGAGAGGTTACTTTTTTATTGAACCGAAAGCACCAGTCACTAGCTCAGGGACAAACTGAGCTTAAAATATCATACTGTATATTCAAATTTCTAATGCTTACTTTTAAATATTAATAAAATCTATAAAATAAGTTACTGCCAAAATTAATTCAACAAAACATTTTATTATAAGGCACACACACATTAAAAAGATTCTGAAAATTAAATCAACTAAATATATTTGATTTGGATTATATACAAAGATGGAAGCATTTAATAGATTTAAATACAATTTTAATATTTTATTAAGCGTGAACATGCTTCATAGATTCACAATAACCAACACAATTCCTTTTAATCTTAGGCAAAAATATCGCATTTAAAACAATGCTAGCTTACTGATATACCGATGTGACCAATGCAAAATGAGATTATTAGCATAACACAATCATGCTAACAGGAAATTTGCATCTGTAGCATGATATCATTAGAAAAATAGAATCATGGTGAGAAGGAATGAACATCTTCTCCATGATACAATAACATAATTATACAAGAAGCTCTGTGAATGGTGATAGCAGTCTTTGCCGGCTTACTGTCCCAGTCAGAGCATAAGAAAATCAATGGCATAGAAAATATGTCTACGACCATTGACAATGTGATGACTACTCTTTTGGGTCATACATTCAGGTGGGTTATATGCCCTGTATGCTAACACATTACAAGGAAACAAGTATCCAATGCACCTACTCAAGTTACATTGACATAAAACATCTGTACATCTATACACTAGCACCGATCCAACTACGAAACAATTAGCCCAAAATTAACACACTTTAAACTAACAATCTTATGAATCTATGCAGCCATTCATGCTCACTTTAAATAATTAATTTAAAAGAAATTACGAGAATGAAAATGATATTAAGCATATTTAAAAAAAAAGAAAATATATAAATAATTTAAAATTTAGTTAGATAAGAGATTTCTTTTAAAAGTTAAGTGACACTTAAAATACTGGAAAAAGGTTGCATTATATGATTAGTGTTCATACTTCATTTAAAAGAAAAGTTTATACTTTCTAATGCTATAGGTAAAGTCTGTCTTTGTAATCCTTGATGCATGGTGGAATTCAAACTTCTTTCCATTTCTTATTCTTCTAGATGGAGAGATATCCATTGCTGGCTATTTTCCAGGAACTGTCCTATTCTGGAGACCCCTTCAGCTGCTGCAAATATGGGAAATGTAAATTATTGCTGACCCCTACAATTTGGAGATCCACAATACACTTATCAATATATTTACTAATACACAATCAGCAAGAGCAATCCAAAAATCTCTTCTACCTTCAAAGTTTTTTTTATATCTCCCTAAACTCTTATCAGTAGTATTTTTTTAACTTATCTCTTATTTGACTATATGCCCAAGGGCCTGTTTGCAATTACCTCAAAATAGAAAATCATTTCCATTCTAAGAATAAAAATAACTAATTAACTGCATTTTTTAAAAAAATTCTTTTATATTAAAAAGAATCTTGTTTTTAGATTTTAACTTTAAATTAGATAATTAGTTTGCCATCTGTGCAGTATATATATTAATTCAAGTCAAATTATTAAATTCCTCCTTTTTTTTACATATATTTCTACTCAAAGGTGATTTTATACATTTTTTTACCTCTATTTAAAAGAAATGCAATGGCATATATTTATTCCGTTGCAATATATATATATATATATATGAGTGTGTGTGTATTATAAACTATAATATTTTTTTTTATAGCAAATTATATACTCTCCTTTTCTTTTTAAAAACTTTATTTCTTCTCATCAACCAAATACACACATATTCATATCTTTAACACCCAATGTTTCAAACACTTTTTTTCTGTTGTCATTTTCATCTGTATTAGAATTCTTTCACTATTATATAATGAACCTTATGTTACAGAAAAAAAATGGGGGAAACGTTGGGTGTTAAAGTTGTGAATATATATATATATGAATGATAGAAAAAATGAAGTTTTTAAAAGGAAAAAGATAGGAATATAATTTCCAATAAAAAGAACATTTAGCAAATAAATAAAAGTAAAGATTGGACTTGAAGTACTAGATTTGTTTATCCTCCTATTAATATATTTATTTTATATTTATACTTAATGTTTATTTTATTTTTATTTTTTTAAAATAGGGATTGTTGATGATTCAGGTTTTGATTTCTATTTAACGGACAAATTAAGAAAATACGATGCTCAAATTCTTACCCTCGGAAATTTGGATTTTGGTTGGGGAATTATGATTCCTCCTAGACAAAAAGAATTTACTATTTATGGTTTATGTGATTCACAATGTACAAATAATGTAAGTTGACTGTAGACAGTAAAATCTACATAAATACATTTTCTTTAGTATCTTTACATTAGCACAAGTGATTAATAAAATCTATAAGTTATTATAATGTATGATTTTAGTAATAGAGGAAAAAAATAGAAAAGTATAACATTGATTGATATATATGTCTCATCTTTGTATAGGTGGAGATTCCAGATGAAGGTTTAACAGTATTTTCATATTTTCTTCATACACATTTAGCAGGTTAGTGTTAATGTTCAATTTATATGACATTTAATATTTTAAATGTATTACGTTGTAGATTTATTAACGCTATTCTATTATAAACTAGTAAATATAGTGTTTCAAAAAATGTGTAAATAATAGAACAACTAAACTTTCATAAACTAACAATGTATATAATGTCAGTTTGATAAAAAAAAGACTAGTGGCTTTGCCTTTTCATTATATATATATATATATATAACCGGATGGTGGTGTTTACCCGATCTAAACAATTAAAAGGTAAATAAAATCCCTTGCAATTTATGTATTGCTCCACCATGGCCCCTTAGGCAGAGAAGAGAGTACTCAAGGAGCACCTGAATCCAATCCAGCAGATATATATGTAAAATATACCTAACCACATTTGAAGAAAACACATTTATTCTTGACTTTTGAATTCAACACTATATTCAAAGCACTTTTTTGTTTTGTAGAAACTCGGCTGCCAGTTACTTACATAGAGGATAAATAATGCACATTGAACAATGGTGATTAATTCAGTGCCTAAGACAATCCCATAACTAGCTCAGTCTATTGTAATACATTCACAAATTATTGCTTTAATTAGTGGTAAAAAGAATTGACTGACAAAATTAAACTTTAAGTTTGAAGACAATTTATTTACTAAAAAATTATTATTCTGATTTTAAATACCTTTATAAAGAACTTAATTAAACTATATAATGATAATGACATATAAGGACCCCACACATTAGTAATTTTTGCAATAAAATATAAGAGAATATTAAATAGAATGCATGAACTTCATAAGATCATAAAGCTTTAATATATCCATTCACAAACACACACATCAATAGTTCACTTATGCATTCTATAGAGTTCATTATTATTTGACTCTGGAGGCTTCAAACTATGCAATGGCTACTTTAGAAATGATTACAAGAAAAAATGTTATTATTTAGGATTTTAGAATGTGGATACTTCTTGCTGTTTGCTGTGTACTTTATTTTCAATAGGACTTTGTTTTCTTCCTGGTTGCTGCTTCAAGTGAGAATATTTCCAGTTGGCTAAATATGAAATTTTCTTGAGGAGCTTTAATGCTTAGTATTCCAAAGTATTTTTTTGACATTTAGATATTGAAAGCAAATTTTCAAGTTGTTAGGCATTATTTTCATGGGCAGGTTAGCTATTTCATTGGACTCAGGCTAGAGCAAAGTTGTAAGTTTCAGAGGTTTCTAACACTGCATTGTCAACTGATTGATTGACTGATTTAATCTTTTGTGATCTCAACTGTAATCTCAACTTCTTTTAATTTTCCCCATAACTACAAATTAATTGTTTTTAGTAAGAAACTCTTTAAACTTTCTTTATAAACTTTTAACTTGACATTTCTAAAGCAATCCCCTCTCCCTTCTAATTAATTAATTGTAACTTTTATTTTAACTACTAATAATAGAAAAAAAACCCTTTGACTTTTAATTTTATATTTTGAAAACATACTGCAATAGAAAAACTCTTTAAACTTTTACATACTACTTTTTTTTAACAAACTGTATTTTATTTTAATAATTTTTAGACAAAATTAGATATATGTACCAATACCATCTTGGTACAATATATATATATATATATATATATATATATATATATATATATATATATTGGATTATAGTTTTTTCATCAAGAAAAGTTTTCTTTTTTTAATTTATAGATGGCAGTTACTAAAGAAGTTTTAAACTTTTTATATTATACACATAATAAACAAATTGCTCCTTCTTTTTCTAATTTATTAAATAAATATTTAAAAAAATATGATTATATTTCCTGGTCAATCAAACCTTGTGTAATAGTATACAATATGGTATAAAACAAAATTACAACAGTTTTTTGTCAAGTAATACTGGACTAGTGGTTATCATAGCTGCATTCCAAGCAGCTGGCCTATGTTTGCTTCCTGGTCAATGCTTTGACATAAAAAAAAAACTATAACATGTTTTACTTAGTTGTTTGAGGTACCAATGTCCAGCAAATAGCACCTCTGAACACCCTCACAAGATTAATTAATAAAGATGGAAATTTTCACTTTTTTATGATTACAGTGTTATTTTTTTTATCAGAGTTCTATTTATGGAGATTTAGCAAATTAGTTACATGTATTAGCATTCTTACATGAGTGAATCTAAATAATGGAAATTGCTGAATTTAAATTACAACATAGATTTAATAAACAAGTAAGTACAAGCTATAATATACAGATTATCTACTAATAATAACATACTAACTATTATTAAATGTTAACATATATACATGTAATATGACATGGAACAGGTATATTGTAAACATTCTTGATTAAAAATTTAATTTGGTATTCTGTTAGCAATAATAAAGTTTATTCATCAGTTTAGTTTGTTAAAAGTTTGTATTACTAGTTCAGATAAACATTAAAGTTAGGCTTAGATATATTATTAACCTTACCTATTAATTCATTGAAGGAATTTTGATGATTGGTATATTAGATGTATACCATGGCCATGGATTTCTTATTTCAACAAACTAAAAGATCAATTATTACTATTTGAAGTGTTGTTTTTTTATTAACTTGCTAGGGGTGCTGGCATTATGATGTAGACATGGTGTTTTGAAACAAGGATTATCTCAACATAAGCATAGGAAAGTGTCAGTGATGATATTGGTTTAGCAGTGTATCTGGTTTGAATTATCCTTGCAGATAGAAACAAACACAGCAAAACATTTTTATACTGTTTTTTGGATCTTTTTTCTGCAATTTCATACTCATTGCAAAATGTAGCACTCTAATTTTCAGATCTCACAAATAATAATAATGATGAAAGAAATAAATCCTTTTTATACCACTGGTCTGATTGCATTGTGCAAGTACCAATTCAGACTTTTTTTATTTCTTTAGGAATTTAATTTCCTCACAAATATTATCTTCACTATAATTAATTTACATTATTCATCATAACTTAAATATATAATTTTATATTATACAGCATTCATTTCTGGTTTTGAAATAACATAACTTTACCAAACAAAATAAATGAATAATTTACAAATATTAAATAATGTTTAATTATATATATATTTCTAACTTTCATTGAAAAATAACACAAGAGAAAACACATAAAAATCTCTATCTAAAAATTATCCCCAATCCTCAGACTGGCTTTCAACTTTGGCAATCTTTAGTAAGATGCTAGGGTATTTTAGATAGTACATCTAAAAATACCAACTCAAATCCTGTTGGTATTTTTAGATCTAGTGTCTGAAAATATCCTAGTGCCTCACTGAGGATTGCCAAAGCATGAAATTAGTCTGAGGAGTGGGAATAATTTTTTAATAGAGATTCTTAAATGCTTTCTACTATCATATTTATCAATAAATCTTGTTAGAGCTATTAGTACCACTCTTTATTTTTTATTCACAACCTTATAAAATTGAGTCATGTGAGGGATGGCTTTATTTTATTTACTCTCTAACTTTCAATATATGCATTCTGTTTTTTTTTTTTTTTTTGCAATGTTCATATTAGCAATTGACATTCTAATTGGTTATATTTAATTAGGGGCTACCCTCCTATCTAATTATTGTTTATTGCACATTTTTAGTTTAGAAAATCTACATATTCTTTTCTTTGATTACCAAGGTAGTTATAATAATAAATTTTCTAATTATTTATGCAGCACACAGGTAGTATGTAATTATAAAGAAAGACTTTAACCTCTTTCACAGGTGCTTTAAATATTTATAATAGCAAAACTATGTTGTTTGCCTCTTTATAATAAATCGTGTTTATTATATAAAATAATTATTTTATATTTTATAATATTTTTTTTTTTTAAATATACTTTTCTCTCAGCAACATTTTCTCATCCTAGAACATTAAATACATGGTATACCAAAATAATGTTGTAATATTTTCTTGATCTAGTGGAAGAATCAAAATCATGATAATCTTAGCAGATTTTATTCTTAATTTATCATTAAGAATAACACTTTCAAACACTTTCAAAGTAAATTGTTTTATTTGTATGTGTTCATTTATGCTGGTCATATTTAATAGTCTTACTAGTGATGATAATTTACTAAGTTTACTTGATCCTAAATTACAAACATATGCTTGCTGGCTCTAAAACCATGATAAGTGGAATTTTAGTCATATATATATATATATATATATATATATCACATATATATATATATATATATATATATATATATATATATATATACTATGTCACATGACAATGGAAAAGTGATCTTTTTTTGCACAATATAATGTATACCACCACCTAGGAATTATTGAAAAATAAACAGATTTGTTACATCATATCAAAGCTCTGCTCTTCTGATTTGAGAGTCTTATCAGCTAATGACCCTTGACACATTGTAATCACTATCACTGTTTTATAATAATCTGCTTTTTTGAGATGTATAGGTCATTATAGAAATGAATTTAAACTTACAATTATAGATCAGATAGTACATAGATATTAATCTCACATAGTATATCCATGCTCACCAATAACCACTAACAATTACACCAAGCCCATCACCTCCACCAAATCACAGCATGTACATGATTACTATTAACCTGCATATTTCTTCTTATGTTTTCAGAAGACATGTGTCACGCTATTATTCCTCATATGCTATTTATTAGCTAAATGATACGTTATGAATAAGTACACATCTTTGGTGGGTCTAATATTAAGATGCCAATCAGTTATTAGAAAGAAGTTACATAAAATTGCTATCAACACTTTGGATTACGGTTCTGAAACATGGTGACTAGCATTATTTCAGGAAGCATTCTGGGATTCATTACAGATATAAGATAAATTATTTTCACACCATCACGTTCATGAAAATAAATAAAATACATTTGAAAACATTTGATTATATTTAAATCTATGACAAAATATTTAATGAAAAATTATTTTAATAATAGTAAGATGAACGCTTTATTTTTTCCAAGGCATATACTCTTAAATAGATATATAAATTATGATGGTGGGATTGTATATGATTGAAATAAATTTAACCAATAAAACTAGAAGTAGTTTGCATTTATATATATTTTAAACAAGTGCAGTTTCAGTATTATTACAGCACTAAAACTAGGTCATAAGCAAAAGAAATAATAATAAATAATAATAATAATAATAATAATAATAATAATAATAATAATAATAATAATAATAATAATAATAATAATAATAATAATAATAATAATAATAATAATAATAATAATAATAATAATAATAATAATAATACAAAGTTTGTGCAGTACTGGCATAATAGCCAAAGAATAAGAGGAGATGGTCATGCTTCTGGACAAGAACAAACTCTAGGCCCCCCTTCTTGGGTAGTGCTTAGAGAAAAGTGGATAGGCATGGCATGGCCCAAACTTTTACTGGTATAACTGATGCGAGAGGCCTTTTATCTATGAAGTGAATATGCATAGTGTGTGCCATATGGGATCACCACCAGAGGCATTTCATATTAAATAAATGTGATTCCGGATAGCTCAACTGTCTATGGAATGAGATATGAGAAGAAATCTATGGGTTCGAACTTGTCGCAACCCCCAGATTAGAAAACTAGAAGCATGTAATATATCTATATATGAAGATAGCCAAATGTCAGTAACGCAGTAATGATACATGTCACTAACAACATTGAATAAATTTTACTGCTTTAAAATAAATGACCCTTGTTTGAGTACTATAATTTAGACAAATAATACGCTATGCAGTTATATATATATATATATATATATATATATATATATATATATATATATATATATATATATATATATATATATAAGAGAGAGAGAGAGAGAGAGAGAGAGAAAGATTTCATTTATTAAAATATACTTGAAGATTTGATTTAGTAAAAGAAACATTAAGATTTACCCCTTTCCCTTTCCTACTATTTAAAATAATTCCATTCCACCTTCATGAATTTTAGAATAACTGGAATACATAGCATATATTTGAAGAGTATAAAAAAGAAAATAACTAGCAGTTATATATAGAAAACAATTAATAAGTCACTCTTTCAGAATTAAATAAATAATATTTTATAAGATTTCAGAGAGTTAATTAGCCAAAGTTCTGGATTTACCCTGGATAGAAAATCCAGAGTTAAACAAATACATTTTTATCATAAATAAAATGTTGACTCGAAAAACAATCTGGCAAGTATGTTAATTAATGACGCATTATATTTTTAGGGGACTTAATAACTTGCTTCGTGAAGGTTTACTTAAAAATTACAGAAAATTTTTTTATAAATTAAGCTCATCAGTTTGTTTGAGATTGGCAAATTAATAAAAAAAGGCATACATATAAAATCAAATAATAAATAACTATAAATAAATGACTGCATCAAAGTTAAAGAAAGTTAGGGCATATGAGAGAAAATTAGATTTATAAAAATCATTTAAAAGCAAATCACATTTTACATAAAGTTAAATCAGTTATGAAAGAAATCTTGATAGATTAGCTAGGCTATATTGACTATTAGATGTCAGCTTGGAAATTTACCTTTCTATTTTAAGAGTCCATTTTAAAGTATGGCACATGCATGGTGATTGAAATGCAAGTACTTTGGTGGCAGAAAACTCCTATTAGCATTCTAAAGTTCTTTTTTTAGACCTTTCTTCATTTCAGGGCAGCAGGATATTACAGTAATGGCAGATGATGACCCATAGGGCTGAGAAGAGTGGTGGATTTACTCCTACATCATTTTTAGTTTCACAGCAATGTTAACAATCATTTTCACTAGAGTAGATAATCTAATCTGTCTCTCAAAATTCAGCCATTTTATACTTTTTCTTTAACGGTTGTTTTTAAAGATGCAACAGTAAGATAACATCCAAAAATAAATTCAAATCTATTTCCAGATTAGAAATAGAGTGGACATGTTTTTAACAAAAGTATCTCTAATCATAATCCCATTTTAAGTAAAAACTTTAATTAAAAATACCTTTCCCAGATTAAAACAATAGTGTTTCCAACCCTTAATTATTTTTAGACAATCAACTGTAGCATCTTCCATATTGGATTTTATAAAAATATACAGTTTAATAAAAAAAGTACTTTAAAAAGAAAAAGTTTAAAAAATGACGTATAATAAAATATTTAAAATCAATATTGTTAGTAAGTTTTTGCTCCTATATATATTTGAATCGCACCTATAATACTTTAATAAAAAAAACTAATAATTAATAATAGAATTAATAATCATAAAATTAATAATAAAATGTTATTGAAAGTTAAAATTGATAAATTTAGGCACACATTTCAAATATATACATAACATATATATATATATATATGACAAAAAGAGCAGGATAAGATATAGGATTTAAATATAGGTTAGTAGGTAGAAACATGAAGCACAATATTAAGCTAATATTGACTGCTTCATTTCTACACACATACAATGAAACAAAAAAAAAATGCCTTGAGTAGGAGTTTTCAAGTGACGACCAAAAGAACGATGAAAATTTTCATAGCATATATTTTAAGAGTATAAAAAAATAACTATCAGTTATATATAGAATACAATTAATAAGTCACTCTTTCAGAATTAAATAAATAATATTTTATAAGATTTCAGAGCGTTAATTAGCCAAAGTTCTGGATTCACCCCAGATAGAAAATCCAGAGTTAAACAAATACATTTTTATCATAAATAAAATGTTGACTCCAAAAACAATCTGGTGAATATGTTAATTAATAATGCATTATATTTTTAGGAGACATAAAAGGCAAGAATTAATACTAAAATATAAATTGTTTCCCAGACTTTAAAAATATTTCATTTATTAGTAAATTATTAAATAGTTCATCGTTGAAGATTGCAAAATAAATCAGTCTTTTAATTAACATAACCAAAACTGGGTATTAAATATCAAACTCACTTCTGGTAAGTTTGACAATATGCAGCCTAATAAATTATACATCAAATTTTACTATTCTTTTGACAAATAAAAATATATATAATATAAAACATATACTGATAAAACACTGTAATAGATTTTACTTAACTGATTTACTAAGATCATTTATTCTTTCAGAAAAGTTTACGAGGGCAATTTTAAATTGGAGGTAATAATAACACATCTAATTTTTAAAATAATTTATATCATTTAAAACAAATTTATAACATAAAAGGTACAAAACTAAAGAGCTTTTTTATTAATTAATTTAA
The DNA here is from genome assembly GCA_028023455.1 of Epiperipatus broadwayi. Classification (NCBI taxonomy): domain Eukaryota; kingdom Metazoa; phylum Onychophora; class Udeonychophora; order Euonychophora; family Peripatidae; genus Epiperipatus; species Epiperipatus broadwayi. The sequence goes on along the minus strand of JAQFVV010000084.1, from coordinate 460,181 downwards.
GGGAAATAATTCTCCTGTAATGATTTTGACTGAAAAAAAATAAGAGAGAGAGAATTTAAAGTTAATAGCTCATTGAATTTTGTACCTGGCAATTTCAGTAAGTCAATATTATAAATAAACCAACAAAATTAATTTAAATTTGCCGCATCAAAATAATATGAGTTTTTTTAGAAGGATTGATATTTTAATATTTAAGAGAAAATTTAAAAGACACATTTTAAACCAAGCCATATAAACATTACTCGGATGTATAAAATATAAATTAATATTGATTTGGCAATCAAGTAAAATAGAATCAGTGACTTGCGGCGAATTGGACGTTACCTCAGAATCAATCGGTAGGCATTCCATAGCTTGAAACATGCAGTTATACAGTCAGATCATTTCAGGCTTCCTTGACACAGACACATACAGTCTCCAGCTAGATGTTTAAAGCACTGGAAAGGCATTGATGGGCTGATGGAAACAGAGCTCCAGGGAGCAATGCTGATCCTTTCACCCTGTCATTTCTTTAATCATGATGTACTGTAAATCTAAACTACTCTCTTCAGTGAACTCTTCAAATAACAATAATCATTATATATCATAATAATTCAAATTTTCCACTATTTATGTGATCTGGCCTTATCTATAGGATTAAATCTACAGTGACAACTGCCAATTGCAATTGCTCTAAGTGTTTCTCTGAGGTTGGTGCCTGCTTTGAAGGGAAATCTATAATTCTGCTTTAACAAGTTGATTTGCTAATTAAAAAAAACAACACCAAGCATATTAAGTTTATCAGTCATTGTATTAACAAGCCTATTTAATTAAGGTTTAGATTAACAAAAATGTAACTTTTATGCAGAAAAATTTTAGGAATTTGGTGCAATGACTTTTAAATTTAATATTTGATATAAAACTTAAGTAGAAATTTACAAAATATAATTGATCCTTTAATGTACATTTATCAAAAGATAAATATAAAATGTTACCAACTGATTAATTTAAGATAAATGAACTTTAATGAAGAATTTTAAATATTTGTAACATTTTATAGATATCTAGGATTCAATTACATATAAATACTAATTTAATAAAATAAACATAATATACAGTTTTACAAATATTATAAAATAAATAAACTATTATAAAAGGGTAGTCAATCATAAAATTCAAATTAATTACATACAAGATTACAATATTGCTTATAATTATACTACCACCAATTATGAGGTGGGTGTCAGTTATTATAAAAGGTTGTGTTCAAACCATTAGTGCTGATGACATTGGCACTAGGTGAATCAGAAATATGTACTATATTTCCAGCTTCAATATAGACATATATTATATAAATACTAATAGAAGCATTCAGGTATATAGACATATAGGTTATTAATATTAATGAAAGCATGTTTATTAATTCTGTTAATCAACTTGGGTATGTAGAAGCATTCAGGTATCTAGACATATAGTGTATAAATATTAATAGAAGCATTTGGGTATATAGACATTTAGGGTATAAACATTAATAGAAGCATGTTAATTAATTCACTTAATCAAGGGTATGTAGAAGCTTTCAGTTATATAGTAATATAGTGTATAAACATTAATAGAAGCATGTTTATTAATTCCCTTAATCAAATTGGATATGTAGAAGCATTCAGGTGTATAGACATATAGTGTATAAACATTAATAGAAGCATGTTAATTAATTCATGTACATAGACATATATTATACATAAGCATTTCTAATGAATTTTTGGATGGAGATATATAGTCTATAATTCCAATTCATTCAGGTATGTTTATTTTAAATCAATCTTGATGATATAAATATATTTGCTTTTCCAGATTAGCAAAAATACTTTATTTAATTTTGTAAAATAAATGATATTCCTCTAATTACTAGTAAATTCACATATATACGTGTATATAACCAATATTTGTTTGGCAGATACTTGATTAGTTAATTATCAAAAAAAAAAAACAACAACTATAAAATAGATTTAATTTTCATTTAACATAAATTTAATTTTAGATGAAGAAATGACAACAGAAGTGAATAATCAGTTATTGTCATTTGAGAGCCACAAGAAATCACATAATGATTGGTTGAAATATAACTCCTTTGTTTTACTGTCAGCTATTTTTCGTATGTTTTTTTATATTTCTCTTTAAATAATATTTTAATATTATCCTTGACATCTGATTGGCTGTTGGTTATGTATTGTAACGAGCGCTAGAGATTTGGCAGTATATGGATTTATTTCAGTTTTTATTTCTCTTTAGTTTTTAACATTGTTTTAAATTTTTTGTTACATTTAACCAATTAGAATGTAAAATAATTCAAGTGTTAGAAGTTAAATTAAAGCAATTCTGATTATTGCACATTAATATATTTCAGAAAGGAAATGGACTAGATCTGCATTTAACAAATAAAATCATTCAAATTTTTACTCAATCTGACCAATAAAAAAATTCATCAGACAAAAGGTTAAATTACCTCAGCTTCCTCTAGTATTATAATTTATCCATGTTGCTTTATAAAATATTTACTAAATTACAAATTTAAATTACCTATAAAATAATTATTTTCTACAGCTGATCTTGAATTTTAAAAAAATTCAAGAAAAAAAAAATTGCTTTAGAAATATATTAACATAAATTAGATGCACATTTAAAAAAAAAAAAGAAATTATGTGGTCGACTTCCAGAGACCTGACCATTGGACTGGTTACAGTAATCGGCATTATCTTAGCCATCCTTGGTCTAGAATATGTGTGCTCCCAGACACAAACACACACATTACAGACTATTACATCATTGTAGAACATTCTAGATTAATTTAATAACGTGTATTTAAATTAATAAACTGAATAAATGAAATTATTTAAAACATATTAGAAAAATTATATATCAGTAAATTTTATAGTTAAACTATTGTTTTAACAGTATATTCCTTAAATATAATAATCATTAATTAAATGCCTATTTCAAATATTAAATTATATACTTTTTAAAAAAAATATATTAACATAACTTTAAAATACTTTAGATAGGTTCATTTTTATATATCAGGTTTAAGCTTATCTCATACATACAATTAATGCAATATACTACTGACTAATAAAAACTTATTTTTTTTCAAAACTAGCTATTTTAAACCCTTTTTAAAAGGACTGTAGAAAATGGCATGGCCATAATATATATATAAAACTGATTTTATTTTCTACTAATAGTCAAACCAATTCTTTTTCTCTTTTTTAAAAAATTAATTATCCAGCTATATTTAAAACTGTTTATTGTTTTAATTAATATTATGCTTGCTAATTTCCCTCCCCCCTCCTGCCACATTTATTTTTTATTCTTAATTGTTCCGTCTATTTGCCTACTTTACTCCCCTGCTAAAACGCATCCACATAATAAACACTTTCAAAACTAGCACACAAAAATATTTGTATTCTTTTCTTATTTTTTTATATTAAATAATTATGACTCATCATAGATTGTGAGTTTTGTTTACCTTTCTCACTTTGGGACTTTGTACTGAGTTGAAGTCCCATGTTGGAATGTCAGTGTACTAAGTTGTAGTCTTTTCATAAAAAAATCTTTTTTTTTATTTACTGATTCTGATTACTAAAGGCATCTTAAACTAATTTAAAATTAACTTTATTTGGGTTACTATATACATTGGAGTTTATTTACAAGTGTTATTGAAACAAAAGAGAATTGAAGTAGAAAAGCAATAAGAGAAATAAACAATATATATCTAATGCATATTGACTTGTACATTTAATAGACAAGTCACTTAGTTGTTATTAATGAGATTATATTCCATGTACCTGCAAAAATATCTTCTTGTACATGGGTTTGATCTTTGGTCTTAATCTTATATTTTTTAGAAAGAGTGATTTTGTAATGCGAGATGTCATATTAAAGCTTAAAGAGCATCTTATGAACCAGCGTGCAAAAAGAATGAATGTTGTAAATCTTATATTGGGAAAAGACTACTTTGTATATTTTTATGAGATTGTTGATTGTTAATGAGTTTAAATGATTCATGTTAGTGATAAAAGTACAACAAGAAAAAAAGTGAGGACCAATCCATAAGTAAGTGTTCTAATGTTTCTTCCTTTCTATGATGCAGAGCACAAAATGAATCTATATTTGTGAAGTGTCACTTTTAGAAGAGAAAATAATTAGAAAGGGCTTTGACATTTATTTTAATTAAGATGTCCAGATATTTTGAATCCAGGTGCCAATATCTGAACTTTTTAAAATGTATTCATTATTACATAACAAGAAAGATTGACTATTATTTGATATACTATTATTATTTTCAGTTTTCATATGATTGGCAATAGTTAATTTGTGTGACAACAATACATAAAGAAAGTGCTCCAATGTTTCTTCATTTCTATGGCAGAGGGTTAATAATTGATTTATATTTGTGAAGTGTTGCTTGTATAAGAGAATAATTAGTAGGAAGGACTTTGACCTTTATTTTAATTAAGAAGTCTAGATATCTGGATTCCAGGTGCCAATATCTAAACTTTTTTATAATGTATTTGTTATTACTTAATAAGAAAGATTGACTATTATTTGATATACTATTATTATTTTTAATTTCATATGTTTGCTAATAGTTAATTTTATTTAAAAATTGATTATGTGAGAGGGAAGAGTTTATAATTATGATAAGTTTTGATAAAATTATTGTTAATGGACAGTGGAGGGTCAGTAGTGTAATGAGGAATCAACACGTGATAAGCAACTAATTAGTTTAGTCATTTCATTAATGGCTCTCTGAAGATAAAATGTAAGAATGCCATGCATTGAATTTAATATGATCTTGCATATGTCTTATGCTTAAAGTACTAATTTTTTATTCCAGATTAGTTTGGTGATAAGAGAGTATATATTTTTTTGAATGAAAAAGTAAATTTAATTGATAAGAAATAATTAATTTTAGAAAATATTAAAATGTTGACTAGTGATGCCTAAGCATATATTGAAATATATGATTCAAATAATGCATTGATGATGCATTCTCCTGAAAGAATAAACTGATTTTGAATAGCAGTTTTTACTGCATTATATGAGAGATGCATTGGGAAACCTAAAAATTTATGCAGAGTAGAAAAAAAAATTGAAAGGAATGATCTTACCTGTAAGAATATTCCAAGTGGAAGATTTGTTTTTATTAAAGTGGATTAAAAATTGTTCGTATAATTATTAAGTACAGTGTCATGTAAGAGAAAGAGTTTTTTGATGTGAGAAAAATAAGTAAGTTATCTATATACGAGATGTGATTAACAGTTTTGTTAATTATAGGAATATGCATTCCTGGAATTTTGTTTTCTATTTACAAAAGAAGGAAATTGACATAAGTTATAAAGAGAAGATAGTTAAGAGGAAAGCCTTGATAAATAGAATTATATGAATGAAATCCAGGGAATATTTTTTCATTGAGAGTTATGCACACTTCTTTATTTACAATTAGATTTGCCAGTATGCAGAATTAAGGTATTGATATATTATATTCATGAAGTAGTTGTAGTAGTATGGTTATAAGAACTGATTTAAATGCAGATCTTCTATTGAATTGCACAGCTTTGTCCCATTATTATACATTGCCTAAAGTGGCCTATTATTACTTTATGCAAAATTGCTGCTGATGAAGTAGCGATATCTTTTTTTAAAAGTGAAATTTTGATAATAAAGAGAGGAGTAGTTGTATTTTATCATTAATAAGAGATTCAACTATTTTAATAACGAGTGGAGTCACGGATATGAGTATAAGAAATAATATTTTTTAAGGAAGAGAACAATAAAGACAAGATAAAGATCTGAAATTATATTGATTTATTTGGACAAATGATTAATCACATTGTGAATTATTGGAATTGTGAAGTGATTGAGATAGTGAAACTGGAATTTGGGTGTTGCTTGATATCCTGTATGAGTATTATCAAGAATGCTGTTTAATTTGAAACAAAAATATCAGATTTAGTAATTCTATGATATTCACCATAATGTCCAAATAAAAAAGGTAATTTTGGGATAGGAATAACTTTGAAATTTGGATTTAAAGTGATAATATATAAAGGGAAGCATGTTTTCTCCAGTTATTACATTTGAAGTTTTAAGAATGGATGATGGTATTCTTGCTTTTGGTTTATAACTAAAGGCCAATTGTAAATATCTGTTTGACTAATTATGTGGATCTGATATATATATATATATATATATATATATATATATATATATATATATCTGTTAATATATATGTTAATATATATATATATATATATATATATATACACATATATATTAACAGATAGATAATTAGCCAAGATTTGTTGTGTGTGTTTGCATTTTTGTTTGAGTTATGATTAAAGAAATATTTGTTGTTGAAAGAGAAATATGTTTAGTCAAAGTTGTAATGCATCAATCCTTTTACCAATCAAGTGGAAGGTTTATTTTTTCTAGTATAAAAATTTATGATAAGTTTGATCTACAAGGTTTAATTTCTTAATATTTACTTTTTAAAAATAAAAATAAATTTCTGAAAGGACAGCTTCAGGTGCCATGAATTTTAGAAGTAATATGATAGAGTTGTTAAATCTGAGTATTGGTTAACTTTTCTAGTTAACTTAATTTTTAATTGCCAGTGCTAGATGGTTTAAAAATCTTACAGATACTCATGTTGGATGGATAAAAAAATAAAAGTCTGGAGAGTATATAAAAAGATCTATTAGTGTGAGGTGTTTTTTGGTGTATAAAAAGAGTTTGTAAAAAAGAATCCTTCTGCACAGATGAGTCTGACATTAATCTAATGGTGGTATTTATTCACAAAAGTTGAATATGACATAATGAAAGCACCAGTTAAAGTTGTAGATTGGGGATTAGTAAAAATAAGCAAATCTACCTGCTTTATTAATCTCAATATTAATTCTGTTCATTGTAAAAATATAACGTGATTGTGTTTATTGGGAGGAAAGTATGATAGTATGTTACTATTCTCATATTGGAATAAAAATATAAAATTTTAAATAGCTTAAATGTAGAATAGTAGTATATACTCATTCCTACTCCAGCTGGTGCTAAACCAGACTATGATAACTAAAAGAATTCAAAAGACGTCTGTATGAGTTATTTTTTGAATGGGATGGAGATTTTGTTTCAATCAAGAGAGTTATATTTGGCTTGAACTGTATGAGTCAATTCCTGAAAGCAAATGAGCATTAATGTGAGTTAATGCCCCTGGCATTAAACTGTGTTATATTTAAATTCATTAAGAATAAGTCTGCATATTATTTGTTATACATTTTAGATTTTATGCTGTATTTAAATATTAAAACAATAATTAAATTTTTATTTTTTAATTTAATCATCTTGATAGTAAGAATAAACAACAATGCCATAAGTAATTTTGCTTGAAATATGAAATAAGCATTTTATTTGGAGAGTTTTCCAGTGAATTGTGTTTTCACATTATTTTTAAAAGTCCATTTTGATATTAATTTTGCTATATCATTGTAATATTTGGAGTGATTGATTTTGTTATTTGGAAAAAGATATAAGAAGCTAAGATGTTTTTTTGTGTGACACACTGAGTTCTAATGTAATATTTGATTTTTTTCTTAATACATTTTGTATGATTTTCTGCTATGAAAGAGGATCATTTTTGAGATGTGATGGTTTTACTGATGTCTAATTTTTATTGAATTTCTATTTCTACTATAGGAAATGTAGGTTTTTCTATTGTTAAATGGATAAAATTAGTTTTTTGGGTGGTTTGTAGATTTAGAATTGTGATTATTATGTGAATTATTTTGTGCTATTTTTTTAGAATGTTTTTATCAGAAGATATTTTCCATTTATTTTCTCCACAACTTTTAGAAATTTACCTCTTCCTTCATCAGTATCAGATATATTGTCATATAGTGGGTTATCTGTTAAGTATTCCATATCTGATTCAGTTATAGACAAATCTTTTTGAGTAACAGGAGTGATGAAATGATTTTCTATTGGTATGTTTATTATTGTTATTACTTTATGAGATAGTGTGGAGAGTGGTGGGTCATGTGAAAGTCTGTGCCCATACCCTGTTTATTACATATATAGACACAGGTATATATAAGCCTGTGTATTTCAGCTATTACATATTAGAGATGTCTGCCTATCCCTTGTATATGTATTTAATGGATTATGTCATGTACATGAGGGGTCATATTGACCTTAGGTCAACATGGGTGTAACAATAATCTTGGCCTCAGGGTTGCCTTTGAGTGTTCCATCATCAGATTTTCAATTGGATGGACAGTTGAAGAGTTGGAGTGTGGAGTAGATTGAAGCCTGTCTATTAAAGTAGGAGGATTTGCTATCTTAATATATATCTGAGCACTTGTAGCATATATGTGTAGAGATGGTAATCTGGACCAACTGATGATTGCTGGTTTAGCATGAAATACATATATTGGTGATTATTTATCTTTTCGACATATGTGTGTTCAGGTGTATCAGTGTTATGAGATAGTGTGGAGAGTGGTGGGTCATGTGAAAGTCTGTGCTCATACCCTGTCTATTACTTTAACTGGTATGGAACTGTTTAGGGTATGTGCAATGCAACTTTTTTTATTCAATAGTGTATTATCTGGGGATATTGTATCTGAGGTTATTTGTAACTCTTTTTTATTGTGTGATGTTATTTTTGAGCATCAATGGGTTTTTGAATTTTTAACACCACACATCAAACAAATACAGTTTAGGCATGTTTCATGAGGTGTTTTCTGGATTTGCAAAAAAAAACAAAACATTGTGGAATTTTTTTTTAAATGTGATAAGAAGAGGAGAGCTATCCGTGGAGTGCAGTGTGAGTATATCATAAGATTGAATATTTTTATTCAGTATGATATCAAAATTAGCAGTATAAGTTAGATAGGGATTGAAGCTTTTTTTAAAGTAAATAGTTAAAGTTATTGATTTTTCCATAATTGGTTAGTAATTATTACACATTATGACTAGTGAAATTAATATGGCAATTTTTTAATTGCCCTCATAGTTTTGTTTATTTGTTTTTGTATAACAAATAATTTTTTATTTAAGAAATAGGTATTCTTTTGGAAAATTTATTTCTGTGTCATATTATTAAACTATAAAATTATATAGTGATCATTAGGGTGTACCAAAATTATATAAAACAACTTCCCACAAATGTTATTCTGCTATATATTTATAAAACTAATCCATTGGGAATTTCACTAATGTGATATAAATTTCCATCACCACTAATATTACCATTTTATCATTTTTGAAACAATTTTAATAAAATTGAATTTCTCATTGACCAATACAAAATAATCTTTATTAAGATTATCTTTTTTTATTAAAATTTTGTTTTGAAATGCACAAATTGTCATCTTCAAAATTGTAAATTTCTAAAATGTTTTTTTTTTTTTTTTGTAATACTGCTTTTTTTTCCAGTTACATTTCATTATGAACACTTATAATACTTGCATAAAAAGTTTTACTACATATAAAATTATTGCAATAAGATTTGGTATTATAGGTAGTAACTTTTTAAATGTTTAAATTACTATTATTAGCTTTGATTTCCAAATGTAGACTTGCATTAATAGTAGACATAAAGCTAAAAATTCTAGCATATTTGTGTATTAGATAAAAAAATACTGTATTTTCAACTTACCTGATACATTAATTTTTATTTGAGATTATGGTTTTATGTATAAAATGGCTGTTTTTACAACAAACATGAATTCTATTTTCCCATTAATTATTAGAATTTGTAAAGACAGTTGTCATGTTAACTTGAAGCATAAGGGTTCTTAAACTATTGATACTATACATACAAGTATAATAGAATAGCATTTGTAATATGACCAAATCACTTCCCCTCTTTCTAATTTACTAATAAATATTAGGGGGAAATGTGATTATATTTCCTAGTCAATCAAACTCTTAGTACAGTAATAACATATCTTATGGTATAATAAATATATAATTTGTGACAGCTTATATTTGTTTCAGGCATTAGTGTCCAAGGAATCATATCATTGAACACATCACAAAGTTAATTAATAAAGATGGAATTTCTTTATCTTTTTATAAATACAGTGTTATTATTTTTTTGATATCAGTGTTCTATTTATAAAGATTTAGTGAATTAGTTAGCTCTTACATGAAGGCATCTAACTATTGAAGATTGCCAAATTTAGTTACAACATAGATTTAATAAACAAGTAAATACACACTATAATATACAAATTGTGGACTAATATTACTAAATTAACTATTATTAAACATTAACATATAGATATAATATTACATGGACAGGTATGTAACACATATTTTTGATTACAAATTTAATTCAGTTTTCTGTTATGAATAAAAAAGTTTAGTTCATCTGTTTAGTTCATTAAAAGTTTATATTATTAGTTCATGTAAGCATTAAAGTTAAGTACAGAGCTCTTATTAATCTTACCAATTATTTCTTTGAATGAATTTTAATGAATGGTATAATAGGTGTATTCCATGACCATGGGTGTCTTATTTCTATAAACTAGGAGATTGATTAGATCCAATTGAAGTGTTGTTCTCTTATTAGCTTACTAGAAATCATGGTATTATAATGTAGATATGGAATTTTGAAATAAAGCATGCTCTTGACTTTAGGCTAGGAAGAAGGTATCAGTGACTGTGTTGGTTTAGCAGTGCAACTGATTTGAATTATCTCTGCGGGTAAAAACAAACATGCAACAAAACATTTTTATATAGCTTTCTGGATCTTTTCCTGCGATCTGATGCTCATTGAAGAAAAAATACAACACTCTAATATTCAGAACTGATAAATAATAATAATGAGGCAAGAAAGAAAATAAGTGCCTCAAAGTTCTTGGGGTCTCCATTTTATACTGCTGGCCTAATTTGATCACACAGGTACCTAGTCACACCTTTCTTTATTTCTTCAGAAATTTAATTTTCCCAAAAATTATACTTAATTCACAATATTAATCACAACTTAAATACATGGTTTATATTACCCTTAATATAGCATTCATTTCAGACTTTGAACTGACATAATTTCACCAACCAAAATGAAGGAATAACTATTCCAAAAATTAAGCAATGTTCAATTATATAAATTCTCTAACTTTCAGTATATGTATTAAAGTTCATATTTGTGATTGACATCGGCCATATTTAATTAAGGAACGAAGAAATTTCACATCTTCCCTCCCTCTCTAATTACCATTAATTAGTCTTTTTACTTATCTTAGAAAATCTATATGTACATTTTCTTTTCTTTGATTATCAGAAGTTACAATAATAAATCTTGAAATAATTGAGAGAGTGCAAATTTCTCAATATCGACTGCGCTTTAAATATTATTTAAATAATAAATCTTATTCATTAAAAAACAATATCTATATTTTTATATTTTATATTAGTATATATTTTTTCTTTATTAAATATACTTTTCTCTCAGCAACCGTCTCTCATCCTAGAATGTTAAGCACGCTTGTGCTAAATAACGATTTGATCTATATACATATGACTTGAAATGCTATATTTACTAATTTATTTATCATTCAGATAACATTATTCTTTTATGAATTGTTTTTAAATGAAAAGAAATTAGTACTGATAGATAAAGATTAATGTTTTCTAGCATTTAGAAATACTTTGTTTACGTTCTGAATCTGATTTGAAATTCAACTTAGATTAAAAAACACCCCTAACAAAAATTCTTTATGGAGAAGGCGAAATGTAAATGATAATTTTGCAAATGATTATTTTTCGTGAATTGGTTATCTGATAATGAAGGCTAACACTATAATCTTAACAAATTTGATGGTTATGATATTTACATATACATTTTTTACACACGAACAATTGTTTGTGTGGTGTTGAACAAACTATCTTACTTTGGGATACATATTATTTACTTTTAAAATTAAAAAAAAAAAAAAAGCAAACAAACGTAAGTTATAAAAAAAACATCCATGGATTTTTACTTTTAAAAATATTTTAATTTTATACGGGTACTCATTTTTTCTATGTCTCTCTCTCCACACACATACACACACATACATATATATATATAAAGAGCCTGCTAATAACTCTAAACAATCTTATTTATTTATTTATTTAGTTAAAGAGCTGAATTTGAAGACATGTAGGTCTTTGAAGATTTAGATCTTTTTTTTAATATTTAATAATTAGATAAATGCTTGTCTTGAGTTAGTATTTTGAATCTAATGTCCTAGCTCCTCACTGAAGAGAACCATAGCTCAAAATCGGTCTGGGGATGGGGACCATCATAGATAAAGGCTTCAGGTACTTTCTCTTATATCATTTATCATTAATAAATAAATAAATAAGCTTGTTTAGAGTTATTAGGAAGCTCTTTATATATTACATATTGGTAATGCAAGCTATATAAGTCATGTGACAAGTGACTATTTTTATAATATATGTCAAACTATATTTATTCATTTATTTAATTAATTTTATGTTGATAAAGGTGCACATTATATGCTAATGTTTTCCTAGTAACATTATATATTTAAAGTGTTTATATTGGTTTTGATAAAAAGTCAACTATAGGTTGCTAGTAAAAATGTTGTAAGTGATATATGATTGATCTCTTTATTTCAAATATATTTTCCCCAAATCACAGGTTAGTTTAAATATGTTAAATACGTGTGAGCATACTTGATAAAAATGATGTAAAATATTATCTTTATCTAGATACACATCAGAATATATCTATACTGTAGTGTTCTGAATTTAATTTGAACTTAGTGGCATTATCTACATAAAACATTTTGTTAGATTATTTTTAGATCTAAATAAATTTAAACTTAATTAATATAGTTTTTATTTTTTATTAAATGGTGTTTTTAATAATGCATGTTATTGTAAAATATCCATATAGATATTTTTAACAAGCAATGTATGAAAATTTATTATTTATTTTATCTCATGACAAAATTTCAAGATTAATATTTTTTATTTGATTCTTAGGACAATATAATAAAATTAAAGTTGTTTATGTATATATATATATATATATATATATATATATATATATATATATATATATATATATATATATATATATATATATATTATGTTAAGGATATTTTAAAAGTATATAAATAGTTTGCTATCATAGCAATAATAAAATAAAGTACATTTTAATAAACTTATTTGTTGACATTTTATTTAGTACCTACATTTCGAAAAAAAAAAACATTTTTAGATATAAATAAATGGGATATTAAATTATTGTTAAAAGAATAATGTTCATATACACCTGGATCTCGTGCTATGTGGTAGATAGGTTCCACAGAAAATCTGCATTAAAAAAAATAGCACAAAATAGACTTAATTTACCTTGAAAAATGGAGAATAGATGCTGCAATTTTCAGAATTCGCATAAAAGCAAAGCAACAAGAAAAAATTATTTTAAAATTTGCATTAAAAATATAAGCAAATAAAGTATGACTAATAAAAAATTTCAAATATTTGAAAAAAATTAATACAAAACAAACTTTTTTTACCTTTTTTATTACTATAGTATTTAATTTTACATTTTTCATGCATATTTTAATCATCACCACTAGCATTTGTTTGTAAAGGGGTAAGAAATCAGATTTGATGTGATGTGATGTATTGTGGCTTCTCCTTAAACGAAGTCAAGAATCTCTTGGCAATTATGCACAGAGAAACCTGTTAGCCACTTTATTTTTATTCGTGATATGATGTACAACAAGCACCATTTTCAGTCTTGTGCTGTGTTAATGGTTTTCTGTTTCTATACTAAAAAAAGTGAAATCGTAATCAAAACAAAAAGATTATACATTATCATTTGAAAGATTATTTTCAGTTTATAAAATCTTTGTTTTTTATTTTAAAAATCTAAAAGACTATTTATTTCTGTTATATATAATAAAATATATTTTAAAAGTTTAAATTTTTTGAATATTTATTGCGATATTTTTATGTGCAAGTATAAATCTATTATTATTATTTACTCATTAGTATAAATAGGTTATTTACATACAGCTCCAGGCCATATTCATGTTAGCTGCTAATATAACGTTATATTTTTGAAAAAAAAAGTATTTCAAGTTAAAATAAGTTATTAATAATTTCAATTTCTTGATATCTAATAAATATAGTGAAATATGAAAGATATTAAGAAAAAACATGAATCACATAACTTCAAAATCGCAATAAAATAATCCACATAAAACGAGACCCAGCTGTATACATATTTTATCTGATTTGAGTATAATTCAATAGCATTAACTTTTAGTGTTTCAATATATTATTTAAATTTATTTAAAACTGGTAATTGAAATACTGATTATGGTAGATAAAAATAGATAAATAGAAAAGAATGTCTATTTTATTTGAATATAATTTTGAATCTATTTTGTATTTTATTTGTACAATTACATTTCTTTTTATTATTTTTAAAACATATTTATTTTTATAAAGTTTAAAAATTATTTTAACATCATGAATGATAGTTTATTAGAAAAGAACTTCTATTGAGTACGTATATTGATAAATTTGACTCTTAATATAAAATACCATGGAAACAAGGGAAATTAGAGTTTTAAACATAAAATGCCATAGAAACAATATCTATGTTAATAACATAAGTATGATGTCTTCAGAAGAAAGCTATTTATGCCAATGATATTATATCAGACTGTTTTATTTTTATCTCAATTGCTAAACAGAATAAAAAGTTTGTTTACATTTATATTAATAATTTGATTTAGAATTAAAAAAAATATTGTAAGCTAAAGTCGTTAAATGTCTGCACAAAAGACTTCAAGTCTTTTGAGAATGTAAGTATATTAATATCAACTAAAAATCATTTCATTGTGATAAATAGTTATATGAGAATTAATTGCTGCAATATACTTCACAATAATATTTTGAAAAAATTAACAACTGCTATTGATATTATATAAATGAAGGTAAACATAAAATGTTGAATATGGAAAACTATTAAAAATAAAAACAGGTCAACAAAATGAATAATTTTAATGACATGCTTATAACTTGTAATAAGTATTGATTATCTATATAACATCAATGTACACAATAAACATGTCATTGAATTTTCAGTAGAATATACAAAAGATTTTGAACTGTAAATTATTATTTTTTGTGTGTTTGTATAAAATGTATAAAGTGGATTATAAAATTGTGGTTGTAAATAATAAATATTGTGTTTTTAATGGTGTTGCAATTTGAGAAACATTTGTTATGAGTAGGAAAGGAGAATGTACCAGTTAATTTTTTTATATAAATTCATTATGCTTTGGTAATATATATGTTTGTTTAGTAAATAAGAAAAATATACCACTACCAAAAGTAAAAAGCTAAAATAAATAGTAGACAAAAAGAAAAAATAATATGTTTATTAATGATAATTTTAGTTTGTGTAAATAAAAGTATGTTTATTTCTTTTTTAACTTATATTAAAAAAAATGTTGATGTATACATATTTATGAATGATATTATTTAAATTTTTCACATTTAGTAAACCTCTATAGAACATATTTTAATAAAATGTAAATTAATAAATTTATAATTATATTTATAATAACATAGTAAATAAATTAAATATACTAGTTAAGATGCTACAAAATTTATTTTTCTGTATTTGTTTTAGCAATATTTATTTTTGTTTTCTTAGTGTATTGTCCACAATACATGACAGATACATTCATAATATAATATAATAAATATAATAGATAAATAGTAATAAATTATAGTATAAATTATTCAATAAGGAATAATTATTTGCCTTTTAATTTTATATGTATTTTAACTTGGTATTATTGTTCATATGAATAAATTTCTATTTGTGATAATAAAACCGGTTTTCCACAATCATTAGTAATTAAATTATTACATATACATTGTAGCTAAAAATTAATTCAGTAAGGGAATCCCTGAAAAGATCAATCTTCAATCTTCTTTGGAACACCAAGGAAACCACTAGACCAATATTGACTTAGAAAATTTATTTTACAGTGATCCAAAAGTTAATGATGATGATAAATGCCACCAACTAGACCCAGGGAGAAAAAGAGATATTTAACATTGTTCAGACAATTGAAAAAAAGAACCCAGAGATAAACTTCAGGCAAAATAATTATAAATAATTTGAAAATTTATTAAATCTAAAGCAAAGAGTCAAATAAAGTATGGGAATTTGACTTAAAATTATCTGAAGATTTATCAGAGAGTATAAGTTTGTTTTCTCACCTAAGAATTTAAAGAAATTTATAATGATAATATTATTCTGCTAGCAATTTATATAAACAAATTCCAGTTTCCTTAATTAAAGATTTCAAAACAAAAGGGTCTAGTAAGAAATACAATGAAATAGTACAGGTGATCTTTCCTTTGCCCAGAAAAGAAACATCAGGGTTAAAAATAACATGTGTGCAGAACAGCCCATAAATAACCATGAAAGATCATCAAGGTTGATTCCATTTCAAGAAAAGAAAAGATTGCAGTAGTACACAATCTGAAACATAGGAAACTTAAAGTCTCTACTAAGAAAAACAGAACAATATACTTGATAAACCGCTAGTTAAAAGATTTATGATATGCAGAAAATGCAAACCAGGATTATTTAAATTAAGTTTAACGAAAAAATAAGGGACAGGTGATTTAAAAGGAAATGACTAATATCTGCCCAAGCATTTACCAAGGTTTAGTAATATAAAAGAAAACACTAAATATATAAAATAGAAACTGGCAATACACTCTCAGATTAATAAAATTAAAAATATGGAATCTTAAAACTAAATTTCCAATACACACAATAAATAAAATACATAATAAAATAATTAAAGATATTTAAATGAGGGAGCAAATTGGATTATAGAAACTGATTTCTATTTAGATTAAGCTGAGACTTTTAACACAGAGATTCAACTAGAGATTTAAACCCTGGTTATAAAATGAAAATGTAAATTTACCTTAAGACATAATGTTAGGTGAGGCTAATTTCTTCTAGTGGGATATGCAAAGTTCAGTTTATATATGGTTCCATACAATGGCTTTGATTTACTTTTATATGTTCGGAAGTCTGGAAACAATCTTTGGATCAGTTCTGGACTAGGCTTTTATGTCATGATTGCAATAAGAATTTTGGAGCTCTGCAGGTTCATCTTTGGCTTGATTTAGCACTGCAAATTATTAAGATTTTTCATACTGTGTATATTTGGCATGGTGACTACATAGCTGCTGCTATCATGGTGAAACAGTAAGATTCGTATTCGAATCTTAAGTTTCACCTTTTTCTGTCGTCTCTCACTGACCGGTCTATCCCTCCCAAATTTAAACTTTTTGATATCGAGTTGTGTGTGTAACAATATTAAAAATGTATAAATATATGTAGAATTCAGCATAAACACGCACACATTTCGATCTCAAATTAAACGCAATAAATAGGGATAAAATAATATAATTTAGATTTCTTTTAGTTATATAATTTTGTATAATTTTAATCATTTATTTTGGATTATAAAGTTCGTATTTATTGCTTTGTTTAAATTTCATTTAATAATAATTCTAAAAATATCTGATGTAATATTTAATTAAAAGTTAAAATAATCTTATGTTCCCTTTTTGTTTTGAAATTTAAAAGCATCGGTCAGTGATAGATAATAAATTAATTAAAGAAAAATTCCCCAAAATTAATTAGTAAATGTAAAATGTAAACAATAGAATGGCAGCTTTCTTTAATTAAAAACCAACTAAATGCATTGATTATCCTCAGGGCAGATTAAGTAGAACCTAAAAATATCTTAACAAAAATGTGAAAGATCAAGATAAAAAAAGAGGCCATCTTAGACTTGCTGGAGACATTGACTTAAACTTTAGCTTTGCTCTCGATCACTGAGAGTCTCCAAAAATATAAAAATAATTTGTTCCTGCCAAGGTATGACCGAGTAAAGCACCTAGATTATTCTCCATCAGGAGATGGCCTATCGGATGCGAACTTTCCATTGAACGTCATAAATTCACCATGAAGATCTGCTGCATGAAATGAATGAGAAAGCTGCTGCTGCCATGAAATTAAATGAATATCTAAATACACGAAAGAATTGCCACCCATGAACTTTTTGCTGCTAAACTAATGGAACCAGAAAACTTCTTATAAAACAGGTACCTGTCTGTGTTCAAACTCTAGAGTACTCTAATAATATGCTATAGCTCTTCTTCATACTACTTATCTAAATTATAAAATGTAAAAACTACCATTTGTATAATTAAATTGAATAATTAATGTAATGTGTAAATGTATCTAATAATCCAGCTTACCTCACTCTATCTTTCTTGGGTGCGTATTTCTATAATCTACATTTCTATCTATAGTTATTATTTAATTATTGCATGCTCATAATTATTTTAATTTTCAAAGTTTAAATCTATGATCGCTTAAAACAATGAATGCGTGTCAAATTTTCATTAATATTTACTTTCTTTAATAACTTAACTTTCATATAAATCGACACGCATTCAATGCTTCGTTTATTGTAATGCAGGGTCTACTACTTCACAAATGGCTGACGTATTAGTTATAATAATTCCCAATTTATATATGTTTGGTATTTATTAAATCATCAAGAATAATTCCATAGAATTACATTTCTTTGAGAGTCACCAATGTTCTTTAGTAAATGTTGATAATGTCGGGCCGAATTAGAAATCCATTTAAATCTTATCATAATCGTTTATACAGTATACATGTGTTACATTTTAGAGACACGATGACCCATTCCGCCATGAAATTTCCGGATTCTTCAGGGTTGAAATTAACCCTGTCGTCCTACACAAGTGGACATAATAAATGCTCCTGTAGGACTTGACAATGTCATGCAGCCAGCCGGAAAAACTGCGACACGGACCGCTTGTCCCTGGTTATGCTTATGTGACACCTTACTTCGTCGGGCCGATGGCAGAGACCAGTCCGACATCCTTATAAACTCATTCGCGGCATTGCAGTTTCAATATACTGCCATTCCATATCGCCTTTCTAAAGCGTACCACGTGTTCCTTTACTTAGTTTTATTATTCTAAACATATCACTCCGCCTCTGCATTATCTGCATAATTCACTCTCAAATAAATGTTTGCCCTTAGTTATAAATAAATATTTTAATTAAATAAATATATGTCTGCCATTCCTCTTATAACCCATACTTTAGACTTTTGCATTGCAAAGGTATAAATTCCCCAAGGCATGCATTAGAAATACTTACTCGAGAATTTTAGGTAGCTAGATTATGCCTTCAAATAAATGTATTCCTTTTGTAAACATTTCAGTATCAGAAATATCGCTACTGAAATCCTCAATATAAAATAATGTCTAAATAAATAAATGTATTCTTAAAAATATAATCATGTTGCAAATCCTGCTACTGAAGCTGTTAGTCCATAAAATATTATTAATGATTGTTTTATTAAAATGTATTAATAAATAATTTTAACTATACGTCTGCAATTACGTTTCATTTATTCGATACCCATTCTATCTAATATTTCCTCGATTATGTAAATAGGAATGTTTAATTAATATTAGTTTGATTATTGGCTAACTCGAGAATAAAATCATGAGTCTCTTGCATATCCCTGACCACCGTGCCTAAGGAAACATTTACTAATGTTGCATCAGATGCGTTGTTTCGTGGATTGTATTGTGGAACCGATAAACTATGTTCGAACTCAGTACCACGGGTGGCTTCGCTACTCGATGGTGCTGCTGTTCTGTATGGTGGTCGAATTCTGCACTATGTTTATGAGTCACACGTTTTCTGACCGTTACAATGGTAAATAGTAGTATGATTAGCAGTCCATAGAAATGCAACTTCAGCAATCCATGTTGACCAATAGAAATTAGAACAGCAAGCCAAATAAGAATTATAAGAGTAGAAGAATAAAAATAAGAATGATAACAAGGAGATTAACAATAATCATCCAAATAATAAGAATGAATAATAATCAGTCAGAAACTTGGGGCTATTTATGTAAACTGTTATCTCCTGTGCAATCTCTAATTAGAAGTTTTGACCAGGTTAAATATCTATCTTCTACTTAATATTAATTAAAAAACAACATTTGACCAGGGCTCTTATTTTACTAATTAAAAAAAAATGCAAAAATAAATCTCAGCTTTTTAAGAAAAAAAAAATTAAAATCAACAAAATAAAAGAAACTTTATTGCAATCAAACCTTTTTAAATTAGAATGCTTTTACAAATAGATTAAAATTGTAGAATTATTTTGGTAGGTGAATTGTAAATATTTTTTAAAGTCGATATTTTAAACAGATTTTATGATAAATAGTTTATTAATGGCCACTACACTTATAATATCTGATGGTCCACAATGTTGATGATGAGCAGCATTTTTCTAATATATTTTTTATATTATTTTAAACACTTATATATGTGCATGTAGTTCAAAATAATGATTTTTTTAATATTATGGCCTAAGACTGGCATTGGGTACATTATGATTATCCTAAGATTTTATATTGTCATATTATGTTGCTTTTATGATAATCAACTTCATCATACACCATAGTCCATTCCTCACAATAGATGTATAATGCAGATACATAATTGATATAGATATAATAAACACCTCCATACACCCCCATTCTTTTTAAATTCATATAAATAAAGATATAATAAAAGACAAATGACCCCCAAGATGCATTTCATGCTGAACCAGCACTCATCAGTTGACTCAAGTCACTATCTCTCATATATATCTTTATTATATGCAAAGTATTTATCTAGAGTAAATTGTTACATTTTCATTTACCATTGAGAAACTTCCTCCACTCACAACATTGATGCCATCCATTTCAGATAAATACACTAATGATTATTACTAATCATTTTCAAAACTAGAGATTATCTCTAGCACAGATATAAACTTTAAACCTCAGTTAAAGATTAATATATCTGACGTTTTTTTTTAAATTTACACACACATAGTTATTCACCTTTCTCTGTCCCATATGTAATATCTTTATAGATATAAGCACCTTCATACATTCCCATTCTTTTTAAATTCATATAAATAAAGATATAATAAAAGACTAATGACTCCCAAGATGTATTTCATGCTGAACCAGCACTCATCAGTTGGCCCAGGTCACTATCTGTGTTAGAGAAAATCTCTAGTTTCGAAAATGATTAGTAATAATCATTAGTGTATGTATCTGAAATGGATGACATCAAAGTTGTGAGTGGAGGAAGTTTGACAATGGTAAATGAAAATGTAATAATTGATATATTAGTGAAAAAAAATCAAATTATATTTGATAGTTTTAATTTTACATTCACATAAAAAAACTATATATATATATTTTTGAAAACTTGCAGGCATAAAAATGCGAATAAAACATATTAGAGATGGAAAGGAATTGCCAACACTTTTCTCTGACGAAAATTACAATTTTAACTATCAGGTAAATTAAAATAATTTCATATTTTAGAGAAATGAATTATATACATAAAAAGGATATTGGAATTTTATACACTGAGTTAACTAATATTTCATTTGATACTTGTAGGTTTTCAGAATGTTGAAAAAGCCAGTAAAATTGATGAAGGTAACATTATTTTTTATTTTATATAAATGATTACCATATTTGTTTAAACTAATTTAACTTATTTTAAAAGTAAAATTTCTCTTAATAAAACTTTTATTTGAATTTCAATAATATTTAATCTATCTATCTATCTATCTATCTATCTATCTATCTATCTATCTATCTATCTATCTATCTATCTATCTATCTATCTATCTATCTATCTATCTATCTATCTATCTATCTATCTATCTATCTATCTATCTATCTATCTATCTATCTATCTATCTATCTATCTATCTATCTATCTATCTATCTATCTATCTATCTATCTATCTATCTATCTATCTATCTATCTATCTATCTATCTATCTATCTATCTATCTACCTATCTATCTATCTATCTATCTATCTATCTATCTATCTATCTATCTATCTATCTATCTATCTATCTATCTATCTATCTATCTATCTATCTATCTATCTATCTATCTATCTATCTATCTATCTATCTATCTATCTATCTATCTATTCAATCTTTTATCTATACCTACCTATCTTTTATTTCCTTATTTATCTATCTATCCATACATCTGTCTATCCAATCTTCTATTTATTTATCTACCAACCTATGGTTCTTTTTATCTACATTCCTATCTATCTATATTTATATTTATTTATTTATTTATTTATATACTTATTTTCCTCACTACAAGTCAGTCAAAGTAGTTACTATCAAACTTTTTTACTTTTTATAAATCTATCTGGTTATTTACCTATAACTTTGCATATCTATGTAAGCATGACTGGCAAAATAGGTTATTTTTTCATCAATTATTTATTTGCCTAAGGAACTTTAGATAATGAGCCCCATAATCATAACTTTATGATTTCATTTAATTTTAGGTTTTTATGTTTCTTTTTATTCAAAATAAGTTAATGGAGTTCATTTAAAGATTCCACTGGTGTATCAATTGTATTTAATCACTCTCTTGTTTACAAATTGTTGTAATTTTTAATACAATACCTCTTTTTACTTTACTATTTTTGTCATTGCACTCCAATCATCTAGATAATCTTATTGTAGATCAAAGCTAGGTCCATTTGTTGACTAATCTATGAACAAAAACATATATTCACAGATTTTATATATTCATGGTTTTTCACGTATGTATAGATAAATAGGCTGCAGCATTGTTATTGTAATTGTGGTCCAAAATTTTTTATAATATTTTACTGTGCATGCTAAATCTTATTAGAATATTTGTTGAACTTTCTTTTTGTAACTTGTTTTTGATATTGTTATTCAGTATGATGAGATTGTCTGATGTTCACAAACTGAAATTGATGTATTTTTGTTTGCAAATGTTTTTATTTAATCAGCTATTTTTGATAGTAAGACATTGTAATACACAATTAATTGTCTTTTTGTAATCTTAAATTCTGTTTCATTCTGATGTCACATCTTTCAATTTCTTTGTTTGGTGCTTTTCTTATATCCTTAGTTGCATAGGTTTTAATGTTTTGGTTTTAATTTGCTTCATATTTTGGTTTCTGTTAAAGAATATTTTAAATCCTACCAGTTGGAATGTTTTTATACTTTTAGTTATGGGTGGATTGCAGCTCTTATTTATAAAGTCTTTATTATCATTTTATAATACAAGTTGTTTTTGTTTCTATAGATTATTAAGTCTAAATATTTAATGTTGTTTGTGATATTCACATTTTTAATAGTCTGTTGCAGTGAAAATTCCAGGTTAATAAATGTAGAGACATTGTATATACATTTTATAAAGATAGTTATACAAGTACTATAATCAGTATTCACAATAATTGTTCCACAACTAGAAAAAAAGGTATATAAAATTGAATAAGTAAAAAATAAATAGACAACCAAATAAAAAGTTAGAGCCTTTAGAGTAATTTGTTTTTCAAGAAATTTTTCCAAATGTAAGGAAGTTTACAAGTGTCATCACATTTGTTGATGCAATTTGGTCTTTCTAGTATCTCGATAGCTTCTCTGATCTTACATTGTTGTAGGTTTTTACATCTTTGATAGGATCCTGGTCTTAAAAAAATCAGTATTGTGATCTGAATCCATAGCATGAATTGAGAGTGCTGCTGATGATGAATGTTGCTTCATTGCATTGGCATGTTCATCTCTTTTAGTATTGGTACTTATAATACTAGAAGGGATGAATATGCTAATGCAGTAAAGCAGCATCCATTATTATCCCCACTCCCAATCCATGCTATAGATTCAGGTCATAATATTGATTTACCTAAGACAAAAATCCTATACAAATGCAAAAACCTATCCCTGTGTAAATCAGAGAAGCTATTGAGATACTAATTGCACATGAAACATGTAAACTTCCTCATAATTGGATTTTTTTTTTGAAAAACAAATTACTGTACTCTAAAGATTCTGAACTTTTTATTTGCTGTATATTTTTCAATTTTATAGACATATTTTTTCTAGTTGTGGAACTAACAGTTATTGGGAACACAGTGCTTCTACAAATATTTTCATAGACACAGTTTATAACAGCTTCTACAATTATATAGTAATTATTTCCCAGTCGAGATTTTGTGTAATCAAATTAAAATGTTGGAATATGTAATTAGATTCTTACATGAATAAATCTGCAAAACATGTCTTTTATATGTATATGCATGTGTGTGTGTGTGAATGTGTATGAATTCAGTAAATGACTATATAAAACAATAAATAAAGTGAGTAAAAATGGTTCAATAAAAAAATAAAAAAAAGAATATTCCTTCACTATGCATATATATATATATATATATATATATATATATATATATATATATATATATATATATATATATATTAATAAAAAGTCAGATGTCACATGACTTATATATAGCTTGCACTTACAAATATGTAAAATTAAGAGCATGTTAATTAGCTCTAAACAAGCTTTTTTTAATTTATGATAAATGCTACTACAAGAGAAGGCATTCAAATCATTTTTATCTTGGATTGTCCCCATCCCCAGACTGGTTTTGACCTATGGGTCTCTTCAGTGAGGAGTTGGGACATTAGATTAAAAAAAAACCAACTCAAACAAAGCATTTATCTAAAAGTTAATTGTTAGAAGAAGATCTAAAACTTTTAAACATCTACATGTCTTTAAAGTCAGCTCTCCAACTGAAAAAATCGTATGGGCCTGAACTTCATTCAGATACTCCATATATTAGTAGGCTTATTCATTTAATTTAGTCAAAGCCCCAACAGCAAAATAATAATAGTAATAATAAAAAATCAGATGTCACATGATTTATATATAGCTTGCACTTAAAAATATGTAAAATTAAGAGCATGCTAATTAGCTCTAAACAGGCTTTTAGATAAATGCTTTGCTTGAGTTAGTTTTTTGAATCTAATGTCCCAACTCCTCACTGAAGAGACCCATAGGTCGAAACCGGTCTGGGGATGGGGACAATCCAAGATAAAAATGATTTGAATGCATTCTCTTGTAGTAGCATTTATCATAAATAAAAAAAAGCTTGTTTAGAGCTAATTAGCATGCTCTTAATTTTACATATATATATATATATATATATATATATATATATATATATATATATATATATATATATATATATATATCCCTATATATATATATATATATATATATATATATATCCCTATCAATTAAAAAAATTGTAAATTTAAAATAAATGACCTTAATTCCCAGGTAGATTTATGGTAATTTTACCTACACAAATAGTTTTATTTTTTTTTTAAAAAACAAACATTTAATTTATAAAGCCAATTCAATGTTTGGATTTAGTTTTTTCCCAATAAACATGTTTCAATCCTTTTGATTTTTCTTCCTTTTTGTTTTTTATTTTTCTTTGAAACTGAGATCAAACTCAAAGCTTCAAGTAATTCACTCATCTGAAAGACTGCAAAAGTCAGGCTTATGTTATGGAGGTATAACAATTTTATTTGGACATTTTCTTCACAGTGTTCTTTTAAAGGGTAGACCCTGGTGCTCAGCAATCAGAAACAGATTCTCATGATGGTGATGTTGAGCAGAGCCAGTATAATCAGAATGCATTTATATTTCTACTTGATTAATTTTGGTAGAATTAGACAGTATTGTAAATACATGCTACAACTATTAATTCTTGGCATTGATGTTGGTACTGTTTGTAATTAGTTCTGTTTATTTAGACTGGATATCATCAATCACAATTTTTTTAGCCTCAGGGTTTCACCTATTTTTTTTTTTGTTTAAAATTTCTTTCAAAAAGTGAATGTGTTAGATGAAATTTGAGTTAGCTGGATTACAAATATTCATTCAAGCTGTAAGAATATACCTCACATTCCTTCTTTAAGCTATTCATCATCAACAACTAAGAATCAATAAACAATTAAACAACAATGATTTACTGCTCGGTGTACAGGGTAACATCACCAATGTACACATTAAAGAGTCAAGTCTGCATTGACAATAATATTATTAGTCTAGGAACATGTCTGAATATACTTGAATTAAATATCCAGTTGTCTATCAGCACTTATATGGATACAAGAAAATACATAAGAGATCAACAACTCTCATAATATATCATAGCATCCAAATATACTCATTAAGAACATGACCACCATATAAAATATTGTGTCAAATATCTCCACAACACTGCAAAATACTAATGACTTCCTAATACAATAATCTCAGTATAAAATGAAAAACCAGGTACATTGAAAGGAAAATTCACAGCTGTAAAATGGTCACCTCCACCCATCATCAACCATGAACACCATTCACCAAATGTTTATTCATAATGATAATGATCAATTATAAATATATTTACCATGTACACAATGAATTTAATGGAATACTACCAGCCATCATCAATCTATAAATTGTTTGTATTCAAGTAGTAAAATACAATTAAAATACACAAACTTTAGGTTCACATTATTAAAATCTTTCACCTTTAAACCTAATATTAGTTAATTGTGCTGCTGAATATTCTGAAATTACAATATAAAATTAATAAACTAATATATATATATATATATAATAAACTAATATATATATATATTTATATATTCTAACCTGGTCTTGTGCATCCTCACTTCAGAATAGTATATGATATAAAAAAAAACGGGTTCTAGCTCAGTTAATAATTAATAAATAAAATATTCAGCATTAAAATTAAAATGTTTCACTAGCTCAGATTTAAAATACGAATAAGATTCAGTTTATAAAAATAAATTAAAGTTGTAATTATAAATGTATTAAATTACTGTAATAGATTTCTAAATATAAAATCTTTCCATTGACTCGTTGTAAATCGAAAGATTTCGCGAGTATTAATGTGTAATAAGAAATGTGGACTTAATCAGTGACGTATTGAATAGCTTCATGCTCGCAGATCTAACCGCTTCAGCTTCACCTATTTAAATAGAAAGTAGGTTGAAGTAAGGAAGGGTTCCCCTTGGGTTCCCTTCTTTTCTTCCATAGCGTAAGCTTGTGGTTAAAACACATGTAGAGGTCCCTACTATCACATTTTATACGCATCGAGGTTATAGCCTCAGTAAAAATAAATTAAATAAATATTTAATATTTTCATGAGACTTGAAGTGAAAATACAGGTGACAAGATAGATTACATTGAGCCAATATCCCACAGGATACTACCTCAATGGCATAAGAACACTAGCCCCCCCCCATTATTACTATTTCAAATAACAAACTCATAGTATTCTTCCGACTTTAATAACTTCTACTCACTAAGATTAAGTTAATAATTACATCTTAATCTTCTATTTATAATAATCTAGCTCAATAAAATAATTTCAGGTTCATAAAGTTTATTCTAAGTTAATTTAAAATAAGGTAGTAAAATATGAGAAGGATTTTATTTCATAATCTACTACACTGAAACTAATAATAAATAATAATAAAAATATTCTTCATTGTTTGACTACTACTGGATATATTTTCTTTTCGTTATATTTTTATTACCATAATAAAATAATAAAATAATTTTATATAATCTTTTATCTTCATGTAATAATATAATAAATACGTGGTAGCATTTGATAATCTGATAAACAAAATATGTGTGGCAACTGATAGCATATAATTCAATATACTATTGTGATAACTGATTTATGACCAATAAAACAATGTAAAATTATGATTATTTAATTAAAAGAATACCAATAAATATTTAAATTCTTAAATAATTCTCTATTTATCTTTTTGTGCAAAATTATATATTTGTTTCAATTGTTATGAATATATCGTGATTTCATGCAGCGAAGTGGAGAAATAAACAATCAAGACACAAAAATTTTGAAAAACTAATTTTAACAAAGTTTATTAACAACAACAAATAAAATAAACAATTTATGTACACTATTTACAATGGATATCCTTATTTTAATCTTACATTTTTATCTACTAAGTTATATAAAAATAGTTTATAGTTTAGTTATATCTTTATTTATACTTAAGACAAAATAAAAAAAAAAATGTTACCGTTTTGGTTTCTCATTATGGTTAACTTATTATAAATATATTTACTTATTAGCAGAATATTTCATCATTAATATTATTAAACTATCTTATTTTTAAAAGAAACATTCATAAGAAAACATTCTACAGAAAAACAAAATTAATTTTATAATGAGTATGGATTTCTCAAAATATTAAAAAAATTTTCATCTTGCAAAGTCAAAGATGTTACATAAAATATTCATCCAAAATTCAGTACTAGATTTTAGTGTTTTATCACACGATGTTTACTAATCATAATATATTCTTATTTAGCCTTACTTTAGTATGATATAAGTGTAATAATAAATATATTCCTGTTATTCAATAAACAAAAAAAATACTATGCATATTCCCTACATTTATTGTATATTATTGTATTTTAAAAATATGCAATACTTATTTTTCTCTTAACAATAATAATAAAGCATTCAAAAATTATTAACACTATAAAGAAAATATCTTGTTTAGATACTCTATTCCAAAATTTATATTTCATTTCCGAAATAAAATTCAAAAATATATTCTATGATTCTTTCCTTTCCTTAGGATACTTTGGACCTTCAATTTTAAGTTATAAAATTGTGTTCCTTATAAGCAAATAAACCAATCTTATACAAAAACGATAGCATAACCTAAGCTCTAAATTATTTATCATTTCTTTTAAACATATCTTACTGAAACGATGCAGTTACATGAAATAAAGATAGCGAAATAGATGTATAGGATTTAAGGAAGAAAGCTAGAGTATCACTCATAATATATCTCAAAAACATGGCACAGTGCATTAACTAGATATAGAGGGTATGATCTTTACCTGTCTAATATCCTCTAGTACATGAACGATGTTAAAGCTATTTCTTCAGCTTTATTAGAACATCAAATATTTAAAGAAATATAAAACACTGTCCAAATAAAATGTGTACCAGTCATAGGGCTTTGTTAACTATGCTGATATCCACACAAAGACTAAGTATTATTTCTATTCCTTATCATATCCTATTTCCTAAACACATCATCTTGGTTTCCTGTTTACTAAGTACTTTCAAGCCACTATCTCAACATTATTTCTCAAGATTTTCCACATCTTACATCGATAAATAACTATCTGCATTTACAAAACAATAAATAAAATTCACTGATAATTTTAAAATCAATCTAGCTGTTTCATAAGAAAAGTCTGTCCACTTCATCATTATGTATGCTTAATCATATATAATCTAATCAGACAATATTTGATTATCCTAACATGAAAAGTTTTAAAAGAACCACATAATTATTTTTTATTATGTTGGATTATATCATTAATATAAAAAAAATCGTCATATGCATATTTTCAAATCAATCCTATCTCATAATGTTTTTTAAAATGTTGTATGAAATGCGTTACATATAATAATAATAAAAAAAAAAAACTTTTACACTTCATTCTTACGATTCATAGATGATCTAAAGAAAACAAAAATATACATTATAAATTATTAATAGTCATTATTATTACCAAAATAACCTTTATCTGGTCATCATATTCAGTAGGCTTCTTCATCCATTAGATACCGATCATTGCAAACATAAAGAAATATACATTCATACACTTTATTTTAATATATATTCTTATCTAAATTATTAGATTATTCCATTATAAAATTTTATATCATCAACAAATTAATGTTTTATGTTTTCCTAATCATATAAAAAAAATTTAGATTTAAACTAGGTTAATAAAATAAAAGGAATCAAAACTATAATTACATATTTTCTTGACAATAGTGCCTGATAAGTCCAAAATGTTTATTTTTTTCTCTAGAGTTTCCTAAATGTTCTCCTTAAAGCATGTTAAATTTTAAAAATAAAAATAAATATTAATCCATTTAGTAAAATTTATAAAAAATAATCCTTGGTTTTAGTATTTAGGATGATAATTATTAAATCATAATATTCATTAATCCCGTGAAATTTCTTCAATATTGCGTATCCGATGCATCACTCCATCTAGCTTAACTTTAAAAATATTCGATAAACTTTTAAGTACTATTTGTATTTTCATGGATCCATCTTTTATTCAACTATATGTTCACTTTTTTATATATGTTTCCTTCTTAATACATTTAAACTTTCGTTTGGTATTTTTTATATATCACTTAAAAAAAAAAAAAAAACTTCAAGTACTTTTAAACAAATGTTTTCTAAATACATTTTAAACAATTCTAAGACTGGAGGTTTTAATATCAAAAACGCTTCTGTAACATATTCTCATGGGTTCTTTCTTTAACTCTTGAAAAAAAAAAATTTTTTTTTAAATGTTACCTTCAGAAAGGATATAACATTTTACTCCTTTTGATATAATATTATATAGAACGATTCATAAGATATAATTGTCTTATTACTATTTTAAAAATAAATAAATCTTGGATAAACTTATCTAAATAATAATGCGTCTCCAATTTTTCCCTTTTAAACAGAAAATAACTTTGCACTGTATCAGTATAATTTCCGTACTATGATTTTTATGCACTAGAATAGTTCTCCGGTGAAGCATTAATAAAGCTGTATCAAAATATTCCAAAAACATTTTTATATTATTAGAATTTATATGCATTTTATTCTACAGTATATCCATCTTTTCATTGCGAAGTTTAGGTCAAATTTCAGATAAAATAATCCTGGCAAATACTTTAAAAACTAGCAAATCATTTTCACGAAGTTCCCAAATATATTATTTTTTTAAACTCTCTTTTGCAAAATACTTTTAAAAAATATCAATTAGTTTTTTGCAAATAAAACTATAAGAAAGTATTAAAAAATTGACTAAAATAAAAATTTTAAAGTACTATCTTTTGATAGCTACTAATATACCTTTATCTGGTTTCAATACATGATTAAATCTCCCCTGATACCCCGTGCAATTCATATTTATAGTCTGTAAGAATACCTCATTTGATTGGTTGATTCTTATTTTTAGCTTGAGAACAAATTTACATATTTTTAGTTTTTTACAGAATTGAATCTTTAAAATAAAAATTTATGACGTAATAACTAAAAATATTATTTAAAATACTACCTTTAAATCAATTATTACTTTATCAAAATTATTTAAACATTTAAAATAACTTTTAAAATAATTTTAATAACCTATTCCATCTTTAATATTCAATTTATCTATTTTTATTTAACAAAATATTTAATTTTTTATTAACTGTATTCGTCTTCATTACATTATTTAAAACATGTTATATGATAGTTAACTTAATATTTATTATTATTTGCTTTTATGATAGGCAATAATTCCATCCAATTCTATAATACAACTTTCAAAATATTTTAAACTTTGTTATTAATTCAAACAAGCAGTGTGTGTGAAAGTATGCATTATACAAGTCACATGATCAATAACTTTGATAGACAATTTTTAATCTATTTCTCTGCCCAGATTTATAAAATTGATCCACTTATTATATTAAATAAAATAATTATAAAAATTTGGAAAAATAATTTAAAAATATAGAACTAAATACAATTTTCACCATCATAAAGTTTATGTTTAAAATATACTATATTAATTTTGACTATTAAATATGATCATAAATTAAAACATAGCATTACAACCATATGCAACAATATTTAAAGCTTTACATAACTATTTTTAAATGATTCACTATAATTTTATATACTACGTATTTGCTTTAGCCTCAAATTGTACTTTAAAGATATAATCGATAAACTATAATTAATGTATTAAAAGAACATATTCTAAAATTTAAAATGTTTAGTAATTGACTGAGATGGACTATTACTGACCTATAGAAAAGGGCATAATATATATATATATATATATGAAAAAAACAAAAATTAACGGTAAATATAATATTATAGTCCAAATTATTTTGTAGCGCTTTCGATTACATGGTAAACCTCATCAGCTTTAACTGAATTTCAAATTTTTAAAGCTAATATTACATATATTTCCACAACCTGTGTATGGCCATATTTGCAGTTTGCCTATTAACAATATCGTTCTTATATTTATCAATTAATATTGCCTCTTTAATTTTCCTCTTTTTATGATTTCTTTCTTCCATTGATATTTTTATTTCATTACTATTAAATGTAAACTTATAATTACAAGTTTTTTCATGGTCAAAGAATACTGAAGCTGTATTACATTGACTATTTACATTATTTTTAATTTGATTATATAATAATTGATGCTCCTTCAATCTTTTTTCCACAGAACATCTTGATTCACGATGTAAAATTTCTGACATTCATCTGAAAATTGATAAATTATATTACTTCTTTGCAATTTAGGAATTATAATCATAGAATTATTAATCAATCTATTAACATTTGGAGGAACACAAAATAAAATATTATACTTTTTTTTAAATATATTCTTAATTAATTTAGATTGCATGTTATTTATAAACGGTATAGATATCAATTTTTTTATTATCTAAAGTAACACTGCAAACACTTTTCTTATTATTAAATGAATTTACTGTATGCAAGATTTGGTTTTTATCATAACCAACCATTAAAAGTTCATTAGCAAAGAGTTCAATATTCAAAATTTTATCACTTTTAATAGTTGGTTATGATAAAAACCAAATCTTGCATACAGTAAATTCATTTAATAATAAGAAAAGTGTTTGCAGTGTTACTTTAGATAATAAAAAAATGGATATCTATACCGTTTATAAATAACATGCAATCTAAATTACTTAAGAATATATTTCAAGAAAAGTATAATATTTCATTTTCTGTCCCTTCAAATGTTAATAGATGGATTAATAATTCTAAGTGTATAATTCCTAAATTGCAAAGAAGTAATATAATTTATCAAATTTCATATGGATGTCAGAAATTTTACATTGGTGAATCGAGATGTGCTGTGGAAAAAAGATTGAAGGAGCATCAATTATTATATAATCGAATTAAAAATAACATAAATAGATAATTTAATACAGCTTCAGTACTCTTTGACCATGAAAAAACTTGTAATTATAAGTTTACATTTAATAGTAATGAAATAAAAATATTAATGGAAGAAAGAAATCATAAAAAGAGGAAAATTAAAGAGGCAATATAAATTGATAAATATAAGAACGATATTATTAATAGGCAAACTGCAAATACGGCCATACACAGGTTGCGGAAATATACGTAACATTAAGTTTAAAAATTTGAAATTCAGTTAAAGCTGATGAAATAGAAAGTGCTACAAAATAATTTGAACTATAATATTATATTTACCGTTAATTTTTTCTTATATGTATATATATTTTATAATGGGTATTGCATTATATATATATATATATATATTGTGATGATCGCACATACTGCGGTCGCATATATAGATATTTAACATTTAAAGAATG